>CM036756.1:69361042-69961042 GCA_020796225.1 Arion vulgaris
CCGGAGCAACATTGCTCTCCGTGGCGTACTGCCTGCTGCTTTGTATCAGCTGTACCGGAGCAACATTGCTCTCCGTGGCGTACTGCCTGCTGCTTTGTATCAGCTGTACCGGAGCAACATTGCTCTCCGTGGCGTACTGCCTGCTGCTAATCTGCTTATGTGGTAAAAAAACGGTTTCAGTACATGAAGCAGTTTAATGAGCATGACATTCTAATGATAAAACGAAGCAAGTATCGACGTTTCATAACTCTCAAATGTATCTGGAAACTATATAAGAATATAAGAAAGCACAATGGTATAATTAACAGTGGAGGTCTCTGCGGCTGAGTGGTTAAGTCCTTTGCCTTGCGAGTCGAAGGTCGTGGGTTCGAATCCGGACCGCGGCCTTCTGTTCACGAGTGCAGTTTTTTCAGAGACCCTAGGATTGTTGCCGGAGCTACGGAGTTTGTGCTTTGTGCAATACTCTCTGCAGGTGGCGTCCCATTGCTGCGGAGAGGGACCGAGCCATATGGGGTAACCCGTGGCAATGAAGTCAATCCTTCGGCTTTTAAACACTTTTTAAACCTTTAGTATAATTAACAGTATCTTAGAACTATACAGTCTTCCCATTATCATCACATGGTTTGCTAGCTCATGTAGACGATATTTTCATTCTGACAAACGTTTGCTTTGCGTACTATTTTATATTTGTTTGCTAGAAGTGAAATTAAATTAAACCTACTTTTATCTCTCTGTCGTTCTCTATCACCAGTTCCATTGATTTTGTAAGATGTCACGATGTGCTCTTTAGTTTAGTTATTTATTTTTGATTTATTATGCTGATAAATATAATTATTTTCTCGTTTTTTTTGTCAATAATGAGTTTCCTCTGCTTTGATCACGTCTTACAGTAATTAATAGTAAAACCAAAAACATAAGTGCAGTAAACGTAAACGTATATGTCACTCTCTAATGATGATCATCATCAGGTGCCGTGCAGGCTGGCGTAGGCGATGATAGAGCTCCACAAATCTCTGTCTTTGGTGTTTGCTATCAATTCAGATGCTGACACTCTCTATCGTGCCATGAAGTCACTTGTGATAATTAATAAAGTCAATCATAATCTTGCTTTTCTTTTGCAACTAATCTGTAAGCAGGATCATGCTGGTTAATAAGACTAGTTAAGCATAAAAAACACTAACGATGCCTTTCTAATATGTCAAACTAACAGCATGTGCATATAGTGCAGTTTAAACTAACAACATACGCATATAGTCCAGTTCAAATAACACCATACGCATATAGTCCGGTTCAAACTAACAACATACGCATATAGTGCAGTTTAAACTAACAACATACGCATATAGTCCAGTTCAAACTAACAACATACGCATATAGTCCAGTTCAAAATAACAACATACGCATATAGTCCAGTTTAAACTAACAACATACGCATATAGTCCAGTTCAAACTAACAACATACGCATATAGTCCAGTTCAAAATAACAACATACGCATATAGTGCAGTTTAAACTAACAACATACGCATATAGTCCAGTTCAAACTAACAACATACGCATATAGTCCAGTTCAAAATAACAACATACGCATATAGTTCAGTTCAAAATAACAACATACGCATATAGTTCAGTTCAAAATAACAACATACGCATATAGTTCAGTTCAAAATAACACATACGTATGAAAAATGGTTTTAAATCTCTATGGTGTTACCCGTCGTCTAATTTTCCATATTACTTCGCAAAATTTATTTGTCTCGTGTTAATTTTTTTCTTCCCCCAAATAATGTAATATATAAAGCGGCACCAGAGTCAGTGAGCTGGTACTGACCAAGACCCAACCCCACCTCACGGGGTAGCCCTGGTAACAGACCAATGACTGGCTAAGTGGGTAGGGATCGACGAAGAGCTACTCTTGTATAAGTAGAAGGGTAGGTGCATACAATTCTTATTCGAGAGCTGATCGCAATACAGACGATACAAATCTCAGAAAATGGGTTTAAACGTCTCTCCTGTCCGATAGTCAAAGAAAACAAATTCAAAGTGACTTCCGTGGGGTTGCCGAGGCCCGAATTCGGGGTAAGTGTAGTAGTCCCCCCCCTTTTTGGGGTCGGTGTGGATTATGATGAGTGGGGTCTATGGTTGGTTACTACGCAAAAGATGCGTTGATCGATGATTTGCTACCTATTATTTCTACATTGTTCCTGCTTTCCATGCGCTTCTGTTCTATTATCATTCCTCTAGTTCTCATTATTGTGATATATACAGAAAGTCAGGTAAAGGTACCCCAGACTGATGATGATATCCTTCTTGAGTAGAGCTTCTTATTATTTGCAGTCAGTCGGTTCATGTTTATATGCAGTCCATCTTTCTTGTAATTTAATCTATTATTTTATACATTGCCACAAGAGTAGTCTTCTGATTACAATACAACGAACGACATCAAACTATCATAATATACTCAACAACTAACGTTCAGTTCCCTTTATGTATTGTTTATTGATGTTGTTAGGACATAAATATGAAAATGCGTCCTCTCATGTCCGTTGCTCCATGTCGATTGTCACCTTGTTTGTTTACTAACTAGCAACAGTTACTCAAATCGTCACTCTCTAACTACACAAAAACGTCATGTCTCGTAGTTATGTGTTGCGCTCCTGCCTAGAGAGTGCAACACATAGTCTCAACTATATAATATCTAATTATACTACACTAACTATCTGGCTAACTGTCTGTTCCTCAGCTGCCACCTGGGGGCGGCTGGCTATCCACTACATGAGGAATAGAACCACTACTACCTACCACATGATGTTTACAACGAACGTGGAGGTTTGGCGTAGGGTTAGATATCCAACACTGTACAAGCAGTTAGCTTTAACAAAACCACAGCCAATCGACTGAGAGTTTACAAGGCATTAGTTGTGAACCCATGCCCCCTTGGAAGGAAAGGAGACGAAGAAGAAAATGGATCATAGTTCAACTTTACTTGACAATGTTCGAAGTCTTCTATTTAGTTCTTTAATTACACTCTTTGTACACACATTCTTTACACTTGTTGTACACACATTCCTTACACTTGTTGTACACACATTCTTTACACTTGTTGTACACACATTCTTTACATTTGTTGTACACACATTCTTTACACTTGTTGTACACATTCTTTACACTTGTTGTACACATTCTTTACACTTGTTGTACAATTCTTACTTTGTACCATTCTTTACACTTGTTGTACACACATTCTTTACACTCTTTGTACACACATTCTTTACACTCTTTGTACACACATTCTTTACACTTGTTGTACACACATTCTTTGTACACTTCTTCACCTTTACACACATTCTTTAACTCTTTGTACATTCTTACATCAACATTCTTGCACTTTCATACACATTCTTTACATTGTCATACACACATTCTTTATACTTTCATACTCACATTATTAACTTATAATTGCAAATCTTCTACTCCCTTTTTATTTACTGTATCTTTACATTCGTTATCCTCATACTACCAATGGCAACGTATACACGTTCTTGGCAAAGATCAAACATATCACAAAGAGAGTAAAATTGGCCGGAAAGAACGAACGCAAAGAAGAAGAAGAGGATCCTCATACTCTTTAACTTACTCCTACTGTACACCCTCACTGCGTATGTTCTATACTTAGCTAATCGTTCTCCACGTATTGGCCATATAACATATATACTACATCAATGCACTGTTCGTCAATGTGTTTGATTGTCACATTACTATACGTGCTAATCTCGTGTCAATATGTGAAAACAAGATCTCACGATTAAAAGATTATTTCACGGCCTCCATTAATCTTTCCTGGGTTTTCCACGGATCTATATTCCGATGAATTAAAATGTCCTTGACGTGTTAATCTAGCACTGTATGAATTGAAAGCACATCATGGACATGGCGTGACTACCTAAAGCATGTGCAAGGCGTTACACACACTCAACTTCTTGTGTGCTGTAAACATTAGACCATCTCCCCGTCCAAGAAATAAATAGGAACAATGTTAAGTAAAGACACAATAAATATCGTCAATATCAATCAACGTGGCGACAAATTTGATTTATAATAGTGTAGCAAAAATGTGTTTTAAACTATATTACGCTATGGAAAATGATAGAATGATACCGTGCACTTCGAGAACAATGTGCTTGCTACGCTGTCGGCAATTGTCCATGACAAGGTGTTACAAAAACTATGTCACGGTACGATAAGTGAATATATTTGAATGTCGACTATGTGAGAATATATTGCACTTGTACACGCAACAGTTGCATGCAATACTATTGCATTAACTAGTATTTATGTTACGAGTTAGTCGAAGGTTGATTGTGAAATAACTGTTGCAACGACCAACGTGTTTTGTTTTTCTGAAGAAGGAACACATATATTAATGGAAAAATCTGGCCAGCAATGGCGGAATGCGGGAGGGCCATTCAGAGTCAGAACTGTTTGATTCTGAACACGACTTTGCTAGCGCATTTTCGCCATGTTTGGTAGGGTATTTTCCGGTTTCGTTTGCCAAGCTACTGAGTTAGTGCTTGAGCAACGCTGTGAGCTATGACTGTTACATGGAATGCTTTTGCTGTGTCAACCGTGCGTTTGTTGTGTGTATTCAGAAAATGGCGGACAGCGGTTATGACGAACAAGCTCTATCTGCCGTATGCAGTTAAATTGCGAGTGCAGAAAGCTGGATTTTGTCATGATTGATGTTCCTTTTGACAAGAATTGCAATTCAAGTGATGAACAGTTTTGTGTTGCTACATTATCGACGGCCATATGCATTTTATGCGGTGCAGGTTGCTTGTTGTGGCGGTACGCGGCTGTTTCATTCTGGAATTAGTTCACACAGGAAACATTTCACAGTTTGTTAGCATTTCGTGTGATTTTAATTGGCACAGGAATGGAGCAATTATGGGGTGACCCGTTGCAGTGAAGTTGGAACCATACTTATGAACTATGAATATAACAGTGAAAAAATGTCTCTTTGACAAGGAATAAATTAGTATATTTGAAATTGCAAAGATATGCAAACACATCTTACTAATTACTTTACACAATCTCTTCCCAATTGACTTTTTATAGAAGCATTCAGGGTGCGGAGGGTGGTGTTGTCATCTTGTGTGTGCTTGTTCTAATCCAATTTGTAAGCTGCTATTCATTGTCTTAAGGCTGTTATTAATCCCGTCGCTCCATCTTATGCTTGGACTTCCTCTTGCTCAGTACTTGTTTGACTGTTTTCATTGTGGACGTCAGTGCTTCAATAATTACTACTAAATACACTTGCTAGATAACAACAGACGTAAGACAATAAGAAAATGATAGTAAACGTATAATGTTAACAAGAAAATACGAATCGGAGAATTTGAGATGACGTAGTTTATAAAAAGGTATCATGATATCAAGCTGCATGACATCTATAACATCCGCCATGACATTTGCACAGTATTTCTAGACATCAACAAGAACTTTGTTTTTGGACATAACATGTTATAAAAGTGTTTAGGAGAGCATGTGTACTTTTCCATTATTCCGTATTTTCATTGAAAATCCTAACATGAACAGCTTCAAGACGACTGTACTAGCCATGCGGTCATTAAATGTCTCTGGCTGACGTCCCACCTGTCCTACACCGCCCTTAAAAGCGGTATTACATGCAGTAACGATAGTTTTTTTTTTTTTGAACAGTTCTTGATTCACAATGATACATTTCTGTTAAGTAACATTATTGTTAAGGTAGACTGAAAAACTAAACAACTGGATGTTACGGTCTAGTGGAGAAATATTATAGGGGTAATACACTTGTATAATGGGCAAACATGCATGACATCATAACTGGTAATATATTGGTTCAACATCATCCGAGCAGATTATGGACATGGAAAGTCAAGTAATGTCAAGTACAACCAAATTAATTATATAAGCATTTAAAAACAGATTTAGAAATGGATTGCTCTCTGTGAAAACAAGACCAGGAGCAAATTGCAAAAGTGACAATGCACTACTGGTAAGGAAATTACGAATAAAATTAAAGGAGATAAGGCGGGGCACTAGAAGCATCATATCAAATTCATCTATACCTAAGACTGAGTGAAAGACCCATGTACATTCATTATTCCATACCGGTTTAAGTGGTTTTAGATTGTGTATGGTTAGTGTACTTTTATTTTGATTTCATCATCCCATTTTATATCGCTTGATAGCAGTGGCTTGATATATTCAAAATGGTTACTGTTTTTCTGTTCTCTTTTAGTGGACTAATTATATATCTACGTATGTCCTCTAGTGTCCTGTTTCACATATAAGGATAACAAATAAGATTTCTGTTGTTGCCGTTTTATTCTTTCTACCAAATGTTTTCATGTCAGACCCAATCTTCAACATTTTCCATGTCAGACCCCAATCTTAACAATGTTTTCCATGTCAGACCCCAATCTTCAACATGTTTTCCATCAGCCCATCTTATTACAGTGTTTTCCATGTCAGACCCTCAATCTTCAACAGTGTTTTCTATGTCAGATCCCATCATCTTCAACAATGTTTCATGTCAGACTCAATCTTCACAGTGCTTTCCATGTCAGAAACTTCAACATTTTCCATGTCAGCCAATTTCAACAATGTTTTCCATGTCACACCCCAATCTTCAACAATGTTTTCCATGTCACACCCCAATCTTCAACAGTTTTCCATGTCACACCCCAATCTTCAACATGTTTTCCATGTCAGACCTCCAATCTTCAACAGTTTTCCATGTCAGACCCCAATCTTCAACAATGTTTTCCATGTCAGACCCCAATCTTCAACAATGTTTTCCACAGTTTTTCTCCATGTGTCCTTTGGATTTTACGCCGTTTTTTCCCAACGCTGCACATTGGACAGATGTAATAGCCAATGTCACTACTGACTTAGAACATAGATGAACAATCCACCTACATCTTTATATTTTAATAATGGTCTTAAATGGTGCACAGTTTGTTCGTTTTCAACGTTCCTCATTCGCTATTCTATTTGGCAAGAATATTTGTAGAACTCTTCTTGGAAGCTTATTTTGAAATGTCTTCAGCTTGTTATGATGTTGCACTTACAATAGACTATGTAAACTCTAGTTCTAACTATAGCAAAACGATCTAGTAAAACAAATGTATTGTATCTGTTTCAAGCCACCAAAATAATCAATAGTTGTGTCAGTATTCACCAATTATTGTATCTTCTTGGAGACATCATCATCAAGTAGCTTGTCCCTTCCAGAACTTGGCTCCCATGACAGCATTCCTGAAAACATTTCTGTTCTGTGCAAGTTGGCCGGCGTCAGCAGCAGCCATTCTCAGATCGTCAATGACATCCTGCACCATTGTCTTCTATGTCTTCTTCTCGTTTTCTTCAAGGCACCATTCCTTACAAAATCAATTTCTCCAGGCACTCATGTCGTTTGATATGTCCGAAATATTTTATTTTCCTTGTTTTTAAATTTTAAATATCGCCCGAATGGTTACCGGGGCCCAAATTTGGGTGTAAAGAATAGAACCACTGTTACTGCCATGCATGTCGTAAGAGGCGACTAAGGAGGTTAGGCTCAAAGCGGATGCATGTGTTCTAAACGTGTAGAAGTCTATGCGTTTAGGGCCTACCAAACCAATATGCAACGTATACACGTTCTTGGCAAAGATCAAACATATCACAAAGAGTGATTAAAATTGGTCGTAAAGAACGAACGCAAAGAAGAAGAAGAAGAAATTTTAAATAAGTTACTTTCCTTGGAGACTTAGAGGTAGACAAATACGTTTTCACCATCATTGTATCTATACATGTAGTCAGTGTATCTATACATGTAGTCAGTGTATCTCTATACATGTAGTCAGTGTATCTCTATACATGTTGTTATTATATCTCTATACATGTAGTTATTGTATCTCTATACATGTAGTTATTATATCTCTATACATGTAGTTATTGTATCTCTATACATGTAGTTATTGTATCTCTATACATGTTGTTATTGTATCTCTATACATGTAGTTATTATATCTCTATACATGTAGTTATTATATCTCTATACATGTAGTTATTGTATCTCTATACATGTAGTTTTGTATTCTATACATGTAGTTATTGTATCTCTATACATGCGTTATTATATCTCTATACATGTGTTATTTATCTCTATACATGTAGTCAGTGTATCTCTAACATGTGTTATTATATCTCTATACATGTAGTTATTATATCTCTATACATGTAGTTATTATATCTCTATACATGTTGTTATTATATCTCTATACATGTAGTTATTATATCTCTATACATGTAATTATTGTATCTCTATACATGTAGTTATTATATCTCTATACATGTTGTTATTGTATCTCTATACATGTAGTTATTATATCTCTATACATGTAGTTGTATTCTATACATGTAGTTATTGTATCTCTATACATGCAGTTATTATATCTCTATACATGTAGTTATTATATCTCTATACATGTAGTTATTATATCTCTACATGTAGTAGTGTATCTCTATACATGTTGTTATTGTATCTCTATACATGTAGTTATTATATCTCTATACATGTAGTTATTATATCTCTATACATGTAGTTATTATATCTCTATACATGTAATTATTGTATCTCTATACATGTTGTTATTATATCTCTATACATGTTGTTATTGTATCTCTATACATGTAGTTATTATATCTCTATACATGTAGTTATTGTATCTCTATACATGTTGTTATTATATCTCTATACATGTAGTTATTATATCTCTTACATGTATTATTATATCTCTATACATGTAGTTATTATATCTTATCATGTAGTTATTATTCTATACATGTATAGTGTATCTCTATACATGTAGTAGTTATATCTCATATACATGCAGTATGTGTATTCTCTTACATGTAGTATTATTATATCTGTACTTACATGTAGTTATTATTCTTACATGTAGTTATTTTATCATATACATTAGTTATTATATCTTCTATATCATGCGTTAGTGTATCTCTATCATGTAGTTGTAAAAATTCCTACATGTATTTTATATCTCTTAATGTAGTCAGTGTATTCAAAATGAATAGTTATTATATTCTATACATGTAGTTATTATAATCTCTATACATGTTTAGTTATATTATTTTATATTCATTCTTATATATGATTGATTATATTTCCATACATTATATTTGTATTCTATACATTTGTCTGATCTATATTCTATACATAGTGTATTGTATCTCCATACATGCTAGTTATTATAGCAAAGTTGATTAATTTAAGATCTAACATTGTAGATTATCATTAATCTCTATACATGTAGTTGACTTGATATCACTACATTTTAATTATCTTAACATGTAGGTTATTTATCTCTCATACATGTAGTTATTATATCCTCATAGATGATGATCTATCTCATGATCATCTTATACATGGTTATTATAACAATCTATACATTGAAAGTTATTATATCTCTATACATGTAGATTTATCATTCTATGATACATGAGTTGATGTATACTTATACATGTAGTTATTATATCTCTATACATGTAGTTATTATATCTCTATACATGTAGTTATTGTATCTCTATACATGTAGTTATTATATCTCTATACATGCAGTTAGTGTATCTCTATACATGTAGTTATTATATCTCTATACATGTAATTATTATATCTCTATACATGTAGTTATTATATCTCTATACATGTAGTTATTATATCTCTATACATGTAGTTATTATATCTCTATACATGTAATTATTATATCTCTATACATGTAATTATTATATCTCTATACATGTAATTATTATATCTCTATACATGTAATTATTATATCTCTATACATGTAGTTATTGTATCTCTATACATGTAGTCAGTGTATCTCTATACATGTAGTTATTATATCTCTATACATGTAGTTATTATATCTCTATACATGTAATTATTATATCTCTATACATGTAATTATTATATCTCTATACATGTAATTATTATATCTCTATACATGTAGTTATTATATCTCTATACATGTAGTTATTGTATCTCTATACATGTAGTTATTATATCTCTATACATGTAGTTATTATATCTCTACACATGCAGTTATTGTATCTCTATACATGCAGTTATTGTATCTCTATACATGTTGTTATTGTATCTCTATACATGTAGTTATTGTATCTCTATACATGTAGTTATTATATCTCTATACATGTAGTCAGTGTATCTATACATGTAGTCAGTGTATCTGTACATGTAGTCAGTGTATCTGTACATGTAGTCAGTGTATCTGTACATGTAGTCAGTGTATCTATACATGTAGTCAGTGTATCTATACATGTAGTCAGTGTATATGTACATGTAGTCAGTGTATCTGTACATGTAGTCAGTGTATCTCTGTACATGTAGTGAAATTAAATGATGAATGAAGGTAGATAATATTTTTTAATGATTTCTATATTTCTTTGCTTTCTGCGTCTTATTTATTCAGTTTTTGTAAACAGTGTGCCTACTATTTGTTGTTGGACTTTAGGTGTGTCACGACTTTCAAAAGATTTGAGAACCACTTTACTAAAAGTTCGTATATCATTGGTTGTTTGATAATCTAAGATATAACATCTGTTGAGTTATAGTTATTTTTTATAGTTCATTCTTAGATATGATTGATTAAATGATTGGTAGAACTATCATCATTATACTTTGATGAGTAACCATTTGTGCTCCGATCTATTTCTTACATAGGACGATCTCAACGGCAGTACACGAACTACGTAGCAACGGCAAAAGTCCCCGACTTAATTTTAAAGATGACGAAAAATTTTGTAGGAATTTTATCTTTTAAATCCTCTAATAAATTGTTGCTCTGACTGCGGATTTCCAGCCTACTTTTCTAAATTTTGAACTGTCAATGGTTATTTTACTGCTCAACCTGAGCACGGTAGCTACTTTTTATAGTCCGTTTCCGATAGGACTAGGAACTCGATCTCATCTACACTAAGATCAGGGGTTTCTTGAGAAATACCCCGATGGTTCCACGATGGAACAAATCGAGTACCATTGGAACGAAAGGCAAGCACCTAACTTCTACGTCACAGAGATATTCAATCATTCTTAGATAAGAAGAAATAAACGATGGAGATGATGTAGTGGACATTAGAGAAAGAAATATCAGTTAACGCACGTATTTAATTCTTAGATAACAAGAAATAAACGGTCGAGATGATACACTTTCACCACTATACATAGGTTTTGTGGATTATGAAAAGGCGTTTGATAGTCTGGATAGGGAATCATTGTGGAAACTATTAATACACTATGGAGTTCCACCCAAGATTGCAAACCTAATAAAGAAAACGTATGAAGGAATGAAATGCAGAGTCATACACGAGGGCCAACTGACGGAATCCTTTGAGATAAGAACAGGCGTGAGGTATGGATACTTGTTATCACCATTCCTGTTCTTGCTGGCCATAGATTGGATCATGAAATCAACAACGGATAACAGAGGGTGAATACAATGGACACTTGTGAAACAACTGGAGGACCTGGATTTTGCAGACGATCTGGCTTTGCTGTTTCACAACCACGCACAGATTAAAGACAAAATGAATAACCTAAATAATAAGTCTCAGCAGCTAGGTTTGAAAATACACAGGGGAAGACCAAGGTCATGAGAATAAATGCTGCAAATGTAAACCAGATTATGCTGGAGGAAACAGCACTGCAGGATGTAGAATCATACACATACCTTGGAAGCAACATAGACACAGAAAGAGGAACAAACAAAGATGTTAAGATAAGAATACAAAAAGCAAGAGGGAACTTTATTGCATTGAGTAAGATATGGAAGGCAAGGAGATCAAAACAAACACAAAACTGAGAATTTTCCAGTCAAATGTGAAGAGAGTCAGTGGATGTTCTATGGCTCGGAAACATGGAGACCACAAAGGAAACTATCAGAAAACTGCAGACCTTCGTAAATGGATGTTTTCGTAGGATAGAGGGATTGAGATGGTATGATAAGATTACAAACGAGGAACTCAGGGAGAGAACAAAGCAGATACCAGTGGAGAGAGATCTCAGGAAGAGACGCTGGCGATGGATAGGACATACATTGAGAAGACCGACCGGAAGCATCGCACGACAGGCATTGTTTTGGAACCCGCAGGAAAGAGGAGTAGGGGAAGGCCTAGGCAGACCTGGAGAAGAGAGCTGGAGGAGGATATAAAGAGGATAGGCAAAACATGGAAAGAATTGGAAGGGATGGCAAGAGAGAGGAAGAGATGGAAGAAGTTTGTTGAAGACCTGTGCTCCGATGGGAGTTGAAAGGTGATGATGATGATGATGTACTGGACATTAGAGAAAGAAATATCAGTTAACGCAGGTATTGAATTCTTAGATAAGAAGAAATAAACAATCGAGACGATGTAGTGGACATTGAAAAGAAAATCGTGGCATATCCTTATGATTCTCCTATCAACCACATAACAATCGTGATTTTCAGGCACCCTATTATAGTTCAGTGTTGCCATTGGCTTTCACGTGGCGCTCAATCGTCGCATTTGTTAAAATCAACGGAAACAATTTGCAAGCAAACTGTCCGCAGCATTAGAGAAAGAAATATCAGTTAACGCAGGTATTGAATTCTTAGATAAGAAGAAATAAACAATCGAGACGATGTAGTGGACATTAGAGAAAGAAATATCAGTTAACGCAGGTATTGAATTCTTAGATAAGAAGAAATAAACAATCGAGACGATGTAGTGGACATTAGAGAAAGAAATATCAGTTAACGCACGTATTGACCTTATATTCTCTCTATCTACCACAGATCACTCAGAATAACGACATCCCCTATTGATAGTCTGCACGTGTCGAATTCAGGTTTCACTGGCGTCCTCAATCGTCGCAATGATCAATTATATCATTTACAAAGACTGTTTCCAAACAGGGCAATGTACTGTTTTTCTCAGCGTTGAACAGCACGTAATTGGTTCGGAAAGTTTAACACTGCATCAATCACTTTGATTTCTAACGTCCCGTGCTACAGAAAATTATGTCACTAAAAGGAGTTATTTTCACACCAAGATCTGGTTTGATTTCAGATGAAATAATAGAGGTGGATGTAATGTTAGTCATTATAAAGTTGTGATATATGGTTCAATGCATTTCATTGAACATATGTTAGGCATTTTCTTCTAGATATAACTAATTGTGCATTTAATCGATTAAATATTGATCTATTTTGTGCAAAACTAGTTACAGCTATTAAAAAACGAAAAAAGTACAAATAAATATTTAAAAAAAAAGATTGGAAAAATAATTTACTGCGATGTAGTGGTTGGTTATTTGAGCCAGTGACAGTATATTCAGGCTTGCCTCAATGTTGTATTCTTTCACCGGTCAAATGTATACACGGTGACAATCACAGAACAACAATTTGATGGAAGAGGTAGAAGTTTGTCAATCTGTTGATGGAATTCTGATGTATGGACGGTGAAAGGGAGAAAAGTGATTGCCGGTGAGATAGGGGAGTGGTTGACCGTATCACAGACTATTGTGATGTTTCTGACGCACTAGTCAATCCTACACAAGTAACAGCAATATGGTTATTTATTAGTAATTACACTGTTAACGGATTCTGGGCGGTGTTGATATATCCGGAATTCAATCGATGTAATTTATTTTTAATTAGAAATTTGACCGCAGCCTTTGTTTTAGGTAGCATGTCAGATTGTCATTGTCAAGACATTTAAATGTATGATGGCAATGACAGTCATAGTGGATGATAATATTGACCAACAGATGTTTGTCATCCTGTATCAGGCACTGATTCTTTCAACCATTGAATATATAGACACCATTCTCACTGTTAGTAAGACTCACATTTAATGTTTGAAGAGAATACATAATGAAGATGTGCGTATAATCTTGGGATGCACTATGGATACACACGTGGCGATGAGGTTTCTCCTTGTTATCTCGACCATGGAATATACAATCAAGTTAGATAGAGTGCATATGTATCTAAAGCTTATTCCTAAATATGATCATCCACTGCACGACTTGATCAGCACCAGTAGTGGAAATCATTTAAAACGTGGCAAGTCGTAGGTTGGCTTTACTCCAGACAACATTCTGCTGGTTCGACCCTTGGGATGAATTGATACCGACACCCTCAGTATTCGGGTACACCTTTTCGACCATCATTAAATTCGAAAAAAGGGGCAGAGAGAGAGGAATCCGGTTGGTATGGATACAGGCATTAACGCTATCATTAATGCAAACTATAATGATGGTGAAGTTGTGTTTTAAACATATGGATCGGTGGTTCGCCACAAAACGTCCTCTGGTGTCATCCATATAAGTTCATAAGGCATAAAGAATAAAGGGAGCCAGTGATGCATTTAGTAGGACAACATCCAGCATGGCAATGAAAGTAATGATGGTGACAAAGTCACTATATAGCTTGAGTTATAACACTACACTCATGCGTGCATTCTAATGTAACCCATTGAGTATGATCCGGAAGGTGAAGGTTGGTTTGATGCGAAGACAAATGACTGAATCACTACAATCTTCAACATTTTGCAGACTTAACTTCATCTTCGTTCCGGACACATGGGTTTCGATGGCAATGAGGATGTAGACATGCTGGTTTGCTTTATCACTAAAACGGAGGATGAGCCAATGGAAAGAAATGACATTCTCAACTCCCTGATAGAATGTTGCCACAAAGATGCCATTTATCTAACTAAATCTACGACCAACTGCTAGATTGTTAGCGCTTGGATTGATAATGGGAGTATAGAGAAGAAAACAGCATAACAGACACATGAGTAGGTTCATCAGTCAACATCCAGCTGGTACGATTAGTCTCTTGAATGATTTTGGAGATATTGCTAAGTAAATCAGAGCACCTATAGACGCCTGACTGCAATGGGAATATTCCAAACTGAAACTGAGTTACATCTCAGGCTGATGGTTTATAGTAAATGTCAGGTTGGTTGAGTTCCTCTGTTACAGTCAGTTGCAAGGTGTTCATCGAGCATTTCAATCGTTGTGATCTTATTTTCTATAATTTTGTCTTGAGCCCACCGGCCGGATGTTATCGGAGAGCACGGTTCTTATCAACCCATTAACTGCACTTTGCATTATGTACAGCTTGCGTCGAGAACGTAAGTACGTTGCGTGTCTCTCTTCATTGCAAGTATTAAATTTTGTCAAACCTGGCACCCATGTGGCTACTATTCTCCACATGTTGAGAATGTTGGCTATTGATGTTTTTTGAATCGCTCGGTAGGACTTCTCAAGCGAGGTGCTAACTTCTCTCTCCAGATTTGAACAGAGCACTATCTATTGTTTTATTTTTGTACAGTTCCTCATTTGTGTCTCATCCACATAACGGTTATAAATATTTAAAATTGATATATTTTATACAATATGTGCACATACAATAAACTGGTTAGAATTAAAAAACATACGAATTTCAAGTTAAGCATGACAATATAAAATAAATATGTATAGTAAATATATTAAATCGAAATGGATAGTTCACGTAATACAAATATCGACAAGTAGCCATATATGGAATAAAAATATAAACAGGAAACCATACAATAAAAATATCAATAAGTAACCATACAATAAAAATATCAATAAGAAACCATACAATAAAAATATCAACAGGAAACCTTACAATAAAAATATCAATAAGTAACCATTCAATAAAAATATCAATACGAAACCATACAATAAAACTATCAATAAGTAACCATTCAATAAAACTGTCAACAAATAACCGTGCAAAAAATGTTGTCGACAAATAGCCATATGTATATACAATGACATTATCGGCAAGTAAACATGTAATGCAATTGTCGACAAGTAACCATACACATAATTTTGTCGACAAATAACCATACACGCCTACAATAACATCCAATGCAGAATGAACTAATTTTTAAGACACAGTGAAAATGAAAACAAAATTGCCTGCTCGAGGGGAGAAACATACATCAATAGAAAGTTGACGTGAAGTGATTAGGACAATAGAAAGCAGACGTGAAGTGATTAGGACAATAGAAAGCTGACGTGAAGTGATTAGGACAATAGATAGCTGACGTGAAGTGATTAGGACAATAGATAGCTGACGTGAAGTGATTAGGACAATAGATAGCTGACGTGAAGTGATTAGGACAATAGATAGCTGACGTGAAGTGATTAGGACAATAGATAGCTGACGTGAAGTGATTATGACAATAGATAGCTGACGTGAAGTGATTAGGACAATAGATAGCTGACGTGAAGTGATTAGGACAATAGATAGCTGACGTGAAGTGATTAGGACAATAGAAAGCAGACGTGAAGGGATTAGGACAATAGAAAGCTGACGTGAAGTGATTAGGACAATAGATAGCTGACGTGAAGTGATTATGACAATAGATAGCTGACGTGAAGTGATTAGGACAATAGATAGCTGACGTGAAGTGATTAGGACAATAGATAGCTGACGTGAAGTGATTAGGACAATAGATAGCTGACGTGAAGTGATTAGGACAATAGAAAGCAGACGTGAAGGGATTAGGACAATAGAAAGCTGACGTGAAGTGATTAGGACAATAGATAGCTGACGTGAAGTGATTATGACAATAGATAGCTGACGTGAAGTGATTAGGACAATAGATAGCTGACGTGAAGTGATTAGGACAATAGATAGCTGACGTGAAGTGATTAGGACAATAGAAAGCAGACGTGAAGGGATTAGGACAATAGAAAGCAGACGTGAAGGGATTAGGACAATAGAAAGCTGACGTGAAGGGATTAGGACAATAGAAAGCTGACGTGAAGTGATTAGGATTAGAGTAGAAAAATGTCAACTACATGCACGTTGTCGATGTAACCCTTCCTCGTCGTTGAACATAATGGATGAATGACGATTATCCAAAAATTCCAAATAGCTATCCATGCATGTAACACGACGTCACAACAAAATAAGTCATACGCACGCTTTGCAATACATGGTAGTTTGAAACTGATCAGTATTATTTAATCGTATTGATCTGGTGCAGCATGGCAATTGGCTACAACAAGTTAAGCGTGTCAATAATAGCTGCGTGTGAATGAATGTCCGTCTCACTCCGGTAGCAAACATTGTGTTTGTGAGATTTTTAAACTGTATCATAACACGCCATCATTCATATGCACACCCATAGCAATGTGGGTGCTATGAATCATTGATGACTCATTTAACATATTCGCACTTCTGTTCCGAAACGCTGGTACTTTTTAATATTACGCATATTCAGTATTATGATATCATTGTTCTTCGGGTATATAATACGAAGAGAAGGTTTATAACATTTTGGTGACAACAGGTAAAATTCAGGAAAGGAGAGATCGTGGAAGACAGCGAGAGATGATGTTGGATGGCCTGCCATATGGTTAGACACAAGATCGAAATCAGAACTGATTAAATCTGTAGTAGGCGATATGCTTTTTGAAATATTGTTTGGTTAGTTACTGTGGTATTAATATGTTGATGGCGACTTGCTCGGTAGCAGACAATGTGGGTCATTGGTACAGGATGATAGTTGCTGTTTATATATAATTTCATGATGTTAATAATTCAACAAGGCGTTTCTCTTGTTTGTACCATGTTTATTGATATAATATTATTTCTCCTGCCAAAACACGTCTACTCACTTCCAATGTTTATATCGGTCTCCCGTTGTTATGTTGTTGTTTTTCTGTCCTTAGTTTCTGTCGTTAAGCTACGTCAAACTCAACTAATTCTAGTCACTATACCTGTTTAGCATCCCCCTGGGCAAGGGTCACGTGGAAACCATGGGAGCAGGTGGTGGATGAGTGAGGGAGCAGCCGACAGTGTCAATGGTTATGGTCCAAAAACTCGCGACGGTAGGCAGAGGATCTCTGTAATGGAGACAATGGTTACGGCCATGGACCAGTTCACTGCCAGGAAGGCAAGCAATGGCAGACTACCTTCCAAGACAATGCCTAGAAAACCCCAACAATATTATGGAAATTGAGATATTTTGGACATAAAAAAGACATTAAGGGCTGGAGAAGACCATCATGGAAGGAGGCATACCGGCAAAGAGAAGAAGAGGAAGACCATCATGGAAGGAGGCATACCGGCAAAGAGAAGAAGAGGAAGACCATCATGGAAGGAGGCATACCGGCAAAGAGAAGAAGAGGAAGACCATCATGGAAGGAGGCATACCGGCAAAGAGAAGAAGAGGAAGACCATCATGGAAGGAGGCATTCCGGCAAAGAGAAGAAGAGGAAGACCATCATGGAAGGAGGCATACCGGCAAAGAGAAGAAGAGGAAGACCATCATGGAAGGAGGCATACCGGCAAAGAGAAGAAGAGGAAGACCATCATGGAAGGAGGCATACCGGCAAAGAGAAGAAGAGGAAGACCATCATGGAAGGAGGCATACCAGCAAAGAGAAGAAGAGGAAGACCATCATGGAAGGAGGCATACCGGCAAAGAGAAGAAGAGGAAGACCATCATGGAAGGAGGCATACCAGCAAAGAGAAGAAGAGGAAGACCATCATGGAAGGAGGCATACCGGCAAAGAGAAGAATAGGAAGACCATCATGGAAGGAGGCATACCAGCAAAGAGAAGAAGAGGAAGACCATCATGGAAGGAGGCATACCGGCAAAGAGAAGAAGAGGAAGACCATCATGGAAGGAGGCATACCAGCAAAGAGAAGAAGAGGAAGACCATCATGGAAGGAGGCATACCGGCAAAGAGAAGAAGAGGAAGACCATCATGGAAGGAGGCATACCGGCAAAGAGAAGAAGAGGAAGACCATCATGGAAGGAGGCATACCAGCAAAGAGAAGAAGAGGAAGACCATCATGGAAGGAGGCATACCAGCAAAGAGAAGAAGAGGAAGACCATCATGGAAGGAGGCATACCGGCAAAGAGAAGAAGAGGAAGACCATCATGGAAGGAGGCATACCGGCAAAGAGAAGAAGAGAAGACCATCATGGAAGGAGGCATACCAGCAAAGAGAAGAAGAGGAAGACCATCATGGAAGGAGGCATACCAGCAAAGAGAAGAAGAGGAAGACCATCATGGAAGGAGGCATACCAGCAAAGAGAAGAAGAGGAAGACCATCATGGAAGGATGCATACCGGCAAAGAGAAGAAGAGAAGACCATCATGGAAGGAGGCATACCAGCAAAGAGAAGAAGAGGAAGACCATCATGGAAGGAGGCATACCAGCAAAGAGAAGAAGAGGAAGACCATCATGGAAGGAGGCATACCAGCAAAGAGAAGAAGAGGAAGACCATCATGGAAGGAGGCATACCAGCAAAGAGAAGAAGAGGAAGACCATCATGGAAGGAGGCATACCGGCAAAGAGAAGAAGAGGAAGACCATCATGGAAGGAGGCATACCAGCAAAGAGAAGAAGAGGAAGACCATCATGGAAGGAGGCATACCGGCAAAGAGAAGAAGAGGAAGACCATCATGGAAGGAGGCATACCAGCAAAGAGAAGAAGAGGAAGACCATCATGGAAGGAGGCATACCGGCAAAGAGAAGAAGAGGAAGACCATCATGGAAGGAGGCATACCAGCAAAGAGAAGAAGAGGAAGACCATCATGGAAGGAGGCATACCGGCAAAGAGAAGAAGAGGAAGACCATCATGGAAGGAGGCATACCAGCAAAGAGAAGAAGAGGAAGACCATCATGGAAGGAGGCATACCAGCAAAGAGAAGAAGAGGAAGACCATCATGGAAGGAGGCATACCAGCAAAGAGAAGAAGAGGAAGACCATCATGGAAGGAGGCATACCGGCAAGAGAAGAAGAGGAAGACCATCATGGAAGGAGGCATACCAGCAAAGAGAAGAAGAGAAGACCATCATGGAAGGAGGCATACTGGCAAAGAGAAGAAGAGGAAGACCATCATGGAAGGAGGCATACCAGCAAAGAGAAGAAGAGGAAGACCATCATGGAAGGAGGCATACCGGCAAAGAGAAGAAGAGGAAGACCATCATGGAAGGAGGCATACCAGCAAAGAGAAGAAGAGGAAGACCATCATGGAAGGAGGCATACCAGCAAAGAGAAGAAGAGGAAGACCATCATGGAAGGAGGCATACCAGCAAAGAGAAGAAGAGGAAGACCATCATGGAAGGAGGCATACCGGCAAAGAGAAGAAGAGGAAGACCATCATGGAAGGAGGCATACCAGCAAAGAGAAGAAGAGGAAGACCACGAAGAAGATAGATTCAGGATGTAACTGATGGTTTGAACATGACGTCTGCAGAGGCAGGACCTATGAGAGAGAGAAATTCCTGAGGACTGTTGGGGTGGCGAAGTTCTTCTCAGGACAAGCTATTTGATGATAATGATATCCTTACTATGGTTCACATTATTTGATGTTCATCTTTCCCAGTCTCTTTTGCTTTTTTCTATCATCTATCAACTACCTGTCTAGTCCGGTAACTGCTGTCTTAGGGTAAGGGAATGGCTGCCCTTTGTCCTTACCGTGTATTCATACAACAAGCAGAGAGAGTTGTGGAGAGACATGCTCGCCTACGCCGGCAGGCATTGCACTTGACTGATTGAAAGTAAGTACGCTGACTAATTCAACATTGTTTGCTGAATAGTTTAGTAAGTAACGGAAACCTTTTATCTACCTTGATGTATACTGAGAATACTGTGTTACGTCTTTATTTGTCATTGGTCTTTGGAACACGATGATGGATGTGGACAACATCACGCCGACCGCCGTTACATCCCAGTAATGATATTAGTAGTCAATTGAAGCCAGGTTGACATGCGAGCTGTAACCGTCAGAAACATAATCCATACAGTGTGATATAAATGTGTTCAGAAGAAAACATAAAATACGGAATGGAAAAATTAAAAAAAGGTTCATCTAAGGCGTGATATATTGACATTAATTGTGTACATAACTTATCTTAATCTGTGTACAAAATGTTGCAAGTTCTCGTATTTGAAACGTTTAATTTACATTTATCACATTATCATTGGGCCCACTGCCTTGTGTGTGTGTGTGTGTGGTGGGGTGTGGTCTCAGGGGGCTGAAAACTAGGAGTAAACCCTGGTAGAAAAACCCAACATTCTTGTGAGTCTGTGGGTCAATACGGTTATGCAGAAGTCTTGAGGAGTAAATTTTGATCACAAATCCAGAGTGGCTATAAGGCAGTTGATGGTTATGTGTGTATTATATTCCATCTTCTAGCCGCTCTGCAAACTCTGATTGCTTCCAAACGTATGGACTATGTCTTTCCTTTGAATGAAACAGTGTGATAGAGAGGTGGTGTGTGCAATATGGGTAAGACACATTACCCATATCAGCTGTCCAGGCCACAGGTTCTCCAGATTTACTGTGTTCTTCTCCTTGTTCGTCTCGCTTCTCCTTGTTCGTCTCCTTGTTCGTCTCCTTGTTCGTCTCGCTTCTCCTTGTTCGTCTCCTTGTTCGTCTCGCTTCTCCTTGTTCGTCTCGCGTCTCCTTGTTCGTCTCCTTGTTCGTCTCGCTTCTCCTTGTTCGTCTCCTTGTTCGTCTCCTTGTTCGTCTCCTTGTTCGTCTCGCTTCTCCTTATTCGTCTCGCTTCTCCTTGTTCGTCTCGCTTCTCCTTGTTCGTCTCCTTGTTCGTCTCCTTGTTCGTCTCGCTTCTCCTTGTTCGTCTCGCTTCTCCTTGTTCGTCTCCTTGTTCGTCCCGCTTCTCCTTGTTCGTCTCCTTGTTCGTCTCCTTGTTCGTTTCGCTTCTCCTTGTTCGTCTCGCTCCTCCTTGTTCGTCTCCTTGTTCTTCTCCTTGTTCGTCTCCTTGTTCGTCTCGCTTCTCCTTGTTCGTCTCGCTTCTCCTTGTTCGTCTCGCGTTTCCTTGTTCGTCTCGCTTCTCCTTGTTCGTCTCGCTTCTCCTTGTTCGTCTCGCTTCTCCTTGTTCGTCTCCTTGTTCGTCTCGTTTCTTGAAAACAAGAAGCGAGGTGGTGTGTGCAATATGGGTAAGGCACACTACCCATATCAGCTGTCCAGGCTAGGCATAAACCATAAAGATACTTCATTCCTGATTTTGCCTCGGACACAGCACGGATCGCAACAGTCACGAGAGACTTAGGAATGAGCTTAAAGTCAAGAGAGACCCGCCTGCCCAGCGTGTTCGTAGCGCGTTGGACGACGGGTGACATTCGCATTGTGAGTGCGGGTTCAATTCCGCGGACTGACAGACAAACCACAGGTTCTCAGATTTACTGTGTTCGTGGCACCGAACCGAAGGGTTACGATGTCCATGGCACCGATCCGAAGAGCTGAAAAGTGCTTCTGGATCAGAAAAAAATAAAAAAGAGAGACAAGCGCAAACTCAAGCCAATTTTCTATCTGTAAAGACGAAAATAAGTCATGTAGTAAGCGTCTGTAGCTCAAGCGGTAGTGAGCTCGATCACAAACCCAAGCGTACCTGGTTCAAACCCCACGGTGGACAAGTTTGGAAACAAATTCGTTTCCGTGGGATTTTTACAATAGGGAAAAATAGACTTCACCGTTCAGAAAGCAATGACAAACTACTGAACGTATAAGTGGTGCCTAGAAAATGAACGAGTCGTTTACTGTGGTTGATGGCTACGTCCTGTAATGGATATGCCATGATTTTCATTATCATTTAAACTCATGATATCAATGTGTTTGACTTCTTTACTACTGCATTTCATTGTGAGATTCCCCATTTATATATATATATATATTATTTTATTGTTATTTCATTGTATCACTCATCAACAGACACTATAGCGTAGTGGTTAGCGCACATGTTTATTAGATTTTGGTCCCAGGATTGTATAATCCAATTCGGATATGAATTTTTTTCTGTTCGCAACCGCTCTCAGGTCGACCTATCTTCATGTGTGTGCAAACGGATGCTTTGCGGTAGAGGTGACCGGCATTATGACGATCACATCACAAAGTTTATACATTTTACCAAAGAAAAACATACATAATAACGTATTCCATAGTATACAGCGTAATATATACATGTATTTATGTCTTGCTTACTGAAATGTATATATTCATTAGTATGTATGTAGAAATAACCAAGATATGCAAAGAAAAACAGACAATTTGTCATCTATAGCATCAAAAGTTGGACTGCAGATTAGCTATGAAAAAACAAATATAATGAAGACATCTATGGCAAGTAATACGGATATCACACTGAAATCTAAAATGATAAAAATAACAGAGCAGTTCACCTATTTAGGTAGCAATTTTGATTGCACAGAAAATGTTAAAAAGAAATTATGATACGAATTGGCAAAGTAACATCAGCTTTTAAAAGTCTAAATAAAATATGGAACTGCAAGTTATATAGTATTAAAACTAAATTACGAATTTTCAATTCAAATGTATCAATCTTAACATATGCCAGCGAGAGTTGGACAATGACTAAAGATATAGAAAGCAAGTTGAATGTATTTGAAAATAGATGTCTTCGAAAAATAATGAATATAAAATGGAACGAATTCAGGAGAAGTGTTGAAATCAGAGACATGTCTGGTCAACCACTAGTGACAACTGTTATAAGAAAAGAAGATGGAAATATGTTGGGCACACCTTGAGGGAAATGATCAACGAATATCAAAGCAGGCACTGAAGTGGGATGCAAAGGGTTCAAGAAAGAGAGTCGACCAAGGAGACCCTGAAACGAACTTTCATGAGAGAGGCAGGAAATATCGGTCTCAGTTCCATGGAGGAAATTGAGCGAGTTGACCAGGATAGAGTGGTATGGAGAAATTACTTGCAGGCCCTGTGTAACGTATAACGGTACGAGATGAATTATTATTATTTTGTATGTGTTGCCCTCGTTGATGGTCTGTTTCGTTTACTTCTATATCGTATAGGTCATCGAACTATGATACACTACAATGTAGATGAGACTACAGTACTTTGTGATTACGTATTTTACACTACAATGTAAGTATTGATTTCACTACGTAATCATTCGTTGAAATAAAACTCATAATATTATCTTACAGTTGATTATTTTAAAGTTGTTTATGACAATACAAAAAAAGACACGACATCCTGCAAGACCAGGTTATCGAGGAGCATTGACTCATAAATAACATCATGTCCCTGGAGATGAAATATTTTGTCCACATTAAACGTCACAGTGGTTTGGAGAGAACGATTATGGAAGGCGTGCTTTCTGAAATACGAGACAGGAGACGACCAAGACGAGGGTGGCATACAGGACAGGACCGAGCATGATGATTATAACCGCTATACACATCTTCAACATGATTATAACCGCTATACACATCTTCAACATGATTATAACCGCTATACACATCTTCAACATGAATTAGTTAACTATATCCAGCAGGATCGTGCAGTATTTTTTCTCACTATGATGCAAGTCTTCAAAATGACGCCCTTTAAATGTTTTTCTTCAAAATAACCTTCAATTGTGATTTTGATTTCGATGCTTATGTCGCCCTCTTGCGGAGCCGCCTGATGTGGCCGCCTCTCTGTATCATAACACGGCACAGCCCTGCAGCCGGACATCAAAGAAACGTTGGAAGAGGTGGGATAATTTGAACGAGACAGAGAGTCTTGAGGCCGGCTGTGATGAAATCGACGTTTCACAATGAACATGCTACTATTTGACTTGATTATATTAGCTGCGATATTGTTTTTTTTATTTCAAAATATATGCGTGTAGATGTTACTGATTTCTTGATCATTTTCATCAATCGATATTATTCTACATCATAAATCTACAATTCATGTCACCAAAAATATGATTAAGCAGTGCTAATACATACATTGCTTGACATGTATGAGGATGGCAATGGCGGTCACCAGGAAAGATCACTACTTAATGGTCACTACTGAAGGGTCACTACTTAATGGTCACTACTGAAGGGTCACTACGAAATGAGGACATCAGAAGCAGAGTAGGCATAACTGCATGCACTTTGAAAGACAACAAATGCAGTGGCTTAGACAGCTAATGAGAATGGAATACAACCAACCACCAATAGCAACATACAATAAAAAGAGATCAGGTACTAGAGCTAAGGAAAGACCAATGAAAAGATGGATAGACAATGTTAAGACCACACTACACAAACACGGCTATAACACACAAGAGCCACTCATCTGGCCCTGGAACGCAAATTAAAGCTCCCACGACTTTTCTTAACGGCAAGAGTGGACAACCAATTTTATCATCCACTTGGCGAAAGGCAATAGACAATACATACAAATATTAGCGATAGCATATACAACACATTGATATAAATACAAACACTTAGTTAGTCTTTCCTCTTGGGCCTGTGGGCGCATAGGGCAGAGGTCATAGTTCTCCATGTCTCGGGGTTCGTTGCTATCTGTTTTAGGTCTTTAATGTTTACTAGGCCCATCGTTGAGCCTTCTCTGGTGATGGTTCTACGCAGAGTCTCTCTTGGTCTTCCTCGTTGTCTTTTTCCCTCTGGTGTCCATATGAGGGATTGGTAAGGAGTCTTCTCTCATCCATTCTAAGTGTGTGGCCGATGTAGTTCCAGCGGCGCTTTCTTATAAAATTTGATACATTTTCTTGCTTGGTCAAACACTACGAGAACGTATATTAGTTGGCGCATATTTCTGACATGAGATCAACTGCGAGTTAAATCAATGTTTCCTTACGTAGTGACATCCCTAACTTAATGCATATACACATAGTATATACACACATATATACATGCACACATAAACATGTATATATCTATATATTTGTTTGATAATACAGTTTCCACAAGACATCCGTACTGTTGCATTTCAGTAACAATATTTCTCCCACTTCAGGCCAAAGTCTTTTAACTCTCTTGCCATAGTTATTCTCCATGTTTCCTTGAAAAGTACACGTCTATCTGAGAGCTGTCCTAGTCAGTGATGCTGCTACTGGCATATCAAACACATCATCTCTTTTCATTAGTGGTTTACAATGATGTACCATTCAAATACTTGTTGTTTGATATTGTATTTGGTAGGACAGTTTGCAGGTTTTTCTTAGCATAATTATTTTGGAATGTCTTCAACTTGTGTATGGCTTTGCGTGTTACTATCCTCATATATATATATATATATACACATACATAAATACGTAGATATGAGCATACATCTATACATACAACAATATATAAATACGTAGATACATACACATCTACATACATATATACAGTCATACAAACATGCATCGATAACTACATACATACATAAATACATACATAAATACAGACACACGAACATGCATCTATACATACATAAATGCATGCATACAAATATATAAAAACATACATACGAACATACATCTATACATACATCATCATCAAGGTGCGTATCCTTTATAGCACGTTGCTCTCTTTGCAGCACATCTGAAATTCACTCTGTCTCTAGCCAGTTCACCCACTTCGTCGATGGTCAAATTCATGGTTTCTTTAATATCTTGTAGCCATCTTCTTCTTGGTCTGCCTCTGCGTCCTGGGACCCTGCCCTCTAGTATTGTTCTTTCCAGGCCATCGTGACGCTTGATGTGACCAAAGTATCGAATTTTTCTGTAAAGTGTACTGTTTATCAGCCAATTCTCTTTAACATTTAGTTCTTTCCGGACATCAGTGTTCTTTCTTTTTCTGTCCATGGTATTCGTAGAATCTTTCTGTAGCATTTAGTTTCCAAGGACTGGATTTTCGCTCTTGTTTTTTGTGTAATAGTCCATGATTCACAACCACAAGTAGCCACTGGGAAAATGCATGCTCTCAATATTTTTAATTTTAATATTTTGCTGGTGCTTTGCCACATGTTCTTCATTGTGTTTAACTTCCTGATTGATATTGCCAATCTTCTTGAGATCTCTTTGGAGCAGTCACCGTTATATCTATACATACATGATACATAAATACATATATACATACATAACTGCATGCATACGAACATACATCTATACATACATACGAACATACATCTACACATACAGCATACATAAATACATATATACATACTTAAATGCATGCATACGAACATACATCTATACATACAGCATACGTAAATACATATATACATATATAAATGCATGCCCACATACATAAATACATATATACATATATAAATGCATGCCCACATACATAAATACATAAATACATATATAAATGCATGCCCACATACATAAATACATATATACATACATACATAGATCTATACATAAGACCTACACAAAGCAACTTAAAGCAATCCCATTTAATCACATTTCATTTTTGGAAGCCAGCATGATTAAAGTTGCCATATTTTACAGTTTCATTGTTATAGTTTCTTGTTTGTTAAAACTGTAACGTACAAACAACTGTAACATGAACAATATGTGTGTGTAACTTCATCCTGTATAGAAATTGAATAGCAAAACCAAGTAATAATGGCTGCACGGTTTTGAACTCTACTTCTCATTACTGAAACATCAGTATCCTAGCCACTTCACCACGTGCCTATAATTAATTATGAATTGACAAATAAATGAAAATCATGACATTTCCTTTACAGGAATTCGCCAACAACAACAGTAAACAAGTTGTTGATTTGCTAGGCACCATTTATTCAGTACTTTGCAATTTCACCCCTTTGCCATTTCGCCACTTATTCAGTACTTTGCCATTTCACCCCTTATTCAGTAATTTGCCATTTCCCCACTTATTCAGTACTTTGCCATTTCACCCCTTATTCAGTACTTTGCCATTTCACCCCTTATTCAGTACTTTGCCATTTCACCCCTTATTCAGTACTTTGCCATTTCGTCACTTATTCAGTACTTCTGCCATTTCCCACTTATTCAGTACTTTGCCATTTCGTCACTTATTCAGTACTTTGCCATTTCACCACTTATTCAGTACTTTGCCATTTCACCACTTATTCAGTACTTTGCCATTTCGCCACTTATTCAGTACTTTGCCATTTCGCCACTTATTCAGTAGTTTGCCATTTCGTTCTGAACGGTGAGATCTGCTTTTACCGTTCATAAATATTCAACAAGAACTTCTTCTTTGAACGCTCCATATCGACCAATTAATAAACCACTCTTTGTGATTTGTATGTGATCTGAGCCTAAGAGCGAGTGTACGTTGTGCCAGTTATGCGCTTACAAGAAGGCCAGCACATTCGATTTCTGCGATGTTTTTTATTTACTAGGGTAACTTCTCAAAACCCCTACCTCAGTCGCATTTTACAACATTCCTTGTAGGTCGCAGTGGTACTATTCTTTGCCTCCTTGCGGACCAGGCAACACACGAGCACACGCGAACTATTTGCTTCCAAACTACCTACCGCAGTGTTTGAAAATTATTTACTACTTTATATAAACTATTACACACATTCTTCTATGACGAGATAGTACCTTTCAAAAAACAACTTTGCTTCTAACAAAACTTCCAAGTTCATCAACATTTTGCTACCGAGATACATCGTGTTTAATATACATACAATCAAATAGTTTACATTCTTCTACTTGCCTTGGTAAAACATGTGCTTTACCTAAGAAGTAATTGTGTATGTTATATTTCATATAGTCGCTTCAAATTTGGTAGGCGGATAGTGCAGCTTCACGTCTGTTTACAACTGATGTAAACTGTTTTTACAATGTTACCTCACGCCCGTAAGACAGATAGACGGAACTAACTTTATGGTCAATATTTATATTTGATATGTAAATATTAGATCTCAACAACCGCCGTGCAGTCGCCAATAGTGACGCTGATAACACTCTAAGTTAGTGACCACGCTCAGTGAAAGCTACAGGTTTTTATGCCGGCGTGTGTCCCAAATGTTCAATGTGCACATGGTAAGCGGTTGTACTACATGTGATTCTGATCCCTTTTAATAATAATAATAATTCCTCTCGTACCGTTATACGTTTCATAGGGCCTGCAAGTAATTTCTCCATACCGCTCTATCCTGGGCAACTCGCTCAATCTCATCCATAGAACTGAGACCGATATTTCTAGCCTCTCCCAGCAAAGTTCGTTTCAGGGTCTCTTTAGGTCGTCCTCACTTTCTTGAACCCTTTGCATCCCACTTCAATGCCTGCTTTGTTTTTCGTTGATAATTTCTCCTGTTCCCTTTTGAAGAGATCTAAATTGCGTTTACCTCTGAATTTAGAATAAATCTCGCCTGATTAGCTAGGGACACTAGTGATAAAAAGCAATTCTTCTCACAATAATTTGTCGGAGGCGCTATATTAAGCTACGACTGATTACTTAGCGTGCAAATTAAAAAAAAAAACTGTTGTAGATACAGTTAATTCAACAATGGTGATTTATTGATGTTAATTTGATGTTACGCTATCTGTTGTAATATGTCACATGTAATTTCTGTGATAGTCTGATGAATTTTAAGATGATTGAAATATTCCTATTGATTCTCTTCACGAGTTGACGTGTGGCGCGCTTTAACTGTATTATTGTATAACAAACATCGAGTTCAGGATCTACGCAAGCAAAAGTAAAAAAAAATAATGTATGACATAGTTAGATGTCGTTAAAAGCAATTAATCGGCAATTTTCTTCCCCTTTCTTCTTCTTTGCGTTCGTTCTTTATGATCAATTTTAATCACTCTTTGTGATATGTTTGATCTTTGCCAAGAACGTGTATACGTTGCACATTGGTTTGGTAGTCCCCTAAGCGCATAGACTTCTGCACGTTTAGTACATCTGCATACGATTTCAGCCAAACCTCCTTAGTCGCCTCTTACGACATGCGTGGCAGGTAACAGTAGTTCTATTCTTTACACCCCAAATGTGGGCCCTTGTAACCACTCGGGTGTAATCGGCAATCACACACACATATAATATATAATTTTGTTAGTCGAAATGGACGGCGTCCACAGTTAGTTGAACAATTTTGTTGTTAAACGCTCACATTTATTTGACAGCAATTCTGGATTATTCCATCTTAACGAAATGTCTTCTTGGTTATAATGAATATTGAAAACGTACTAGTGAAAACAAGAATATGGCTGCATGCTTGGAACACCCGTAAAAAAATTAGTTTTACACATGTTCTATAAGCAACATTCTGGTTGCAAATTTCACACGTTGTGTCTTGAATAGTTTAAATACGTATTTAACTGCAAAAATTTTGCTAATAATTCCCAACAGGTGATATGCAGGTGTTGTTAAAACTACTGAAGAAGAAATTATACATTTGTAAATGTTCTCATTTTGAGAAAGTGTGTTTGAGATGTTTATTCTATATTTCATACTCAATTAACCATACAGAAGACCGTGACAATATTTACACTGAAATGTAACAGACAGTGCCATATTCAGATTCTAAATGATTGCGGAATACACAAACATCCAGACCACACAGATATACACATCTTACCGTTATACGTTACATAGGGCCTGCAAGTAATTTCCCCATAACGCTCTATCCTGGGCTACTCGACAATGTATTCCTTGGAATTGAGTCCGCTATTTCTCGCCTATCTTAGCAAAGTTCGTTTCAAGGTTTATCTAAGGCGTCCTGTTTTTCTTGAACACTTTAATGCCTGCTTTGGTATTCTTTGATCACTTATTCTCAAGGTGTGTCCAGCATATCTCCATCTTCTCCTTCTTACAACAGTTGTTACTAGTGGTTGATCAGACATTTCTCATATTTCATCACTTCTTCTGAAATAGTTCCAATTTATTTTCTTTAATTTGGTAGACATCTTTATTCAAATGCAATCAACTTATTTTCTAAATCTTTAGTCATTTTCCAACAGTAATGTATTCAATGGTGGAGTCTGTGGCCTAGGGGTTAGTGACTCGGTCTACTAACCTTGACGTTCTGAGTTCGAATTACGCTTCGGACAGTTTGGTTGCAAATTGTTTCGCATGGATTCTTACAAAGGACGATGGCACAACCCGTTCAGAAAGCAATGGCAAACTACTGGACGTAATAATGCCTAGAAAAATCACAAATTGCGTTACAAAGCTGGGGTTGATTCGCAAAGTCCTGTAAAGGATACGCAATTAACTTTTAATGTATTCAATATAAATATTTAATAAAATAAACCGCATTTTGTATTGGCTACGATTTCTGATATGTAGCCATTACAGAACATACCTTTTTCCAGTGAATGTTACAGACATACCGATCACTATAGCAGGCAAGTGGTAGCAGGCAAGTGGTAGCAGGCAAGTGGTAGCAGGCAAGTGATAGCAGACAAGTGATAGCAGGCAAGTGGTAGCGGCAGGATAGTAGACAAGTTATAGCAGGCAAGTGATAGCAGGCAAGTGGTAGCAGGCAAGTGATAGTGGCAAGGATAGCAGGCAAGTGATAGCAGACAAGTGATAGCAGGCAAGTGATAGCAGACAAGTGATAACAGGCAAGTGATAGCAGGCAAGTGATAGCAGGCAAGTAATAGCAGGCAAGTGATAGCAGGCAAGTGATAGCAGGCAAGTGGTAGCAGGCAAGTGGTTCTGTAGATGTATTGACCATGTCAATTTAAAGTGTTCTTCTTCTCCGAACGCTCCATATCGATCACTTGTTAACCACTCTGTGTTCTTTGTATGTGATCTGAACCTAAGAGCGATTGTATGTTGTGCCAGTTATTCGCCTACAAGTAGGCCAGTATTTCCGATTTCTGCGCTGCTTTTTAATTAGTAGGGTAGCTTTTCAAGGTCATACATCAGTCGCTTCTTACGACATGCCTTGTAGGTAGCAGTGGTACTATTCTTTGCTTCCCTTGCGGGCTCCGGTATCACACGGATGAATTGAAAGTGTCAATATCTGGAAGAAAACTGAATATAATTCAGGATCGAAACACAAGAAGACCATCTGATTAGCTGTAGTTTCGTCTGTGGTATCATATGGGTATGAATTATACACCACTACAACATATCACCATGAACACAAAAAAGGCAATGTTCAACACAAGCTTTCTCCCCAAGTTTAACATTATTCTAGTGTTAAACCTGAACGCTGACATCAAATGATATTTTAAAAGTGTCTACGCAGAATGCTGGAGATAGCACGAAAAGGTCGGTTGAAAAATGAAGACATCAGGAAAAAGGTGGGTACAACATCAGCACTAAACTTCATAAAAAAAAAAACAAATTAAATTATTCGGCCACGTAAGCAGGTTACCAACAGACCTCAAAGAGCAATGTTGCTCCGATATCATGGATACAAAATAAAAGGGCAGCCACGCAAAAGTTAAACCTTAGAGATAACATAGGCGACGATAGACACTATTTATGAAGCGCACACAAGGCTCGTTCACGAAATCTCTTCTTATCCTGAGGTAATACCCTTATGATGTAGTTATGTCTTGCCGTAATGTCAGAAGTGATTTTTTTCCATTTCTGGTGTATCCTTTGTTTGATGAAGACATTTTAGCCGAAACGTCGCTGTATCTAGTTATTGTTGTTGTACTTTGTAAAACTACAGTACTTGTAAACTACAGTACTTTGTTGTTATCTGTTTCGCCATTGCTACATGTGTAGATAATACGATTTGATCTACTGCTACACTCAGGGTGCAGAGCACGAGGCAGTCCAAGAACACGATGGATAGATAATATCTCAGAGTCCCTTCGAAAGCATGGACTGACGACGTCAAGCGCAACACACCTGTCACAAGATAGGAAACTAAATCTCCACACTGCGCTTCACGGCAAATGTGGTTAAGATAATATAAGATCTACCGCTACATGTGTAGATATTGTGATTTCATCTAAAGCTACATGTGTAGATAATGTGATTTGTTCTACTGCTTCATGTGCAGATTATGTGTTTGTTCTTCTGCTTTATGTGTAGATAATGTGCTACGATCTACTGCTGCATGTGCAGATTTTTTTATTTGTTCTACTGCTACATGTGTGGATTATGTGATTCGATCTACTGCTATATGTGCAGACTATGTGAGTTGATCTACTGCTACATGTGTAGATATTGTGATTTTATCTAAAGCTACATGTGTAGATAATATGATTTGTTCTACTGACATGTGCAGATATGTGCAGTTGATCTACTGCTATTGCAGATAATAGTACTTCTAACTGTTCATTGGTTTACGTGTAAATATTTTGAGTGATTTATTATCTAGTTTATACATGTCTCAGTATTGTGATTTTATGACATCTACAACATGTTAGACTATTTGTCGTTATCGTACTGGTACTTGTAATTCTATGTGACGTGTGTGTTGGTATACGTACGTCTAATATATATTCTGTGTACTGTTACTGGTATTACGTTTGGTAAAATATAGTGTGACGTGGTGTGTTGGTATACGTACGTCTAATATAACGTTATGTGCTGGTACTTATAATTCTAGTGTGACGTGGTGTGTTGGTATTACGTACGTTAGTCTGGTACTGTAATTCTAGTGACGTGGTGTGTTGGTATACGTACGTCTAATATAACGTTATGTACTGGTACTTGTAATTCTAGTGTGACGTGGTGTGTTGGTATACGTACGTCTAATATAACGTTATGTCTCTGGACTTGTAATTCTAGTGTGACTGTATGTTATGGTTATACGACGTCTAATATAACGTTATGTGCTGGTACTTGTAATTCTAGTGTGACGTGGTGTGTTGGTATACGAACGTCTAATATAACGTTATGTGCTGGTACTTGTAATTCTAGTGTGACGTGGTGTGTTGGTATACGACGTCTAATATAACGTTATGTACTGGTACTGGAAATATAGACATTGCAATTGTGTTGGTATACGTACGTCTAATATAACGTTGTTGTACTGGACTGGAAAATCAGTGTATTCCTTTATGTATAACTAGCTATTTGTTAGTTTCTCACTATCTTGGAGTCTTTATGGCGAAGTGGTTAAGACATGCGTCTGCCCTTCTAAGGATTGTTGGTTCTCATCTAGACCGAGTCACATTGAGTACTTTTAATGAGATCCCTAGGATTATTGCAAGGCTACAGAGTTTGTGATGTCTGCAACACTAACAGCAGATGCTTTGCAATTTATGTCACAAGGGACGGAGCTATACAGGCAAATTGAGTGTCATAAAGTCGATAATTTGCCTTTATATACATTGTTGATCACTGCCATCTTCTACATATGTAGCTATTACGATTCTTTGTGCTACTTCTGTTGTTTCATTGAAATATTTAATTTGTTTGTTTAATATTGTAGCTGAAGTTCTTAGAGCTACATAGTCACAGTTAGTAAGTCAACATATAATAAAATATCGCCCTAGTGGCTACCTTGGGGGCCCAAATTTCTGGTGAAAAGAATAGAACTACTGTTACCTGCCACGCATGTCGTAAGAGGCGACTAAGGAGGTTTGGCTGAAATCGGATGTATGTGTCCTAAGCGTGTAGAAGTCTATGCGTTTGGGGCCTACCAAACCAATGTGCAACGTATACACGTTCTTGGCAAAGATCAAACATATCACAAAGAGTGATTAAAATTGGTCGTAAAGAACGCACGCAAAGAAGAAGAAGAAGATAATAAAATATTTCTGTGATACACAACAGTTTCAGAACTATTTTATTATGGAGATAAGCAGTGCCGGATTAGCCCTATAGCAAATGTAGCAAATGCTACGGGTCCCGTGTGTCTGGAAGCCCGCGCCTAGAGCAGAAAATGTTTAGCTTGTAAAATTTTGGTTTAAATAATATTTAAGGGGCTTATATTTTAAGATATTGCGACTAAAGCCACAATCCTGACTAACAGCGTGGGGCCTCTTGATAACATTTGCTACAGGCCCCGCGTTGGCTTAATCCGACACTTGAGATAAACACATCAAACTACATCTTTATACATAAATAAACACAAGTATAATTTGTTTTGAGACAGAACATTGTTAAAATACTTGACAAGACTAGATAACCAGACAATCTAGTTTGTTCTTACTTAAGAGCTAATGCAACTAATATCAAAACTATTGGTTTGCGTGCTTTCCTCCAAGCTCTTAGATGTAAACAAATCTACAGTTGATGGCTTCTGGCAGGATAAATGAATATGCATGAAAAAGGCCGGCTTGGGCTAAGATGATACAACAACAAAATGTAATAGCTTCCATCTCTGATGGGGTTTCGGCTACATCTCGTCAAACGAGCCAGTGCTTTAGTTGGATTTTGAAAACAAATGTGTGGTTTTTTTTACACAACCACTAGAGTTGTCTGGTCAGCAGTATTTCCATGCATAGCATGTGGGGTGTCTCCATCTTAGTAACATATCAGTACAGACGTATAGAAGGTTCGATTGACACAGTGGGATAGAAAGCTGAAATAAAACAACATATAAACTACATTCCTATGCTTCTTAGTAATTTTTCTTCTCATGTTTTATATTCTATATGTGTATATGTTACATTTATATATGTTATGTATATATTTGATTTTTTTATTGTTTATATTCTTGTTTCCACTTCTAGTTATTTGCATTAATTTTGTTATCCGTTTTTAGTCACAGATTTTCATTTTATTGCTGTTATGATTTTATTGTTGTATTTTATATGTAGTGTGGTGTGAAAGAAGTAAAATTCTTCATTTCTGTTGTATCCTTTGCTTGATAAATTTCTTTTTGGCCGAAACGTTGCCGTGTATTGTTATTGTTTTTGTATTTTGTAACACTTCCGTTACTTTTTTTGTACGTGTTTCGCTATTGCTAGATAGTTTTTTTGCAGTCTTCCCTTATATCGACATTTAAGCAAAAGATCAACGTAAATTGGGATTGGAATAAAACTGTATTAAAGTGAGTTTTACAAGTCTGTAGTAACAACGTAGTGGTTTCTATTGCTAAGTGCTTAAGCCGTTGCCTTGCGTTCGAAAGGTCGCAGTTTCGAATCTTGACTTCGGCGTACTATTAACGGGTTCAAGTTTTTCCATAAATGCCTACGGTTGTTGTCGGAGTTACAGAATTCGTCTTAATGTAAAACTTTCAGCATGTGACATGACATTCCCCCGGAGACAGACCAAGTCATATGGAGTAACACCCGGCGCAATGAAGTCAATCTTTCGTTGTTATGACCTTTAGTAAGAAAGTATGTATCAGTTTTACCCTATCTCTTGCACAAAGTCAAAACATACGATAAGAAGCGTTAAGAAAAATTAAAACTTTGAGTTTATCTTCATAAACAACGACAAGGAACTTATTTTTTCATTTGTTGTGTATGTCTGTAGCGCGCGTGTGCTGCCAGCGCTCGCAAGGGGAGCAAAGAATAGAAACAATATGACCTACAAGGCATGTCGTAAGAGGCGACAAAGGTATAGGTCTAGGGAAGCTAACCTAGTAAATAAAAGGCATCGTAGAATTCAGATAGGCGCGTTACTAGCACAACGTACAATCACTCTTAGGCTCAGATCACATACAAATCAGAAAGATTGATGTACCAAGAGTTCGTTATGGAGTGTTCGTAGAAGAAGAAGTGGTATGTTTCTAGTAATCTGGAGCAGCGTTTCATTATTTGTCTCGAATAAAGGGTTTAAAGGATTTTGAATCCGAAGGATTGAGTTCATTGCACCGGGTTTTACCCCATATGGCTCGGTTTATCTTTGCAGAAATGGCACGACACCTGCCGAGAGTATTGCACAAAGCACGAACTCCGTAGCTCCAGCAACAATGCTAGGGGTCTCTGAAAAATAACTGCTCTCGTTAACAGATTCGAACCCACGACCTTCGACTCACAAGGCAAAGGGGTTATCCACTTAGCCATGGAGACCCCCTGTTTTTGCAAGGAAGAAACGTTTGTTTGTGAAAATAGCATTGTTGTTGTCAGAATGTCAATTCCATATTATAGACATATATCAGACACATCCTTTTTCCGATCCAGAAGCACTTGAGCTTTCAGCTCTTCGGCTCGGTGTCATGGACATCGAAACCCCTCGGTTAGGTGCCACGAACATCGTGAATCTGGGGAACCTGTGGTTTTTCTGCCAGCCCGCGGGATTTAACCCACACTCACAGAGGGCTAGTCACCCGCAGTCCAACGCGCTACGAACACGCTGGGCAGGTGAGACACATACTTACTTACACGGAACTTTTTTTAGCTCCTAATAGTTGTTTTTCTGTTTGAAATGTAATGGTAGGATTCTTTTTACCAAACTATGTTAGCACAATATGGTTTAGTTAGCATAGACAAGTGCTTTGTGAAGATAAATTCCAGAAACTAAAATGAAATATAAACTATATGTGATGTACAGACGTTTGTATACGCATGTTACACATTGCAAACAGTATATGGAGGAAATGTAAACGATATTTAATATCAATTCAGAAGACTGTATTAAAACTTATAATTTTGTTAAGGTTACCAAATTCACAGCAATAAATACTCTTCGGTATAATTATATATATGTATGTGTGTGTGGCATTTTTCGTCTTTACAGACGGTCAATTGGCAAATATTTTACTGTGACAACTTCTGAGTTTACGCTTTTCTCTCTGGCCTTGCTGCTCATCACTAAGTCTCTTTTCAAAAGATTCTGCACCTTTGCGTAATGTTGTTTTCCACATAACTCGGCCATCGGCTAGTTTTCCCATCGGGGGATCGATATAAAAGTTATTCCATGAGGCCTTACATACATCATTATATCTGAGCAGTGGTCTGCCTTGGTGCTTCTTCCCCTCCGAAAGTTTACAGAACAACATTTGGTTTGGTATGCGGCAATTGTGGCGTCTATGGCATAAGGAATAGTGACTCAGTCTATTAACTCCGACGTTCTGAGTTCGAATCACACTGCGGACAATTTGGTTGCAAATTGTTTCGCGTGAATTTTTACAAAAGTACGATGTCACCACCCGTTCAGAAAGCAATGGCAAACTACTGAACGTAATAATGCCTAGAAAAATGACAAACAGCGTTGAAAAAGCTGGTGTTGATTCGCAAAGTCACGTAAAGGATATACAATTAACTAACATGCAGCAATTGACCATTATTCGAACGTGTCCTAGCCATATTAGTCTTCTACTGCAGAGCATGTCCATGATTAGGGACAAGTTAACACGTTGCAGTACCTCAGAGTTGGTTATCTTGTCGTGTCACCGTATGATCATAATCTAGGGGAGACATTGAAGGTGAAAGACTGTGTGAAAGTCTCCTCACGTGTCTTGAAGATGCTCTACATATTTCTGAGTCTTATAGTAAAGAGTTACACAGGACCGATAGAGTTGAATCTTCGTCTGCCCTGTTTTGTTTTTTGGTCCCACTTTCTCTTTGATAGTTTGCTAAATGTAGCAGTTCTTCCTATCTCTTGTGATCCGGAGATACTAGGAGTCAACAATTGAGAAGGGAGAGACGATGAACATAGCTGACTGAATGCGCGTGATATATGCAGAAATTAATCTCAAAGTCACAGTTACCCAAAGACAATGTATATATATATATATATATATATATATATAACAATATTTCTTGCCTCTCAGCAAAGTTCGTTTAAGGGTCTCATTAGGTCGTCCTCTCTTTCTTGAACCCTTTGACTCCCACTTCAATGTCTGCTTTGAAATTCGTTGATAATTTCTTTCATTCGTTGATAATATATATATATTTAGATTAGTTTAGTCGTCGGATCACCATCACTGCACGTCGAACAAATTAGTCCATAAGTGCTCCGATCTCTCCCTCAGTATGTCTGTCCATCAGCGTGTGGCGACTAACGAAATCGGTTCTTTGTTGGTTTACAATTCTTCTTTATCTGCCAGCATAGCGTTCTTGTCGAGCTACACCACACATAACTTTGAGTTCTTGCAGTCTGGTTAGTGTTGTGGATCACCGCTATTACGTGAATCATGTACACGCCCTCTCTCCCTTAAGGAATTTATAATATCAGCCTGGTCCATTGCTCGTCCGCTTTGGACAGCAGCCATACCTGCAAGCCTATCCGCACGTTCATTCCCCTTACACCTGCAAGCCCTGGCACAAAAATAAAACTGATCTTTGTCAGCTTAGACCTCCCCAGCGACTCCATCCAATGTCTCCTAGCCCATCCTGTTTCAATCTTCCTGAGCATACTCATTTGAGTCACTGAGAAAACATGCATGGATAAAAGTCTGTGATTCTAGCCAAATCATCGCTTTGGTAACCGCCATGATTTCCATAGTGAGACTGCTTGTAGTCACGGCAAAACCACCACTGTCTTCCTTCACAACATCACCTCCGACCTGAGCAGTGAAAGCCCACGAGCTCCGCACATGTCGAATCACCGAACCATCCGTATAAATGATTACATCATGCTCAGATGCGTTCTCAGAAAGTAATGCCTGAACCTCTGCTTCCACAACAAGTGGGTTGTGTTGCCTGCATTCTTTATCAAGTTCGATGCATACAGAAAAGGATGTAGTGATTCCTCTTGGCACTGGTATCCATTCTTCACCGGAATCAATGTCTTCAAGTGTACACACCTGTATATATATATCGCCCATGTTTTACCGAGACCCGAAAGGGAAGCAAAGAATAGTACAACTGCGACCTACAAGGAATTCTTAAAAGGCACTGATGTAGGACGTAGGGAAGCTAGTAAATAAAAAGCATCGCATAAATCGAATGTGCTGACCTACTTGTAGGCTCATAACTGACACAACCACTTTTAGGCCCAGATCGCAGACAAATCATACCGAAGGGTTAACAAGTGGTCGATTTGTTACGTTTGAAGAGGAAGAAGATGAAGAATATATATATATATCTATATGTTATGATATGTTATGTTGTATTATGTTATATATATGTCAGTTGTTCACATACATACACACATACATATGTGTTTGTATATTGCATATGTGGGTATGTGCAAATATGATGTAACATTAATCGATACTATCAGTTTAAACATTGACTACGCAGGAGTCTCTGTGGCTGAGTGGTTAAGCCCTTTGCCTTGCGAGTCGAAGGTCGTGGGTTCGAATCCGGACCGCGGCCTTCTGTTCACGAGTGCCGTTTTTTCCAGAGACCCCTAGGATTGTTGCTGGAGCTACGGAGTTCGTGCTTGTGCAATACTCTCGGCAGGTGGCGTGCCATTTCTGCAGAGAGGGACCGAGCCATATGAGGTAAAACCCGGTGCAATGAAGTCAATCCTTCGGCTTTAAACCCTTTAAAAAACATTATCTACGCAGATTAGACATCTGTACAAACACATATTAGTATCGCAAATATGGTTCCAAATGATAAAAACATGATATAATGCTCATATTTTTCTATATAATTTTGTAATCCAACTTGCAGGAACACGGCTATACAACATATTAACATATGATATATCAACCCCTATCTATGTAAAAGTTAATGATGTCTTATGTGCAATGTGTTACGTATTAATAAATTCGTGTCAGCATAATTGATAGTATAACATACATTCGAATTGGCCATATTTACCTGCGGGGGCAGTACTAGCAGAGATTGGGTGCCGTTAATAAATCAAATCACTACAATTTCAATTGTAAAGATTTTGATTCCATTTTTCAGATGTACTTAATATATGAAAAGCTATTTCAAAAGTAATTGTCACTGGGCTTCATTATATACAAGAAGGTAAATAAGAATTTTGACATGAAAAATTATTTTAGACGTGTGCACAATATAGGTCTCACTTTTTACAACTGTTTTGTGGAATGATACTGTAAAATTCATTCAAAATTAAACAGCACACTCACATATTGTGTAATTTTGGCAAGTACTATGGAGGATAGTATATCTTTATAAGGTTGTATTTTTGGCCCCTGAAAATGATTTTTTGGTATGGTTTTCAAATTGTCTAATGTGAAAAAAACATAAACATTAATGCAATTAAGATATTGGAATGACTTTTAGTATACGCTATAGAATGGCAAACTAATGAACGTAATAATGCCTAGAAAATCACAAACAGTGTTGTATACGCTATAGAATGGCAAACTACTGAATAATAATGCGTAGAAAATCACAAACAGTGTTAAAAAGCTGGGGTTGATTCGCAAAGTCCTGTAAAGGATACACAATTAACTTTTGTTTATACGCTATAGACAGTCCTACTATAAACAGACATGTAAATTGACATGCTGATTGGTTATTATTTGACAAAGTTATGGTGTAAAACTTATCATGAATTGTTAATTTTCGAACAAAATCGAAAACTATTCCTGAGAAGATTTTATGATCTTCGAGGCATCATAACTTGAAGACTATTTAACCAATTCTGAAAATTTTAACAGAAATGTGTCCACAATTCGTTAACCTTTAATAGATACCATGTACGTCGTGAAATTTAAGAAATCCATTTTCCCTTTATTCCCTACTAGCACTGCCCCCTTGATATTGCATTACTACTTGACTTGCACAATCATATACAATTTGACTTGCTATTTATTGAACATTTTGTATATGTTCTAGTGAAGCAATGATAGGCTCTAAACAAGGATCTTAAGGAAGAGGATTGACTTCATTGGACCGGGTTTCCTCATATGGCTCCGTCCCTGTCGACAGAAAAGTTAATCGATCTAACTAGAGTGTTGTACAAAGCACAAACTCTGTAGCTCCAGCAACAATCCTTGTGATCTCATGAAAGAAATTGCATAGCTCTGTCCGGAGTCGCATACACTACCCTCAGAATGACAGGAAGACGTCTAACCTCTTCACCGAATATACCACCTAGAAGTATGTATGGGCAATTCGTCTTCTTCTGCGTTCCCTCGCTGTAAATTCGGGTGTTAGTCATTGAAGCCTGGTATGGCACTTTTGACTGATTGTTGCGTGAAAGCCTGCTTCCCTATTTGATTGATGTCCCTTCCCAAGCAGGCGGGCCTTCTCCGACTTCAGAGGCACTTGAAATTTAGATCCTTCAACTGTAATCATTTCCGGAAACCTGTAGTCCCATCCACATGCCGTGAGTCGCCGTACCCTCGGAACCTTTACGGTCAGTAACATTTAGTGAAGCAATGGGAAAGGATTAATGACATTATTTTTGTAATATGATCAGACAATTTTATTTATATACTGTTCTTATAAAAACACTTACTCGGAAACATAAATTATTTAATTTACATACAACTTCAAACATAAAAAAAATAACTTGAGTGCTAAAAGGAAGCTGATATATGCCATATTTATTCCAAATCTAGGCAAGAAATGCCAGCCCTAAGTAGTTGTTACAAAATCAAAAGAAAGCATAATAGAAAATCAAAAGAAAGTGAATGTTATGAAATAGATAGGAAACGCAGCTGACAAAACAGGAAGAGATATAATATTGTAGCATAATAGATATAAGAGAGATATTACATTAAACAGCTCAAGCGGTAGTGAGCTCGTTCACGAACCCAAGCGTACCTGGTTCAAACCCCACGGTATGCAAGTTTGGAAGCACATTCGTTTCCGTGGGATTTTTACAAAAGGTAAAAATAGACATCACCGTTCAGAAAGCAATGGCAAACTACTGAACGTATAAGTGGTGTCTATAAAATCAACAACTAGTTAACTGTGGTTGATAGCTACGTCCTTTAGGATATGCCACGATTTTTATTTTCATGACATTAAACTCTAAAATAAAAATGTAGAGTCAAAGATTTTCTGTTGTCTTTCCCCAGATGTATGTCTGAAGTGGTTTTTTTATTCTTGCTGTCACACGTAGGGTTGGAAGCTTTTATTTACGTACCAGGAGCAGATGAGTCGCTATTGTTGTGTTGTATCCGTGTTCATTTAGTGTGGGCTTGATATTATCTATCCATCTTTTTCTTGGTCGTCCTTTGGTTCTAGTACCCGATCTCTTTTTTATTGTACGCTGTTATTAGTGGTTGGTTGTATTTCATTCTCATTAAATGTACAAACAACCACTACATTTGTTGTATTTCAATGTATTCGGTGTATGAAGTTATGCCCACTCTGCTTCTGATGCATTAATTGCCACATTATGTGTTCATTATATGAGTAGAGTCAACATCAGGCAAATAGTTTATAGATTATCATAGATTAACATAGTTTAGTCATTGGATTAAAAAGTAACCAAACAAACCTACAATACAAGCATATCACATGCGAATATCGCCCGAGTGGTTACCTGGGGCCCAGGTTTGGGGTGTAAAGAATAGAACCACTGTTACCAGCCATGCATGTCGTGAGAGGCGACTAAGGAGGTTTGACTGAAATCGGATGCAAATGTCCTAAACGTGTAGAAGTCTATGCATTTAGGGGCCTACCAAACCAATGTGCAACGTATACACGTTCTTGACAAAGATCAAACATATCACAAAGAGTGATTAAATTGGTGGTGGGGAACGAACTCATAGAAGAAGAAGACATGTGAATATCAGGGTACATTGGTCGTGGGGAACGAACTTATAGAAGAAGAAGAAGACATGTGAATATCAGGGTACATTGGTCGTGGGGAACGAACGTAGAGAAGAAGAAGACATGTGAATATCAGGGTACATTGGTCGTGGGGAACGAACGTAGAGAAGAAGAAGACATGTGAATATCAGGGTACATTGGTCGTGGGGAACGAACGTAGAGAAGAAGAAGACATGTGAATATCAGGGTACATTGGTCGTGGGGAACGAACGTAGAGAAGAAGAAGACATGTGAATATCAGGGTACATTGGTGGTGGGAACGAACTCATAGAAGAAGAAGAAGACATGTGAATATCAGGGTACATTGGTCGTGGGGAACGAACTCATAGAAGAAGAAGACATGTGAATATCAGGGTACATTGGTGGTGGGGAACGAACTCATAGAAGAAGAAGACATGTGAATATCAGGGTACATTGGTCGTGGGGAACGAACTTATAGAAGAAGAAGAAGACATGTGAATATCAGGGTACATTGGTGGTGGGGAACGAACTCATAGAAGAAGAAGACATGTGAATATCAGGGTACATTGTAAGAGAGATGTCCAGAAAAAAAGATGGATAAACAAATTAAAGAGACATTACAAAACAAAGAACAAATAGTTTATCCGTTACCTTAAGATGATTTCATTGATTTAGAATTCGATATTTTAACATCGCACGTCCACTGCAATATGTACCTAATTCTTCATATACTTTGACATGTTGTTGTAGTCTGTGAAATAGTGTTTTCTTTGTGTGGCTATCATAGTTTTACTTATTCAATTACATCAATGTCTTACTCTTGTCCTTATGACGAGAACCATTGTTCAGCGTGTCAAACAACATTCAGTTTCATTTTAGTTTCAGTTTGGTATATCTTCATTGCACTCCGGACATGTCCATAGGTGCTCCGATCTCCTTCGCAATATCTCCAACAGTGCCCAGCGACTGACCGTACCAGTTCGATTGTGATTGATGAGCCTACTCATATACCCGCTGTGCTGCTTTTTTCTTGCTACTCCAATCTTCAATCCCAGCTCTTGCAATCTAGTAGTTGACGTGGATTGGTTCAAATGAAAATATTATTTGCGGCTACGCTCTATAAAGGTGTTCAAAATGTCAGTTCTAACTATTGACTGGCTCCCTGATATGGTGGCAGAGCCAGCCAGTCTGTCTGCTCTCTCATTATCAACGACACCCATGTGCGCCAGAACAAAGATAAGTGTAATTCTGCAATTTGTTGACGCTTGTAGTGATTGCCTGCGCACATAATCATCGTCGGGAATCATAATCTTGTTAAGTATAGTACATATCTCTGTCTTTTGTTTATCTCATTATCAGTGAGTGTCTGTAGCTCAAGCGGTAGTGAGCTCGATCACGAACCCGAGTGTATCTGGTTCAAACCTCACGGTGGGCAAGTTTGAAAGCAAATTCGTTTTTGTGGGATTTTTACAAAAGGTAAAAATAGACCTCACCGTTCATAAAGCAATGACAGACTACTGAACGTATAAGTGGTGCCTAGAAAATCAATGACTTGTTTACTGTGGTTGATGGCTACGTCCTTTAGGATATGCCACGATTTTCGATTATCTCATTCATTGATATTTAATACATTCTTCTGTTCTTCTGTTACTGTCGATCATAGTTTAGTTTACAGCACCTCAAGACAAACGATTGGCTTCATTGCACCGGGTTTTTATCTATGGTCCCTCTCCGCAGAAATGACACTCCATCTGTGGAAAACATTGCACAAGTCACAAAGCCTAGGGATCTCTACACAAACTCTAGGGATCTCTGCCTAAAATCTAGGGGTTTTTGCCTAAAATCTATGGGTTTCTGCATAAAATCTATGGGTTTCTGCCTAAAATCTATGGGTTTCTGCATAAAATCTAGGGGTTTCTGCATAAAATCTAGGTATTTCTGCGTAAAAATCTAGGGGCTTCTGCCTAAAATCTAGGGGTTTCTGCATAAAATCTAGGGGTTTCTGCATAAAATCTAGGTGTTTCTGCAAAAAATCTAGGGTATCTGCAAAAAAAAAATGCACCCGTGAACAGAACGACGTAGTCCGGATTATAACCTACAACATTTAACCTGCTGCCTTGCAGGTAGGCTGGTGACAACCAAAGGCTGACGGAAATCGAGCCCAGTAAACTCCGACTAAAACCGAAGTATAAGCACCAGAGCTCCAAATGGCGCTGAAGATGTGACGTAAAACACACCCGTGCTAAGGCTGCAGGAATCAGATTTCCACATGAATGAGATTGATGGGGAAATCTGGTACATCAGTCTAAGGGGTGATCGCAAGAGTGAGCGAGAGAGAGAGAGAGAGAGAGAACCTACGAAATTCGGAACACAAATCAAAGGCTTAACTACTTATCCACAGTTTAGTTTTATCTGACTATGCCTTTGATCTCCGTTCTATTTATATATTTACTGTTACAAAATGTGTATATTATACTGATTAACTGGTTTGCTAAACTGTTGTCACGCTGATAAAGTTGTGGTAGATTTCCCGTCGACCTGCAATTTTTACCGGCAATTACTGAAACAACTGATTATATCATAGTTACATCAATTATGTATGAATATAATCCGCATGTATAGTCTAGTAGTGAATGTATAAATATATGTATATATATATATATATATATATATATATATATATATATATGTGTGTGTGTGACATTCTTTTAGTTACCCTTTTCGTTATAGACCATTTGTTACATATATCCAAATACAATTCCTTTGAACAATGCCACGATGATGAATATATGTCTTAGTTTGGTCAATGTCTTTAAACATGTCTTCATATAATTTTATTTATTTTTATTTATACGATTGGAGATTTATGCTGATGTTGTTTGTAGAAAACAGTTTTTAATATGACAATGAAAATCGTGGCATATCCTTGATATGACTTAGCCATCAACAACAGTAAACGAGTCGTTGATTTTCTAGGCACCACTTATACGTTCAGTAGTTGGCCATGGTTTTCATTACGGTGAAGTCTAATTTCATAGTTCCTAAAAATCCAAGGGAGCTAATTTGCTTCAAACTTGCCCGCCAGGGGTTTGAACCAGGTACGGTGGTTTATGATCGAGTTCACTACCGCTTAAGTTAAAGACGCACACAGCTTTCCTACTCGTCAGTATATCCCCATCTTGAAATCCTTTTTAATTTGTATATACTATGTATATATTTTTATAATGAGTTCCTTTACCTAGTGTATTATTATAATAACATATCCTCAAGATTAATCACTGATTAATTGATGTTTAATAGTGACACTGTTCAAAGATTATCTTAACATTTTTTCTTTCAGAGACTGTCAGCCGTCTGTGATATTTCCGGACATTTTTTACTTGATCTGATCGTTGATTAAAACTACCACCGTGTCAGTGTCTTCTATGTTTCTATTTGTAGTGTACTTTTTGGATCATTATAAAGTGATCGATTGTTAGTATCAATACTGTTACTAGGAGTGAGTATATATTTGTTCCCCTTAACTTTGACTTGTTCATATATCATTGATCTGAGATGCTATATCTATCTTGTTAATCATGTACGATGCTTTAATGTGTTTCTGTGCTAGCTTTTAGACTTGTATTTTAATGGATTTGACAAAAGTATCATTGTGATGAGAAAGGGAGGTTTAGAACACAATGTGCCCACCTGCCCAGCGTGTTGGTAGCGCGTTAGACGACGGGTGATAAGCCCTCTGTGATTGCTGATTGAATTCCGTGGGCTGGCAGAAAAGTCACAAGGTTCTCCAGATTTACGGTTTTCGTGGCACCGAACCGAAGGTTAAGATGTCAATGGCACCGAGCCCAAGAGCTGAAAGCTCAAGTGCCTCTGGATCACAAAAAACCCACATTGTAAGAACCGGTAAAATCGAGGGGGACGACACAGAAGAAGACAGAGATATAAAAGTTTAGACAGCCTGTCTTCATGGCACGAAAGAGCGTCAACATCTGAGATGATAGCAAACACCAGAGACAGCGATATGTGGAGATCCATGATCACCTATTCCAGCCGGCACGACGCCTGATGATGCTGACCATTCACAACTAGGATATTAACATTGCCATAACGTTTTTCATGAAAGAAGACATGAATGTGGCCGTATATATCTTAATTTGGCCCTCAGTGCTTTCGAAACTGTTGTTTTGATGCTCTGATGCAATATTTTATGTCTAATTCTGAATATTTCCTTTTTCGTCAAACTGATGCGGTATGCTTTTGGCATTATTCTTATAATAATATTTTCTTGTTCATCTCTGGTTAGATTATGCTTTGAACAGAGAAATATCATTTGTCATGTTGTCACTACTGAAAGCATTGCACACTCAGACACTTATATTTGAATCATATGACTGTGATAAACGATGTTAATTTTCTTCTTATGCTAATACAAGGTGTATGATACGTAGGATTATATATATAAATATTTATGCATGTGTGCGATTCCATGTGTGTTCATGTGTGTGTGTGAAGGACAGTAATGAACCACAGGGAAGTGTCGCTACATACACATGAATTAAGGAACACGGATAAAACAACGTCTAGACTCATCCATACACCTAATAGTAATACTCGGCTATTGTAAGTGATGATGACAATATCCTCAGTTTGTGTTGTTGCATCTCTCTGGTGTGTGTTGTAGAGACCAATATCATCAGTTTGTGTTGTTACATCTCTCTGGTGTGTGTTGTAGAGACCAACATCCTCAGTTTGTGTTGTTGCATCTCTCTGGTGTGTGCTGTAGAGACCAATATCATCAGTTTGTGTTGTTACATCTCTCTGGTGTGTGCTGTAGAGACCAATATCATCAGTTTGTGTTGTTGCATCTCTCTGGTGTGTGTTGTAGAGACCAATATCATCAGTTTGTGTTGTTACATCTCTCTGGTGTGTGCTGTGAGACCAATCCTGGGGACCCAATTCCCTACCATAGATGGGACATACTTGAATAAATTAAAACATGTGGGTGTTGTGTGTTCAGCTAATACCTAACATAGCAGAAGATAAACACATTGCTACATCACAATTTATGAGATGGTGTAGTCAAACAGTTGACAGTAGCAGAGTAAAACGTATCAAAGAGGTAGCAGAGTAAAACGTATCAAAGAGGTAGCAGAGTAAAACGTATCAAAGAGGTAGCAGAGTAAAACGTATCAAAGAGGTAGCAGAGTAAAACGTATCAAAGAGGTAGCAGAGTAAAACGTATCAAAGAGGTAGCAGAGTAAAACGTATCAAAGAGGTAGCAGAGTAAAACGTATCAAAGAGGTAGCAGAGTAAAACGTATCAAAGAGGTAGCAGAGTAAAACGTATCAAAGAGGTAGCAGAGTAAAACGTATCAAAGAGGTAGCAGATACTGTGAGTTATTCTTAGCTAATGCAAAGATAGTAACATATGTATACTTTACAACCAGTAACAGCTGTTATCAGAAGGAGAATATGGAGATATGTTGGACATACCTTGAGAAGAAGTGATAAAGCATATCATAGCAGGCATTGAAGTGGGATGCAAAGGATTCAAGAAAGAAAGACCGACCTCAGGAGACCCTGAAACGAACTTTCATGAGAGGCAAGAAATATCGGTTTCAGTTCCATGGAAGAGAGTGAGCGAGTTGCCCAGGATAGAGCGGTATGGAGAAATTACTTGCATGCACTATGTAACATATAACGGTACGAGAGGAATTATTATTATTATTAACGCAAAGATTGTAAAAAAGTAATATGTTTTCGTGCCACTATCAATAGGTTGCTCATTAGGAGCTCAAATACAGTTACATGTTCAGGGCAACACTTTGCCCACGATGTTAGAAATATATGTATGAAATGGGATGCCTACGAAAAGTTACCAACAACAGCAGAAAAGACAAGAGTCACAAATAGAAACATAATAAATAAAGTTGAGACATTACGTAGTATGAATTACATTGAGAAACAAAGAATGATGTGTGTTGGCTACTTGATAAGAATGTAACCAATCACCACTGTATGCAGAGTTTTCTACAACAGAACACCAGGAAATGATGTGTGTTGGCTACTTGATAAGAATGTAACCAATCACCACTGTATGCAGAGTTTTCTACAACAGAACACCAGGAAATGATGTGTGTCGGCTACTTGATAAGAATGTAACCAATCACCACTGTATACAGAGTTTTCTACAACAGAACACCAGGAAAGAAGGTGAGACGAAGACCACGAAAAAGATGGTTAGAAAGCATAGCAGAATCCTGTCAAAAATAAAAAATAACTATCACACGAGTCACAAGAGCAGTCGCCCGTTTGGTGCCGGGGCCCGCAAGGGAAGCAAAGAATAATACATCTGCGACCTACAAGGCACGTAGTAAGAGGTGACTGATGTAGGAACTAGGAAGCTACCTAGTAAATAAAAAACATCGCAGAATGGTCTACTTTGTAGACGCAAAACTGGCACAACATACAATCGCTCTTAGGCTCAGATCACATACAACTCACGAAGAGGGGTTAACAAGTGGTCGATATATAGCGTTGGAAGAAGAAAAAGAAGACTAAAACAGCGAAAGACAGGAACAGAAAACCACGACCATGGACAACAAACTGGTAACCGTGTGACGTTCAAGAAAAGAAGATGGCAAGAAAGAAACATTGTTTTACAAATTGCGTCGGTCATGTTATCGGAATGACAGGAGACAACAAGACATAATCTCTGCAATAAATAGTCTGTTCAGCCAGAACTCTGTTGGTTGAACTCAATCAAATGTTATTTGTCATTGAAAAGCATGAAATCAATCAACAGACAACCTTATTGCCAATACTCACGCTCTCGGACATCGCTAATCAGAACATAAAATATCACTTTAGTGCTCTCAGAAGAAACAGTAGCGCCAGAAACTAAGGATACAAAATAAAATTGAGATTCCAGTGAAAGTAGGCTAACTGTTTAATGTGTACATCGTACAAACAGTTTCTCTTTGCTATCCTTCTGAACGTACCAAACAACTCGCTATTTAAGATTCCCAATGGAAATTAGTTATTGATATTCACACTCAGAACTCTTTTACGCTTTTGTGTCTGACATATTTTTTTGAGATATTTCATGAAAGAAAACAGAAGCTATGTGTGCCTGGTCCTTCATACTTTCTGATTGCCTGTCTTCAAAGTAACAGTTTTGTCAATAACTAAATCAATCCCAGGTCATCAATTTTCTTGAAGATAACAGAAACGTGGCGTGATGCTGACAACATCACCCATCGTGTGCCGACAGTCAATGAAAAATGCAGGCCTAACACTGTATTGACCTATATACCACGAGGTATGAAAGGGTTTCTTGTTTCCTTTTTTTATTTTAACAGAAACGTGAACTGCATAACAAAACTGTGTTTGGGGTCAATGTTTTAACGATATAATGGAATACTGCAGTAAAACTATGTAGCAATGGAGATATAATGGAATACTGCAGTAAACTATAGCAATGGAGATATAATGGAATACTGCAGTAAAACTATGTAGCAATGGAGATATAATGGAAGACTGCAGTAAAACTATGTAGCAATGGAGATATAATGGAAGACTGCAGTAAAACTATGTAGCAATGGAGATATAATGGAAGACTGCAGTAAAACTATGTACAATGGAGATATAATGGAAGACTCAGTAAAACTATGTAGCAATGGAGATATAAGGGAAAACTGCAGTAAAACTATGTAGCAATGGAGATATAATGGAAGACTGCAGTAAAACTATGTAGCAATGGAGATATAATGAAGACTCAGTAAAACTATGTAGCAATGGCGAAACACGTAAAAACAAAAGTACTGTGGTTTTACAAAGTACAAAAACAATGGCAATACACTGCAACGTTTTGACCAAAAGGCCTTTATCAAGCAAAGGGTCGATGTCTTACGCATCAGCACATCTGTTACTTTCATCTTTCACCTCTAGATAAAAACCTGACAAATATCACAATTCTGACTAAATTCTGATTTGCATATATGATTACTTCTTATAGTTGTTTGATTATACAACACTGGACTGGTCGAGCTAGTAACCCGCCCGTGATGATATACAATAAGAATCGGCATGTTATTTAGGTGTTAATTGGATATGTGAGTGATTAGTCCTGGCATAGAGCGTTTGCTTGACGAATAGGGTACACAAGAGGTGTGGGTTTATTCCCACATTTGGTGTCCGACATATAAGAAAATAAAATGACTCTCCTACCTCCTATAAATTCGGGTCAGCCCAGCATCCGACATGAGAATGCCAGAACGCAGATCAACACAAAATACCTTTTCCAAGTCCTACACAAGTGACCCACAGTCCACCTAGATAACAGGCACACCTAGGCAGACAACCTCCACAGGCCGCCAGCCAGACAACAGACAGCCCAGCATCCGACATGAGAATGCCAGAACGCAGATCAACACAAAATACCTTTTCCAAGTCCTACACAAGTGACCCACAGTCCACCTAGATAACAGGCACACCTAGGCAGACAACCTCCACAGGCCGCCAGCCAGACAACAGACAGCCCAGCATCCGACATGAGAATGCCAGAACGCAGATCAACACAAAATACCTTTTCCAAGTCCTACACAAGTGGTCCACAGTCCACCTAGATAACAGGCACACCTAGACAGAAGACCTCCACAGGCTGCCAGTCAGACAACAGACATCTCAGCATCCGACATGAGAAAGCCAGTTAGTCAAGATCAAACATACCAAATGTCCTTATTAGAACAAGACAGATCAACCAAATGTCCTTATTAGGACAAGAACAGACAGACACAATATATAACACACAGTCCACACCAGGTCAAGTCCCAGGCCACATGGCCACACCAAGAAAAAGGCCAATACGCCCTGATATAACCAAGGAGACATATGTCTTAGGTTGAAAGTGGCGTGCCTCGGCCACATAGAGGTTTAATCTACCACCCAACAAACAAACAAACAAGGAAATGACATGTACTTCATAACCAAAAGTCTGAACTGCATCAGGACATGTTTTTTTTTCCTAATTGGGCACATTTATTATTTGAAATAAACAGAGACATTTTCTAAATAAGATTGTTGATAAAATGAGGACTTTTGTTTTACAACAAATTGTCTTTTTTTATTACATTAAAAGTAGCAACATCTCGAAGTTTACAATTGTTGGAATCTATATGGTAATGTCGCCCGAGTGGTTACCGGGGCCCAAATTTGGGGTGTAAAGAATAGAACCACTGTTACCTGCCACACATGTTGTTAGAAGCGACTAAGGAGGTTTGGCTGAAATCGGATGCATGTGTCCGCTAGGGAATGCTAACCTGAAACACATTCTTGCAGAAAACGGATGCACCAGGCCGTAAGGCGCATAACATGATGCAACGACCCCTCACAATGAGGAATGGGATAACGGATTATATGGTCGCCAATCTGCCTCGGAGATTTATCCACGCAGTAACTGTCAGATCTACCATCACGAGGGTGGCCAAAACTTACTTCTGGAAGAGGTTGGCACAAACGGAGAATCAGAAATCCTAGGAATTATATTATACAAAACTGCCCACAGTAGGAAGACTTGAGAAGAAAGAGGTGGCCCACTTATACTAGCGTCCAAGACAAACTATATGGCGTGGCTGATAAACTGAGGCAGACGGATGCCTTTATTAGAGAATCCGAAATCCCAATCTAGTAAGAACGCAGAAGAAGAATATGATAATGTTGTCGCCAATGCTTGATGTCATTATATACTACAGTTTATTTATGAATGTATTGTTTAACAAATGGTTTTTTTCTTCGTTCTCAGTTTTTCGTCTGTATTTATTAATAACTATCTTTTGTGGAATTGTCATATGTTGATATTATCTAACATTGTCTTGATATTTCATCTCTCATCAACGTGTCAGCCTGCTCACATACTCTGTCATAACATAATGTCCTATTACATATCTGACATCATGACTTGACTTATTCCATTCTGTTTCTTGTAAGATATAGTACTTCAATAGTTGGTCATCACTTTTCCCGATCTCCGGCTGTTTTCTTCATGGCATCCCAGGATAGTTGAGCACCTTCAACTCCTAAAAAAGTATTCGTCTCCAGGTCTGTTTAGGACGTCCTCTTTTTAGCTTTCTTTGCGGGTTCCACTCACGTGCTTGTCAAGTGACACTCGATTATGTCTTCGGTAGGGTATGTCCACCAATTGCCATTTTCTCATTTTTAATCTGGGTCATAATGGGTTCATGTCATGTTTTTATCCACAGGTCTGTGTTTGCAACTGTTTCATACCATATAAAATATAATAAAATAATCATAATATTCAATGTCATCACATGCCATCTTCAAAAGTATCCCGCAACAATTCTAAGTCATCAAGACACTTACTTCACATCATTTCACATCACCTTTCACTTCATCTAAAATCATCATTACCATCCTCTCACACTTCTTCTATGTCATCTCACATTGTCTCTCACACTATCTAACATCGTTTTCTTATCATCTACCACCACTTGGCATTCAATATCTCATCTTCTATCATATTGTTATTCAAGTTAATCTTTACTTCATATTTTTAAAAAACGTACTAGCAAATATTTTAAGCATATTGTCGGAAACCAAAATCTATATACAGATCCAGGTCTCTCTCTCTCTCTCTCTTTCTCTCTCTCGCTCTCTCGCGATCGTTCTTTTTAGTCATTGTGATCATTCTTATTTTGAAATATAAACAGCCTTTGCCAAGAACGTTCTTTACGTCACATCATTCAGCGCCATCTGGGGCTTTAGTGCTTATCCTTCGGCGACGTGTCCGATCTCAGCCAGCGTTTACTGGGTTCGCTCTCCGTCATTCTTTGGCTGTCCCCAGCCTACCTGTAAGGCAGCAGGTTTGACTCAGGCCTACCAAAAATAATTGTATTCCCATTGTTAAAGAAATAATTTACGTTTATAAACTAACGTTCGTTGGTGTGATGTTATGTGATAATCTACGTCTTTTTATTTCTCTTCATTCACTCTCAGACGTCAACTTGAATATATTCAAACGATGCAGTGGTCCGCTTTATTTTGTCAAGATTTCCATAGAACTAACTTACTTTATAATGACGTAAGATCCAATATTTAGATTACATGTGAAAGCTGCTAGCAAGCTTTTTTTTCTTAAAAATCACCAATGACCATATATATTGTATAGTTTCTATCACTTCTCTATTTAAGTATTTTGCGAATCGTAAAAATATGATCGATAAGTGATTTCCATTTCCTGATACCTCTTGTTCTTGTCAGATTTCACTGTCCAGTTGCTCAGTTATTCTCTTGAGAATAGTGCGACTGAAGCTCTTACGAGATACTGACAGTAAGGTGATACCTCTTCAGTTCTCACAATTTTCATGATTACCTTCCCTTCATAGTTTGATGAAGATTCCTTTCTTTCATTTTTCTAGAACGACTTTTATTCAGTACCACATAAACAAATATATAGCTTCTTCTTCGAACGCTCCATATCGACTACATGTCAACCACTCTGTGTGATTTGTATGGGATCTGAGCCTAAGAGCGATTGTACGTTTTGCAAGTTATGCGCCTACAAGTGGGCCAGCACTTCCGATTCTGTGCTGCTTTTTATTTACTAGCGCAGCATCTATAGGGCCTACATCAGTCGCCTCTTACGACATGCATTGTAGGTTGCAGTGGTACTATTCTTTGCTTCCTTGGAACCCGGCACCACACGGGCGAATCTTGTAGCGAAACTTTGGTTGTTTTTTCCCCTTCATTTTCATTATATCTGCAACAGCAATGTCAATATCTAGCTTGTCTGGCCCCAGGAAATTTAGAAATTGTATTCTTTCACTAAATATTTATATATCAGAGCTTGCTAGATTTATGTGGTTTAACAAAACAAGAGAAATTCTTATAGCTGAGAATCGTCGTACTGTTGAAGTGCAGAGAAAACGAACTGCACGGAAATAAAGAATACACAAACCCACAGTCCAACCTGATCACATATCCTCCACATGTGGAATCGAACTGCACGGACATAAAGAATACACAAACCCACATTTCCAACTCTGATCACATATCCCCCACATGTGGAAGGTAATTATGTTCCTTAATTGGATTCTACAATTCCATCCACACATACCAACAGGTCCGTGCGGTGTATTTTCTTAGAATGATGCAAGTATTCGAAATGCCGCCCCTTAAATGTTTTTTTCCTTAAAATAACCTTAAATTGTAGTTTTGATTTTGCTGTTAATGCCGCCCCTAAGGTTCCGTCTGATGCGGCCGCCTCTCTGTATAATAGAAATAGAGGCCCTGCTTACCAGAAAGGTGCAACATCACACGTATTAGAGTGGTATCGTCATCTCTTGCGATAGGCGGCTATTATTATTATGATTATTATATTACACATATATGATATTGTTACGATGTAGACTGTATCATCAGAAGAAAATTACTTTGAAATAACAACTGCTGTTGCTGCTCTTTCTCTGTGAAGAAATCGAAAGAAATGAGAAGGTCAGATAAACTTTACAAAATTTATTCTCTTTTGAGCCGCAATTTGTATGACTGCATGGTTGCATAGTAACAATGAGCATAGAAAAATATGACTTAAAAAACAGGTCAATAATTATTATAAAATGCTATTACACCATCTGTTATTACAGCTCACGTGATGTATCACATAATCTCCCAAATCATACAACGATACTCATAAATCTCATACATACAGTGAAACAGCGCATTATTGAAATTTCTATTTGAAATCAAATTTGCAGATTAACTAGAATGTTAAAATTTGAAAGATAACATAAAAAATATACATACAATTATTGATCAAAGAATACCATCAAGATGGCGAAACTTATACGTGTTAGTCTATTCATATATTTCAGTCAAGATTATATAATTAAAGTACTTTTCAGATGTAGTTAATGAATATAGAAACTAAAATATCACGGAGTTGATCAATTTATATTTTTGAATGTATGTCTACACTTTACAAAAGTTATGCGGGTGTTTACGGTAATGAGAGAGCGGACAGGCTTGCATCAACAGCATCGATTGTTGGGGAGTTGAAGATGGATAAGGGGATGTTCTTCGGTCTCTTCGCGACTGTCTGTTGGATGAGGACACTAAAATAGATGTTGAATCGATTAAGCGATTTAAGCAGTTTGGAGTTACCCGTTGTACAAGTAGAAATGGATGCCTGAAAGGCAGAGTGTGAGGTGTGTTTAATCAGCGAGCTACAGGTACCATCAGTATGCATACTATTCGATATCTGTAGGAGGAGACTGAGCACCTATGGGTCTGCCCGGAGTGCAATGACGTCAGTTTAGAAACCAGTAACCAATAACCAAAAGTGATTCTCAAACCGATCGTAAGATGTACCTTTATGAAGTTGGATCATATACAGACAAGATCCCTGTAGCAATAACTAATCGTCATTTCGTTAACAATAACATTAGTAAATGGTTTAATGATGCTCGTCCATCACGGGTGATGATGACCACACAATTTTCATCCAAGGGAATGTAGTTGCGCTATGTTTGTCTGTGTGTGCGTAGATGACTAGTTAGCCCGATACGGGCTTGAAATGTTCTTGTGCAGTGTGGGCAAGGTATACTTGCACTTGTGGGAAGTTTTACTGCCTTTCTGTTTTGACGTCTTTGTTCCATCCGTGCTGTTCTATCTGCCTCGCAGGTCAAGGAACCGTGTCGAAGAAGTGTGTGCCAGGCTGATCTGTCTTGAGCAGCATTCTCCCAGTTGTTGACATCTATGCCAAAAGATTTCATCGAGTTCTGAGTGTATCTTTGAATAGCTTCCCCCCTGTGAGCGTTTACCACTTTGCAGCTCACCATAAAAGCTGCAAATGGTTTAATAGTAGCCGAAGGATTGACTTCATTACATAGTGTGTTACCCCATACAGCTCGGTCCTTTTCCGCAGAAGTGGCGCACCACTTGTCTAGAGTATTTCACAGAGCACGAAATCCGTAGCTTCTGCAACAATCAGAGATGTCTCTGTAAAAAAAATCACTCTTGACCTTAACAGCGCGATCCGGATTTGAATGTAATAACTTCGGAACGCAAGGCATAGGTAAGCCTTAGCCCCCACGTGCTTTAGACACTAACAATAACAATAAACAACAAGCTAACATTATAATCAGTGGCGGCTCGTCATTAAGGGCAGAAGGCCAAGCCCCACCAAAAATAATGTTACGTGTATTTATTAATTAATCAATTAAAATATAACATTACTCAAAGCCATGATTTTCTCGAAAATTCGTGTCTGGCCCCACCAACAAAAACGATCAGGAACCGCCACTGATTGTAATCAATATCTAGCATTGTTTTCCTCTATATTTTGTGACACTCCCAGCGCAGCGCGTATTGCGTGTTTGGAAAGCTCATTTCTAAAAGATATGATAGTGAACTTGATACATTCGCGAGATCAGTAAGTGCGAAAATGAAAAATAGGCATTAACTATTTATAAGACGTGGTCAGCTTAAATGCCCAATGCGATTATGTGATTTTCTTGTATTGAATTCACGTCCCTGAACTTTGAATAGGAAATAGAGATATGTGAGTTACAATATACAATGGAAATCTTCATATATTTTAGATGGTACTGTTGTAATTAAAATACAAAATAAAATTGGAGATACAGTTGGAAATATGCCCCTACCAGCCCGCCTGTCCAGTGTTTTCCTAGCGCGTTGGGCGACGGGTGACAAGCTCTCTGTGAGTGCAGGTTCAATTCCGTGGGCTGGCAGAAAGGCCACAGGTTCTCCAGATTTCGTGGCACCGAACCGAAGGGTTATGATATCCATGGCACCGAGCCGGAAAGCTGAAAGCTCAGGTGCTTTTGGATCAAAAAATCATGCCGCTACCAATGTGAATGGGATTGGGATGAAGGAAATTAAAAGAAGAACAAACATGCCTTTACAAATAATGAAACAACTAAAAAGAGCATGGCACGCAACTGATAGGAAGAAAAAGATCAGATTACTAAGAGCATGCATATTCCCAGTTGCAATGTATGGGTGTGAAGCACGGGCATTTAACAAGGTAGTAGACAGACATATATGTGCTTTTGAATATACATTTTACAGAAGAGTCTTCTGTAATATCATGGACAGAGAAGAGAACAAATTGATCTATCCAGACAGAACTCAAAATCAAATAAAACTGGCTAATGCTACAAATAAGAAAGAGAAAATTGAGGTATTTTGAACATGCAAAACAAAAACTCGAAGGACTGGAGAAGATCATCATATAAGGAGGCATACCGGCAAAGATGAGAAGAGGACGACCACGGATACGATGGATTCAGGATGTACTGATGGTTTGAACTATGACCTAGAACGGACATCTGATCTACAAGAAATTCAAAGAACTGTTAGTTACAAGGTTCTGTTCTGGACAAGCTATTGATGATGTTTGGCAAAGACAAACATTTAGCTTTCCATCCTGAAGGTTGTGTGTTTGTCTAGTCTGCTACGTGTTTACAGAAACCAAACATTTAGCTCTCCATCCTGAAGGTTCTGTGTTTGTCTAGTCTGTTACATGTTTACAGAAACCAAACATTTAGCTCTCCATCCTGAAGGTTCTGTGTTTGTCTAGTCTGTTACGTGTTTACAGAAACCAAACATTTAGCTCTCCATCCTGAAGGTTCTGTGTTTGTCTAGTCTGTTACGTGTTTACAGAAACCAAACATTTAGCTCTCCATCCTGAAGGTTCTGTGTTTGTCTAGTCTGTTACATGTTTACAGAAACCAAACATTTAGCTCTCCATCCTGAAGGTTGTGTGTTTGTCTAGTCTGTTACGTGTTTACAGAAACCAAACATTTAGCTCTCCATCCTGAAGGTTCTGTGTTTGTCTAGTCTGTTACGTGTTTACAGAAACCAAACAGTTTTGCACACAAAAATGGGATATGTAGAGCTGTTTTATATCAATAGACTGAAATTGCGATGTTTTAGATAGTTACTGAAATAACATTATAATGAGCAATAATCTTAAACAGTTTATGTAGTTATGTATCTAGTCCACAAATTTAACGTATGCACTGCAACGAAAGAAAATATATCAAGGCGTTGTGAGATAATTGAGATGACAATTATTTGAATGCATCCCTCCGCAAGACCTTCTTCTTTCTTCTTCTTCTTCTTCCAACTTTCCAGATCGACCACTTTTTGTGAGTTATATGTGATCTGAGCCTAAGAGTGATTGTACGTTGTGTCAGTTATACGCTCACAAGTACGCCAGCATATCTGTTTTCTGCGACGTTTTTTATTTACTAGGGTAGCTTCCTCAGCCCCCTACCTCATTCGCCTCTTGCGAGATGTCTTGAAGCTGGCAGTTTTACTATTCTTTTCTTCCCTTGTCAGCCCTGGCATCATAAACGGGCGACTCAGCAAGATCTAAATGTATTCTTTCCTACGCAAGATCTATGTTTTTATATACTCTAATTCATCCGTGTAGTGTCAGGGCCCGCAAGGGAAGCCAATAATAGTACCACTGCAATCTACAATGCATATCGTAAGAGGCGATTAATGTAGGCACTAGGGATGCTACCCTAGTAAATAAAAAGCAGCGCAGACATCGGATGTGCTGTCCTACTTGTAGGCGCATAACTAACCCAACGTACAATCACTCTTAGGATCAGATCGCATACAAATCACACAGAGTGATTGACAGGTGATCGATATCGAGCGTTCGAAGAAGAAGAAGATATACTCTAGTTATTTCGTCGATTTTTGGTTAACTTTCGTAATTTATATTAACAAGAATTAAATTACTTCATGAAGTAGAAAATCGACTTTATATATCATATATTATTTTGTAGTTTTATCTACAAACAAGGATGTCTGAATATGTCATAAAAACCTTCATGGTATGTACCTTAACCATTTTTCCAGTTGCAACTCATTCATTTACGGATTACTTACAAAAACATTGCATTTTGAGTTTAATAGCAAAACTATTTTATTTGGAGGTCTCTGATAAGTTGACATTTTTATCACTAATTTTTTTTTTTGGCCTCGTGATTGTGCTTTTTATTCCGGAGAAATCTCTGCATTACATTTGTCAGTGTAGTTGACAAACGTGCACTTTCGCCGTGTAACGTGCGTCCATTTCCCTTCAATTTGATATACACTAAGTTATACTTTAATCGGAATGAAATATGTCACTTCAATTAACATACATCTCTGCAATATTAAAGAAAGAACACACCGGAATTCTGTCTATGCCCTAAAATATTAACGTAGTAAATCAATAGAAGAATATTTAAAACACGAGAAGAAACGTAGTAGAATGCCGTGGATATTTACACAATGAAATGTTTTAAAGTCAAGTCAACGTCACTTTCACGTCTGGGTCCATCTAAATTCACTGGGAAAATAGCTAAGGACAACTAGAAACAGATTCAGGTGTAATGATTGACCTGATCGTTCACTTACCTGATGTGTTCTTTATGCTTCACGCGCTTACAGATATTACTGTCTTACCCATTGAACCGTCAATCTTCCCTCCCGCACATTGTTTGTTGAGTAGGGTCTGTCATATGTTGGTTAAGTGTATTCAAATTTCTCTGATCAGTGTTTAATTATATCAGTAACCTTCATCTGGTTATGCCGATCTGTCTAAGTTGCTGAACTAACGACTGTCAGCTGTTGATATATATATAGCTGCCAGGTATATATATATAGTTGTCATGTAGCTATCTTTCCACTGAATCTAGATCATGGGTTCCTAAAGTGGGTGGTACTGCCCCTAGTGGGCGCTGAAGCCTTCCAGACTGTGATAGTGAGTTCAGAAGCATTTGGGTGGAGTATTTGTTCGTCATCTTGCTATTAAATAATCATTTAAAAATTTGAATTCTGCATTTTAATTCATCTCATGCCTATTTTACCCGATCCATTTTTTCATCAATTTTTTATTTCATCTTTACAATCATTTGAAAATTGATCATGTCTGACAGGAATATATATATCAATTTTCTATATCAAAGTGAAAATAGAGCAAGTATATATATGTGTGTGGGGAGGGAGGAAGGGGGGTGGTGAGATGTTAAAAAGTTTATGTCGTGCAAAGTGGACTGTGGGCCAAAAAGTGTGGTTACCCATGATCTAGATTCTAGATAGATCAAGAAGTAAATGTTAGATTGATTAAATTTCAAATAAATCATTGTGTAAATCCCCACGTCATCATACTATATTTCTATTTTGTGTTCTAAATCAAACACGATTTTACGACTTCTGGAATGTTTCTGTCGTGGTCTATGTGTAGTATGCTGTTAAATTTGTCACTCCTGTTTTATCGTTTGCTCGATAACGGCTTTTTGGTCGAAACGTTGCCGTGTATTGTTATTGTTTATGTACTATGTAAAACTACTGTATTTTGTTGTTACTTATTTTGCCATCGCTACATTGCAGTCTCCACCTATACAGATAATACTATTATATAGTAGTCACAAGAGCGATACACAGTAGCGCTTCATAGGATAATGGTCTCGGTCCAATTTCACAATGGACGTGGAATATATTCACGACTGTAACGGCTGTTAGATCACTCCATCCATAACTGTGTACCAGGAAAAGCACTGGGAAGTAATATGGATTCATATCGGGCGAGTCTAAACAAATCTTTCATTACCATACAAGTTACTTCTTCTTCTTCTTCGATCGCTCCATATCAACCACTTGATAAAACACTCTTTGTGATTGGTATGTTATCTGAGCCTTAGAGCGATTGTACGTTGTGCTAGTTTTGTACAAGTAGGCCAGCGCATTAAACTTCTGCGACGTTTTTATTTACTAGCTTAGCTTCCTAGGCCCCTACCTAAGTGGTCTCTTACGACATGCCTTGTAGGTCGCATTGTTACTATTCTGTGCTCCCCTTGCAATCCCCAGCAAGACACGGACGTGCGTACATCAGCCATGTCTCCACCACAAAATATGTCTCAAATTACATGCAGTAATAACACAGACAGAATGCTGGAAGATGTCAAGGTAATTCCAACAAGGCAATTATCTACATTCTTCGTCATGAGTTCATTCGGGTTTTTTTCTTCTTGTATAACCTACACTCCGTGAGCTATAATAAAAGAAAACAAAGGCTTTTTTCTTTAGTTTGAGAGAATCGTTTATTTTTTAACTTAACACTTAGTATTCGCACACTAGACCCTGCCTTGAAAGAATAGTTATTAGTGCACTTGCTTTGTAGTATATGGGTTCAGGGTTGAATTCCACAATTAAACCACAGAGTTCTAATGCCAACCAAGCTCCAATGTGATACTATAGAAACACTAGGAAGTAAAGGAGGCGAGTATTCATTGTTTTGGTTCGTCATGTGGTTTGTGTGAAAATTGGTGCTGCCAGAACGGTTTCTCGTGTGGCTTGTCGTATTATATGAGTTAATGTGGCTTTATTCCCTCATACTACGAACACACACACAGATACATACACGCGCGCAAACAAACAATACAAAGCTGTCTGCAAATTTTGAAATTGGAAAGAGAAAACTCGCATGGATCGTAGATGCCCTTAGAGTCAAACGTTACATTACATATTATTTAAACTAACATAGAAGTAATATAGAAAGCAATGAGAACAAAAATATAAACAATGTAAAACATAGGCAAGAGGAAGACCACGAAAAAGATGGTTAGATGGCATATCGGAATCCTGTGAAAGAGCAAAAATAACAATCACACAAGCCACCAGAATAGCGCAAGACAAAAACAGAAAACTACGACACTGGGCAACAACCCGGTAGCAGTGTGACGACACTGGGCAACAACCCGGTGGAAGTTTGAGGACACTGGGCAACAACTCGGTAGCAGTGTGACGACACTGGGCAACAACCCGGTAGAAGTGTGAGGACACTGGGCAACAACCCGGTAGCAGTGTGACGACACTAGGCAACAACCCGGTAGCAGTGTGACGACACTGGGCAACAACCCGGTAGCAGTGTGACGACACTGGCGCAGCAACCCGGTAGCAGTGTGGCACTGGGCAACAACCCGGTAGCAGTGGCACTGGGCAACAACCGAGCAGTGTGACGACACTGGGCAACAACCTGAGCAGTGTGAGGGCACTGGGCAACAACCCGGTAGCAGTGTGAGGACACTGGGCAACAACCTGGTAGCAGTGTGAGGACACTGGGCAACAACCCGGTAGCAGTGTGAGGACACTGGGCAACAACCCGGTAGCAGTGTGAGGACACTGGGCAACAACCCGGTAGCAGTGTGAGGGCACTGGGCAACAACCTGGTAGCAGTGTGAGGACACTGGGCAACAACCCGGTAGCAGTGTGAGGGCACTGGGCAACAACCCGTAGCAGTGAGGACACTGCAACAACTCGTAGCAGTGTGAGGCACTGGGCAACAACCTGGTAGCAGTGTGAGGACACTGGGCAACAACCGTAGCAGTGTAGACATGGCACTGTGAGTGTGCACTGGGCAGACAACCTGTAGCAGGTGACATGATAGAGGAGGACACTGGCAACAACCGGTAGCAGTGTGAGGACACTGGGCAACAACCTGGTAGCAGTGTGAGGACACTGGGCAACAACCTGGTAGCAGTGTGAGGACACTGGGCAACAACCGGTAGCAGTGTGAGGACACTAGGCAACAACCTGGTAGCAGTGTGAGGGGCACTGAGGGCGAAAACCTGAGTGAGCAGTGTGAGGACACTGGGCAACAACCTGGTAGAAGTGTGAGGACAAAAGAAGAAGAAGAAGATAGATAGATAGATAGAGCAAGTCGAGAGCTCTGAAAGGAATTCAAGATTCAGTTTATAATATAGATCGGTAGGTTGGAACACTTACATTATTACGGTGGTTTTGCCGTGACTACAAGCAGTCTCACTATGGAAATCATGGCGGTTACCAAAGCGATGATTTGGCTAGAATCACAGACTTTTATCCATGCATGTTTTCTCAGTGACTCAATGAGTATGCTCAGGAAGATTGAAACAGGATGGGCTAGGAGACATTGGATGGAATCGCTGGGGAGGTCTAAGCTGACAAAGATCAGTTTTATTTTTGTGCCAGGGCATGCAGGTGTAAGGGGAATGAACGTGCGGATAGGCTTGCAGGTATGGCTGCTGTCCAAAGCGGACGAGCAATGGACCAGGCTGATATTATAAATTCCTTAAGGGAGAGAGGGAGTGTACATGATTCACGTAATAGCGGTGAATCCACAACACTAACCAGACTGCAAGAACTCAAAGTTAAGTGTGGTGTAGCTCGACAAGAACGCTATGCTGTCAGACAAAGAAGAATTGTAAACCAACAAAGAACCGGTGTCGTTAGTCGCCACACGCTGATGGACATACTGAGGGAGAGATCGGAGCACTTATGGGCTAATTTGTTCGACGTGCAGTGATGATGATCCGACGACTAAACTAAACTTACATTATTCTAAAAAAATTCAAACGAACGAATGCCACATTATGCATATTCTTTCTGTGATGGATTTTATTTATACATTTTTATTTCTAATCTCATTTTCTCTGACACTTTACGTTTTTTTTCTTCAATCCTGTTTTGTCTCACAGTGTCAGGTCAAGAAGAGATTTCTAAAACGGACCTGTGTGTGCGATTCGTAGATAGTGTCTTTCGTCGTCTCATTTATCTCTGAAATCCATCTTTTGCGTGGCCTGCCTTTTGTTTTGTACCCATTGTATCAGAGACACTTACTGCCTTCATGTCCGTTTACTGGAAATTGGAACAACGGGTGTGGACTTAGCAAAATGATTAGTGAACCGTATTCAGGCATTGTTTTTACAAAGGACGATGACACTACCCGTTCAGAAAGCAATGGCAAACTACTGAACGTAACAATGCTTAAAAAAATCACAAACAGCGTTAAAAAGCTGGGGTTGATTAGCAACGTCTTGTAAAGGATATGCAATTAACTTTTTATTCAGGCATAGAAGACTAATTCAAGTTGATTGATTGATTGATTGTTAGGACCATCATCATTACACTTCGGTGAGTAGCCATGTTTGCTCCGATATATTTCTTACACATGAAGATCTCAGCTGCAATACACGAACCACGTAGCACCGGCGAGGATCCCGGTGTAATTTTGAAGATGGGGAAGATATTTTATAGGAAATTTATTTTTAATCTATTTCTAATTTATTTTGCCCGGGCAGCGGCTTTCCAGCCTGCTCTTCTCGATTTTTATCTCCCAAGGGTTCTTTTACGTGCTCAAATTGAACACGGGAGCTACGTTTTATCGTTCGTCTCCGATAGGACTAGGAACTTGATCTCACCTACACTGAGATCAGGGATCTCTGAAAAATATCCAGATGGATCCACGACGCAGCGAACAGATTACCTTTTTCGCGAGAGGAGAACTTACCCTCTACACTACAGAGACCTCTGACTGAAGTTACAGTCTAAGTACTAACGATTCCCCAGTCACAGAGACCTCTGACTGAAGTTACAGTCTAAGTACTAACGATTCCCCAGTCACAGAGACCTCTGACTGAAGTTAAAGTCTAAGTACTAACGATTCCCCAGTCACAGAGACCTCTGACTGAAGTTAAAGTCTAAGTACTAACGATTCCCCAGTCACAGAGACCTCTGACTGAAGTTACAGTCTAAGTACTAACGATTCCCCAGTCACATAGACCTCTGACTGAAGTTACAGTCTAAGTACTAATGATTCCCCAGTCACAGAGACCTCTGACTGAAGTTACAGTCTAAGTACTAACGATTCCCCAGTCACAGAGACCTCTGACTGAAGTTACAATCTAAGTACTAACGATTTCCCAGTCAACCCATCTGAATAAGATATGGTTCTAGGTTAGATGAGCATTTTTAACATCGGTCGGTACAACTGTAAGTGTTATGAAATTTGAGCTTTACTCGACTGTGAGCTCATAGATATTTAAAAGGGTTTAAAGCCAAAGTTGACTTCATTGCACGGGTTTTAACCCATACGGCTCGTCCTCTCCGCAGAAATGGCACGCCACCTGCCGAGAGTATTGCACAGAGCACAAACTCCGTAGCTCCAGCAATAATCCTAGGGGTCTCTGGAAAAAACTGCACCTGTGAACAGAATGGCGCGGTCCGGACTCGAACCCACGACCTTCGACTCACAAGGCAAAGGACTTAACCACTTAGCCACAGAGACCCCTCATCGATATTGATATATTAATTATTGACGACTCACATCAGTTGTTTAGTTCAATTTTGTAACCGATTATACTTGAGTACATACGTTTTATTCAATATTATTTCATATATATATATATCTTCATCTTCTTCTTCTTTTGTTGCCACACTGTTACCGGGTTGATGCCCAGTGTTGTGGTTTTATGTTTTTGTCTTGCGTTGTTCTGGTGGCTTGGGTGATTGTTATTTTGTTCTTTGACAGGATTCTGCTATGCCATCTAACCATCTTTTTCGTGGTGTTCCTCTCGCCTTCTTTCCTGATGTTCTGTTGTAGAAGACGTTGTATACTGTGGAGTCTGGATGCATTCTTATTAAGTGGCCAAACCACTTCATTTTTGTTTCTCAATGTAATTCAAGCAAGTTTCTGTGCCAACTTTCTTTCTTATGCTGATGTTGGTGACTGTCTTTTCTTGTGTTGCACATTTTACATGTATAGTCTGTCCATTAATTCGTGAGCACGTTTGAAATTGATTTTCTCGAAACTACCTGTTGGATCTCAGTGATTTTTTTGTATGCAGCCTTAGAATATCCATGACGCTAAAATAAAGCTAACCAGTAGTTCATAGATGCTACGGATTTTGCACATCGGCGAATTCCTTTGATCTTTATGACAATTGCAAATACGGGGCTCAAATTTTAGATTTTACAGTAATCCCTAGAATTTGTCCATGTCAATTCTATTCATAGGTGTATCTCCATATTAACTTGATAGGTCAAGTAATTAATTGTGTTCTGAGTTGTTACCAAGCATGATGGTCTGTTTAGAAATGGAAGTAGATCTTTCTCCATCCAGTGCCTGAAAATATGTCCATTCATTTCTGTGTGTAGTCCCTACCGTCGGTACTTTTGATTGGAAAATAAGTCCAGCGTCATGGACAAGACCTTCTGCACTGCTTCCTGCATGTGTTAGTATAATACGCTGGCCTTTGCTGCTTGGTATTTTTATTTTCTGTTCACCGTCTACTGATTGCCATTCTTTAGCATTGGTGTGGTGAGCATTGACCCAGATTCGTCCAAATATACAATATCATAGCCTTGCCTCCGTCGCTCACGGATCTGCTTCAGGTATTTACTTTGGGCAGCAATTAAATGTGGCTTTTCACAAATAATATTCCTGCCGCCTATAGTTTTTCTGAAGGTGAAGCCGGCGGCTCTTACAATTTTCCATAGAACTTTTAGAAATGTCTATGCTGCAATCTGATTGCAGTTTTAATTTCAGTTTCCTGAGAGTAACAAGTTGATTTGTCGCAAACATTTTCAAGAGCTCTCGTCTTATGACATCTATGTCAAAGTCGTCAATTGTTCTTTTCCTTCCTTACTTGACATTAGTGCACTTGTGTCCTGTTTAATCCATCGGGAAAAGGATTCTCTATTCAGACCAAGAGCCAGTCGCGTTCGTTTCTCAGGGTTATGAATATCGCAATATAGATGACTCTCTTAGATTCCCTACGGAAGTGTTGGTATAGTAAAACTGTAACCTTCTGCATTGTTATAAATGTGCACTTCAGACTCATTATGAATGTGATATCAATGTCAGTTTTGATAAGCCAACAAATATGATACAATAGCTTCATACAAATAGCGAGATACACCTATAACTATACAACGGTATCCCAATTATAACGTCATATGCTTTCCGCGTTCAAAGTCGACTGGGTTAGGTGCACGGAGTTCGTGAAATTGTTGTTTACTCACGATTTTCAATGTTACCATAATGTATTTTTAGAACAACTCGTCTGTGTACCGTAGATCTGTTACTATTGTGTACAATCCGGTGAGGTTGAGTTTAATATAACCTGAAGAAGAAATATTTCAAAGTACATCAAATTTTCTTGGAAAAAATATTTCTCTAGCGTCATGGATATTCTAAGGCTGCTTGCAAAAATCACTGAGATCCAAAAGGTAGTTTTCGAGAAAATCAATTTCAAACGTGCTCACGAATTAATGGACAGACTATTTATAGCTATTTTCTGTGACTGCGCTTTGCTCATTGTCCATGTTTGACTCTGGTAACACAAAGTAGTTATGAAAATGCTGTTGATCATCTGTTGTTTCCAATTTAAATGATTCATCAAGGGCACCAGTTACAAGAACAATGATTATGTATTGATGTGATATTATAAATCAAATATTGAACGTCTGTTTTACGAGGACAATCAAGTAATCATTATTTATGAGAGTGAAATCAAATGTGGAACCAGAAGAAGGGTTACGCGAGAGAAGATAGATTAGGTTTATATTTAACCGAAAAGCTACAGAAATAGTCGGTTTCTACATTCATTCTTTGCCATCTTCTGAAGGGACTGAGCAACTATTAGAATGCCTGGGACTGCAAAGAGGTTTGTTCTTGAACACTGAACTAATTTTCTTTAAGGAGCTGCTGACTAAAGTCATTAGAAAAGAAGGCGCGCGAAAGATTACGAAAAAGATGGTTAGATGGCATACCCGAATCCTGTCAAAAGACACACATAACTATCACCTTTCTTCTTCTTCTCGATCTTTCTTCATGGCCAATTTTATCATTATTTTTGTGATATATTATTGGTCCTTTGACAAGAACGTGGAGATCTACGTCGGGACGATTGTGCAACCATGGTGACTAGGGTCTCCCATCCGGTTTCAGTCAGCTTTTGATTTATTAGGTGCACTTTCCTAGGTACGATTCTTTCTGCCGACTATGTCGGCCCGGATCTTCGCCTTTTCGATCAGCTTTGCCGTATATTTGGGCTTTGTGATCTACGCCAAGACAGTGAGTTACGCTGTTATGCCCTTTCTGACTTTGTGGTCGTTCCGGATTAGGAACATTTCAAGGGGCTTATAAGCTTGTTCTCGGACGGCGTCTTACTCGTATAAAACACCGTGTAAAGTATCGGTCTTCGCCAATGCTCGGATCAGGACAGCCTGTCAGATCTTTACATTGTCGACCTTACTTTACCGTTCCCTTTTGAGTTTGATCCAAAGTAGGAACATCTCAGCCTTTTCTAGACGCGTGTCGGTACGTGGCAATTTGCAGTTAGCCTCGGAAAAACACTGGCCTGGGGCCAAGCACAAATAATGTAGAGGGTCGTTTCAATGGGCGTTAGCAACGCAACTGAGAATCTGCGCTCGCCACCATCACCCACCCCAGTTCTTCCGGGGATGTTAGTTGTGACTGCTACCGTACCTTGCCCGGTTTCCCCAAGGCTGACAGTTCCGTTAGGCATCACCGTCTCAGTTCTTCCGGGGATGTTAGTTGTTATCTCAACAGTACCGTGCACGTTTTCCCCAAGGAGGATAGTTTCGTTATGCACTAAAACGCAACTTTATATTTTGCGCTCGGAAAACCATGCCCAGTAAATGTATCTGCACCAGGCCACCGATGCGGAGTCAGCTGCAATCTTCCCTCGTACCGACACGGGTAGACTTTATTATAACGATCACCTAAGCCACTAGAGCAGCGCAAGGCATAAACAGAGAACCACAACACTGGACAACAACCCAGTAACAGTGGGACAACAAAAGAAGAAAGAAGACCAAAGTTATCTCACCCTGAGAAAAAAAAAATCTATCTTATTCTAGTAACCTTACCGTGTTTTCCATGTAAATATAGATTGTAAATGTTGAAGAGCTATTATACCAATCTGATACTGTATTTATTTATGAAGTACATGTAAGATTATATTGAACATAATTGGAGTATATCGATATGACACTGAAGGAGACGGAAAGGAAGTCGTTATCGGAATGCTACAATTAGATCCATGTCTTTGTAGTCTATAAATAGCACATTGTATTATGGAAGACAAAGCCATGATATGACGTATGTGTATTGATATTTATGGAGATCAATTATCACACTTCTAATGAGAAATTACAAGTTTAAGATTTATATCAAGATGGTTTCTCACTTTTATTAGAAGTAAAGAATATATGTGAGCGTTGGCTGCTCAAGCGTTAGTGTCCCAAGCATACCTGGTTCAAATCCCACGGTGGGCAAGTTTGGAAGCAAATTCGTTTCAGTGGGATTTTTAAATAAAAGTTAAAATAGACCTCACCGTTCAGAAAGCAATGGCAAACTACGGAACGCATAAGTGGTGCCTAGAAAATCAATAACTTGTTTACTTTAGTTGATGGCTACGTCATGTAAACGATATTCCACGATTTTCATTTTCATAGACACCTGATGTTGATGGAATAGTTGATTTCTAGTTTTAGCTGTATAGACATCCTATGGATGGAATAGCTGATTTCTAGTTTAACTCAGTTGCACTATTGATGGAATAGTTGATTTCAGTTTTATACATATGTCACCTGATTTGATGGAATAGTTGATTTCAGTTTTACACGTGATGATGTTGATGGAATAGTTGATTTCAGTAGCTGTCATAGACCTGATGTTGATGGAATAGTTGATTTCTCAGTTTTAGCTGACAGTATAGACACTGATGTGATGGAATAGTTGATTTCAGTTTTAGCTGATGTTGATGGAACAGTTGATTTCCAGTGTTACTGTTGTGATGGAATAGTTGATTTCTCAGTTTTAGCTGACAGTATAGACACTGATGTTGATGGAATAGTTGATTTCTCAGTTTTAACTGTGTTGTGTGATGGAATAGTTGATTTCTCAGTTTTAACTGTTGTTGATGGAATAGTTGATTTCTCAGTTTAACTGTTGTTGATGGAATAGTTGATTTCAGTTAACTGACAGTATAGACAACTGATGTTGATGGAATAGTTGATTTCTCAGTTTTAGTTGTTGAGAATAGTTGATTTCATTAACTGTTGTTGATGGAATAGTTGATTTCTCAGTTGTTACGTTGCTGATGAATAGTTATTCATTTAACTGTTGTTTGATGGAATAGTTGATTTCTCAGTTTTAACTGTTGTTTGATGGAATAGTTGATTTCAGTTTTAACTTTGTTGATGGAATAGTTGATTTCAGTTAACTGTGTTGATGGAATAGTTGATTTCTCAGTTTTAACTGTTTGATGATAGGATTCAGTAACTGTTGTTGATGGAATAGTTGATTTCTCAGTTTTAACTGTTGTTTGATGGAATAGTTGATTTCTCAGTTTTAACTGTTGTTTGATGGAATAGTTGATTTCTCAGTTTTAACTGTTGTTGATGGAATAGTTGATTTCTCAGTTTTAACTGTTGTTGATGGAATAGTTGATTTCTCAGTTTTAACTGTTGTTTGATGGAATAGTTGATTTCTCAGTTTTAACTGTTGTTTGATGGAATAGTTGATTTCTCAGTTTTAACTGTTGTTTGATGGAATAGTTGATTTCTCAGTTTAACTGTTGTTGATGGAATAGTTGATTTTTTCAGTTTTAACTGTTGTTGATGGAATAGTTGATTTCTCAGTTTTAACTGTTGTTGATGGAATAGTTGATTTCTCAGTTTTAACTGTTGTTTGATGGAATAGTTGATTTCTCAGTTTTAACTGTTGTTGATGGAATAGTTGATTTCTCAGTTTTAACTGTTGTTTGATGGAATAGTTGATTTCTCAGTTTTAACTGTTGTTTGATGGAATAGTTGATTTCTCAGTTTTAACTGTTGTGATGGAATAGTTGATTTCTCAGTTTTAACTGTTGTTGATGGAATAGTTGATTTCTCAGTTTTAACTGTTGTTGATGGAATAGTTGATTTCTCAGTTTTAACTGTTGTTGATGGAATAGTTGATTTCTCAGTTTTAGCTGACAGTATAGACACTGTTGTTGATGGAATAGTTGATTTCTCAGTTTTAACTGTTGTTGATGGAATAGTTGATTTCTCAGTTTTAACTGTTGTTTGATGGAATAGTTGATTTTTTCAGTTTTAACTGTTGTTGATGGAATAGTTGATTTCTCAGTTTTAACTGTTGTTGATGGAATAGTTGATTTCTCAGTTTTAACTGTTGTTGATGGAATAGTTGATTTCTCAGTTTTAGCTGACAGTATAGACAACTGTTGTTGATGGAATAGTTGATTTCTCAGTTTTAACTGTTGTTGATGGAATAGTTGATTTCTCAGTTTTAACTGTTGTTTGATGGAATAGTTGATTTCTCAGTTTTAACTGTTGTTGATGGAATAGTTTATTTCTGGTTAACTGTTGTTGATGGAATAGTTGATTTCTCAGTTTTAACTGTTGTTGATGGAATAGTTGATTTCTCAGTTTTAGCTGACAGTATAGACAACTGTTGTTGATGGAATAGTTGATTTCTCAGTTTTAACTGTTGTTGATGGAATAGTTGATTTCTCAGTTTTAACTGTTGTTTGATGGAATAGTTGATTTCTCAGTTTTAACTGTTGTTGATGGAATAGTTGTTTTCCCAGTTTTAACTGTTGTTGATGGAATAGTTGATTTCTCAGTTTTAACTGTTGTTGATGGAATAGTTGATTTCTCAGTTTTACTGACATATAGACAATCTGTTGTTGATGGAATAGTTGATTTCTCAGTTTTAACTGTTGTTGATGGAATAGTTGATTTCTCAGTTTTAACTGTTGTTTGATGGAATAGTTGATTTCTCAGTTTTAACTGTTGTTGATGGAATAGTTGATTTCTCAGTTTTAACTGTTGTTGATGGAATAGTTGATTTTTTCAGTTTTAACTGTTGTTGATGGAATAGTTGATTTCTCAGTTTTAACTGTTGTTTGATGGAATAGTTGATTTCTCAGTTTTAACTGTTGTTGATGGAATAGTTGATTTCTCAGTTTTAACTGTTGTTGATGGAATAGTTGATTTCTCAGTTTTAACTGTTGTTTGATGGAATAGTTGATTTCTCAGTTTTAACTGTTGTTGATGGAATAGTTGATTTCTCAGTTTTAACTGTTGTTGATGGAATAGTTGATTTCTCAGTTTTAACTGTTGTTGATGGAATAGTTGATTTCTCAGTTTTAACTGTTGTTGATGGAATAGTTGATTTCTCAGTTTTAACTGTTGTTGATGGAATAGTTGATTTCTCAGTTTTAACTGTTGTTTGATGGAATAGTTGATTTCTCAGTTTTAACTGTTGTTGATGGAATAGTTGATTTCTCAGTTTTAACTGTTGTTGATGGAATAGTTGATTTCTCAGTTTTAACTGTTGTTGATGGAATAGTTGATTTCTCAGTGTTAACTGTTGTTGATGCAATAGTTGATTTCTCAGTTTTAACTGTTGTTGATGGAATAGTTGATTTCTCAGTGTTAACTGTTGTTGATGGAATAGTTGATTTCTCAGTTTTAACTGATGTTGATGGAATAGTTGATTTCTCAGTTTTAACTGTTGTTGATGGAATAGTTGATTTCTCAGTTTTAACTGTTGTTGATCAATAGTTGATTTCTCAGTGTTAACTGTTGTTGATGGAATAGTTGATTTCTCAGTTTTAACTGTTGTTGATACAATAGTTGATTTCTCAGTTTTAACTGTTGTTGATGCAATAGTTGATTTCTCAGTTTTAACTGTTGTTGATACAATAGTTGATTTCTCAGTTTTAACTGTTGTTGATACAATAGTTGATTTCTCAGTTTTAACTGTTGTTGATACAATAGTTGATTTCTCAGTTTTAACTGATGTTGATGCAATAGTTGATTTCTCAGTTTTAACTGTTGTTGATGGAATAGTTGATTTCAGTTTAACTGTTGTTGATGGAATAGTTGATTTCAGTTTTAACTGTGTTGATGGAATAGTTGATTTCTCAGTTTAACTGTTGTTGATAATAGTTGATTTCTGCAGTTTAACTGTTGTTGATGCAATAGTTACTTTTCAGTTTTAAGCTGACAGTATAGACACTGATGTTGATGGAATAGTTGATTTCTAGTTTTAATGGTTTAGCACTGTTGTTGATGCAATAGTTGATTTCTAGTTTTAATCATGATGTTGATGGAATAGTTGATTTCTCAGTTTTAACTGTTGTTGATGCAATAGTTGATTTCTCAGTTTTAACTGACAGTATAGACACTGATGTTGATGGAATAGTTGATTTCTAAGTTTTAGACTGTTGTTGATGCAATAGTTGATTTCTCAGTTTTAACTGTGTTGATGGAATGTTGATTTCAGTTAACTGATGTTGATGCAATAGTTGATTTCTAGTTTTAACTGAGTATAGACACTGATGTTGATGCAATAGTTGATTTCTCAGTTTTAGCTGACAGTATAGACACTGATGTTGATGCAATAGTTGATTTCTCAGTTTTAGCTGACAGTATAGACACTGATGTTGATGCAATAGTTGATTTCTCAGTTTTAGCTGTTGTTGATGCAATAGTTGATTTCTCAGTTTTAACTGTTGTTGATAATAGTTGATTTCAGTTTTAACTGTTGTTGATGCAATAGTTGATTTCTCAGTTTTAACTGTTGTTGATACAATAGTTGATTTCTCAGTTTTAACTGTTGTTGATGGAATAGTTGATTTCTCAGTTTTAACTGTTGTTGATGCAATAGTTGATTTCTAGTTTAACTGTTGTTGATTTAATAGTTGATTTCTCAGTTTTAACTGTTGTTGATACAATAGTTGATTTCTCAGTTTTAACTGTTGTTGATGGAATAGTTGATTTCTCAGTTTTAACTGTTGTTGATACAATAGTTGATTTCTCAGTTTAACTGTTGTTGATACAATAGTTGATTTCAGTTTTAACTGTTGTTGATGGAATAGTTGATTTCTCAGTTTTAACTGTTGTTGATGCAATAGTTGATTTCTCAGTTTTAACTGTTGTTGATGGAATAGTTGATTTCTCAGTTTTAACTGTTGTTGATGCAATAGTTGCTTTCTCAGTTTTAACTGTTGTTGATACAATAGTTGATTTCTCAGTTTTAACTGTTGTTGATGGAATAGTTGATTTCTCAGTTTTAACTGTTGTTGATGCAATAGTTGATTTCTCAGTTTTAACTGATGTTGATGGAATAGTTGATTTCTCAGTTTTAACTGTTGTTGATGCAATAGTTGATTTCTCAGTTTTAACTGTTGTTGATGGAATAGTTGATTTCTCAGTTTTAACTGTTGTTGATGCAATAGTTGATTTCTCAGTTTTAACTGTTGTTGATCAATGTTGATTTCTAGTTTAACTGATGTTGATGCAATAGTTGATTTCTCAGTTTTAACTAAAGTATGACATGATGTTGATGCAATAGTTGATTTCTCAGTTTTAGCGACATGTATGTTGATGGAATAGTTGATTTCTCAGTTTTAACTGTTGTTGATGGAATAGTTGATTTCTCAGTTTAACTGATGTTGATGGAATAGTTGATTTCTCAGTTTTAACTGTTGTTGATGCAATAGTTGATTTCTCAGTTTTAACTGATGTTGATGGAATAGTTGATTTCTAAGTTTTAACTGTGTTGATGCAATAGTTGATTTCTAGTCTTTAACTGATGTTGATGGAATAGTTGATTTCTCAGTTTTAACTGATGTTGATGGAATAGTTGATTTCTCAGTTTTAACTGACAGTATAGACACTGATGTTGATGGAATAGTTGATTTCTCAGTTTTAGCTGACAGTATAGACACTGATGTTGATGCAATAGTTGATTTCTCAGTTTTAGCTGACAGTATAGACACTGATGTTGATGGAATAGTTGATTTCTCAGTTTTAACTGACAGTATAGACACTGATGTTGATGCAATAGTTGATTTCTCAGTTTTAACTGCAGTATAGACACTGATGTTGATGCAATAGTTGATTTCTCAGTTTTAGCTGACAGTATAGACACTGATGTTGATGCAATAGTTGATTTCTCAGTTTTAGCTGACAGTATAGACACTGATGTTGATGCAATAGTTGATTTCTCAGTTTTAACTGACAGTATAGACACTGATGTTGATGCAATAGTTGATTTCTCAGTTTTAGCTGACAGTATAGACACTGATTTATGAATAGTTGATTTTCAGTTTTAACTGACAGTATAGACACTGATGTTGATGCAATAGTTGATTTCTCAGTTTTAGCTGACAGTATAGACACTGATGTTGATGCAATAGTTGATTTCTAGTTTAACTGACAGATAGACACTGTTGTTGATGCAATAGTTGATTTTTCAGTTTTAACTGACAGTATAGACACTGATGTTGATGCAATAGTTGATTTCTCAGTTTTAGCTGACAGTATAGACACTGATGTTGATGCAATAGTTGATTTCTCAGTTTTAACTGACAGTATAGACAACTGTTGTTGATGCAATAGTTGATTTCTCAGTTTTAACTGACAGTATAGACACTGATGTTGATGCAATAGTTGATTTCTAAGTTTTAACTGACAGTATAGACAACTGTTGTTGATGCAATAGTTGATTTCTCAGTTTTAACTGACAGTATAGACACTGATGTTGATGCAATAGTTGATTTCTCAGTTTTAGCTGACAGTATAGACACTGATGTTGATGCAATAGTTGATTTCTCAGTTTTAAATGACAGTATAGACACTGTTGTTGTTGCAATAGTTGATTTCTCAGTTTTAACTGACAGTATAGACAACTGTTGTTGTTGAAAAGTTGCTATCGTAAATTTGTAGGAAAAAGTTGTTTGTTTCGAACACAAAGAAGTCATATTTTTCCTTCTCTATTTTCATGCAGGTCAGAGGTTAATGTTACAATAGCTTTTATTTATAACCAATATTTAACGGAGACTTAAATCTCTTGGAAATCTGTGCAATACTATGAGATGTAATGACTCGTAAACAGAAGGCTATAAGAATGGTTGCTACAGTATACCAAAGAACTGTGCCTGTCTTCTTTGAAAACAATATTTGTGTAATGGATTTTCATCACAATCTGTTACAACAGACATTGCTGGCATAAACAGCCAAATCTGTATATAACGATACTAAAAATTGGCAGCCATCTTTGTCACATTTTGCAGCAGTAGTCGGGCACATAATTGTATTTTGCTCTTGATCTGAAATGTTATTCTGCGATGAATACCAATACTGCATCGATCGTAGTCGGCACATAATGTTTTTTGATCTGAGAATGTTATCTCGGGAAACCAACACCAAATAATACTTGCATCGATCGTAGTAGTCGGGCACATAATTTTTTCTTGATCGAGAATGTTATACTGCATTAGAGCCACAATAATACTTGCATCGATCGTAGAGTCGCAATAATTGTTTTTACTCTGATCTGAGAATGTTATCTCTGCGATTAGAGCCAACACCAAATAATACTTGCATCGATCGTAGTAGTCGGGCATATTGTATTTCTGATCTGGAATGTTATTCTGATTAGACCCACATAATACTTCATCGATCGTAGTATCGCACATAATTGTATTTACTTGATCTGAGATGTTATCTCTGCGATTAGAGCCAACACCAAATAATACTTGCATCGATCGTAGTAGTCGGGCACATAATTGTATTTTACTCTTGATCTGAGAATGTTATCACTGCGATTAGAGCCAACACCAAATAATACTTGCATCGATTGTAAAGTATGTCTTATTCTTCTACCAACGCTCCATATCGACCACTTATTAAACATTCTGTGTGATTTGTTTGTGATCTGAGCCTAAGAGAGATTGCACGTTGTACCAGTTATGCGCATATAAGTATATTCTATTTCTTCGACGCTTCTTATTTATTAGGGCAGCTTTCCTACGTCCCTACATCAATCGCCCCTTACTACATGCCTTGTAGGTCGCAGTGTTGCTATTCTTTGCTTCCCTTGCGGGCCCCAGCACCACACGGGATGATATACAGACAAATCTACATCTTCGAAACCAAATCTTTTGGCCATCTTTTTGTCACATTTCTCCGCGGTACTCGGGCACAGAATATCATTTGTTTATTCATCTGAGAACGTTATCAATGCGATTAGTGAAAATCGTGGTGTATCCTTTTTACAGGACGTAGTTATCAACAATAGTAAACGAGTCATCGATTTCCTAGGCACCACTTATTCATTTAGTAGTTTGCATTGTTTTCTGAACGGGTATGTCTATTTTTCTTCTTCATCTTCTTTTGTCGTCACACTGCTATATAGAAGACTCTGTATACTGTGGAGTTTGGATGCATTCTTATTAAGTGGCCAAACCACTTTATTTTTACAGTTCGTAAAATTGATGTCTATTTTACAGTTCGTAAAATTTCCAAAAGCTAATTTGCTTACAAACTCCCCCACCCTTTCCGGAGAGTTTGAACCATGCACGCTTGGGTTGTGACCGAGCGCTCACTACCGCTTCAGCTGCCGACGCCCACAATGCGATTAAAACAACTCCAAATGATACTTACATCGATCGTAACGTATGTAGAATGTGATGTATAGAAAAAAAAACTATTAATTCATTATGGAAAGTGTCATATATTCGACAGACAGAAACATATTTTAAACCATAATCTACTCAACAGTTCACTATGAAGAAGATAACCGAATTGGAGAAAAAAATCGAATATCTATAGTATAATTATCCACCATGTAAACAGTATTTTTGCTATGACTGATGGAAACACTGTGTGTAATCTCTACTGGCAATATTTTGTTATCACTACTAATAAAAACATAGTGGAAACCCTGTAGACGTCGACTATAATTTCTTCTTACATCTAGAATCAGAAGACGATCTATTGACTTTGCACGCGACAAATAGGCAGACCATAACAAGCAATATTGAACAGAAGAGACAACTGTTCCAGATAGTTAGAGATTCAATGAAACTGACTTTGCACGAATCTGGAATTGTATCTTTCAATCTCCAACTTTATTGTTTGTCTTGGTCTTGGTCTCCAGACACGACTTTGTGTTTTACCTGGTAATAGTCAAACACCCACAGGCCTGTTGACATTTTACGTATACTAATATAATCGTTTTCATACAAATTTAAAAGAAAGACACGTGTATTGGTATATAACCGCAGCCTGAGTTGAAAATAAATAGTCAAGGACAAAAGGAATGCCGAATAATAGTTGGTTTAAAGTGTTCAATATGTGCAGATGCCTGACGACTGACACTCATGTAAAATATGGTGTGATCAGGCATTATGTTCGCTTGAATATTTGAACACATGCCGAAAACATAGGAGAGTAGTAGAGCTTGGCCTTACTATCAGACAATATGATGGCGGGGAATGAGGACAGTGATCCCTACTTAAGCTGTTGTATTATTGAAAAAAAGCAAAGAAGACTTCCATATCTCATTGTTCGTTAATACTCGGACATTCCAATTGAGAATCTTGTCCGAGGTGGGCAGAAACCAAACAGACATCCCGGTTCTTTAATGCTATATGCAACGTAAATACTCGTACTATATAGTTTATTACCGAAAAGGAAGAGAATATGGGCTGGGGATCATCGAAGAAGAAAAAGATGAAGAGATTCTTTCTGAATTTCAGATAATAGTGAACTGTTCACTTACAAAAATGATATATGTGTTTGTTATATATTGTTAATATCCAACAACATATTACCGTGTGTAAACGAAATATTCAACAACACATTACCGAATGTAAACAAAATATCCAACAACATATTACAGTGTATAAACGAAATATTCTTCTTCTTCTTCTTTGCGTTCGTTCTTTACGACCAATTTTAATCACTCTTTGTGATATGTTTGATCTTTGCCAAGAACGTGTATACGTTGCACACTGGTTTGGTAGGCCCCTAAACGCATAGACTTCTACACGTTTAGGACACATGCATCCGATTTCAGCCAAACCTCCTTAGTCGCCTCTTACGACATGCGTGGCAGGTAACAGTGGTTCTATTCTTTACACCCCAAATTTGGACCCCGGTAACCACTCGGCCGCTAGCTTTATTAATGAACTACGGACGACTGTTGTCAGTCACTGCCAAATCTAGTCGATAATATCTGACCGGTATATGTCAGACTGACACCAATGATTCCTTTAGAATTGCATAGTCGATATGCATATTTCTATTACGGGGAGGTAATTAAGAGTTCCATTAATCTAAGGGAAAGCACTGGAGATCTTAAATATAATATAATGAGTTATTAAACTATCTAATTCTCGCTTGCGCAGTGTGTTCGTAGCGCGTTGGACGACGGGGAAACAAGCCCCATGTGAGTGAGGTTCAATTCCGCAGGCTGACAGAAAAGCTACAGGTTCTCTTGATTTACGGTGTTCGTGGCACCGAACCGAAGGGTTACGATGTCCATGACACCGAGCCGAAGGGTTAAGCAAAACGGGCAAGGCACATTTTCTACATTAGCTTGCCGCCCGTGTTGTGACGACGCCTGCAATGGAAACAAATAATAGTACCACTGCTACCTACAAGGCATGTCGTAAACGGCGACTGATGTAGGACCTAGGGAAGCTACCCTCGTAAAAAAAAAACTTCGCAGAAATCGGATGTGTTGGCCTACTTGTAGCCGCGTAACTGGCACAACGTACAATCGCTCTTAGGATCAGAGGACATAAAAATCACACAGAGTGGTTAACAAATGGTAGATATGGAGCGTTGGAAGAAGAAGAAGAAGAAGATATTATCTGCCCTGGTTATACATAAATAGAGAGAATACTTTATCATTACTTTCGGCTAGGACTCACATAAAGTAAAGGTGCAGACTCATTTGAAAAGAGGAAATAAACTGCACGGCAAGAGAGACAAACGCAGACTTGGAAGTCTTTAAAAACATGCCAATTGGCCATCTGTAAAGACACAGAAGCATACATATATATAAATCAAGTCGATACAGTTTCTGTTAAGAAACCAGAAAAAAAATGGGATTTAAGAGCAATGGATTTGTCATGTACCATTGGTCTAATTACTATTTTTCCTAAATTAATCCTTTGCACAAAAACTGGCTATTTTCTTATTTACTTAGGATGGGTTAACCTTCGTCCATAAGAACCGAATAGTATTAATGCTCGTTGTTTTTTGGATGAAAATGGTTAAGTTATAGCTGTTGGTAGCTTGGCAGGGTATGTGGATGGTAACAATGGTTTAAAGTTATAGCTGTTGGTAGCTTGGCAGGGTATGTGGATGGTAACAATGGTTTAAAGTTATAGCTGTTGGTAGCTTGGCAGGGTATGTGGATGGTAACAATGGTTTAAAGTTATAGCTGTTGGTAGCTTGGCAGAGGTTAGGGTGGATGGGTTAACAATGGATTAAAGTCGAATGCTTGACTTCATTGCACCCAGTTTCCCATTATGTCCATCCTGGTTTTAAAAAAATAGACAAGAAAAAGAGAGAGCTAATATTTGAAAGAAAATCAAAATGAGTCACTGCTTTGACATACATAGGAGTAAGTAAAGCTGGGATTTGATCCGATGTCTAATGGGTCTAAAGGCGAAGGATTGATTTCATATCACCGGGTTTCCTATATGACTCCGTCTCTGTCGGCATAAAGGATTATGCCATATGTCGATAATGTTACACAAAGCACGAACATCCAGCAACAATACTAGGATTTCATAACAAATTGCACATGTGACTTGGTCGGGATTCGAACATATATCCTTAAGGACGACAGGCAAATGCCTAATCCACTTCGCCATGGAGACCCAAACATGATTAGAACTACTCTATCTATCTATTTTCTAATCATGTTTTGCATTGCAACGTCAGGTCGAAAAACGAGACACCTGGAGCGAGTCTCTCTATTCGCCTCGTCTTTCTTTATCTTCCCCAGTCCTGACTTGCCTCGCAGCTTCAGGATAAGAAGAGATTTCTAGAACAGGCTTTTGTGTGCACTTCATACACATTGTCTTTCGTCGCTTATGTTATCTCTGTGGTCCACCTTTTGCATGGCCCTCCCATTTTGCTTTGTATCCACTGTATCGGAATAATAAATTACTACAACTAATGCAATCAAGTAAACAAAAGTAAAACAGGCAAGTAGCTCGACATAAAATTCATATATGCATTTTTTTCATTCTTTGTAGCGTATACTCCAAATATTCTCCATCATAAGTCAGTCGTGTGATATATCTAGTGAGTTTACGAACTAGCAATGTAGCGGCTGCATGGATCAGAACCCTGTGACAAGAGCGTGCGCGAAGCGAGGGCGCTCACTAAACGGCTTCGACCAACCCAGCAGAAAAGATAGAGTAAATATCACTGGCTAGTTCGCGATATTTCTTTGTATATCGTATCACTCGTATCCTACAGCTAGGTACCATGTCAAGTCTGTCGATGTACATGAACGGATTGGAGTTAAAACAAGGTTCCAGTGTTGATGTCAGCCGTGTGTAGTCTTGAATGCATGTTCCAGGGACAGGAGGTCCTCTTGAGTCAATAGTAGGTCACAAGTCAATTTGATATTCAAAGCTGAGATATTCTGACACCATTTCTCATGGAATACTTTCATAATACTAATGTCGTTGATGCCACAGGTACTGATAAACTTTTCTAGTTGACTTATTTTTTTGTATTTAACTTTTCTGTGACCATGCACTAATATTTTGTTGTATGATATTTAAACAACTTTTAAAAAGAAATTAATTTTTTGTTAATTATTGAGTTATTGTTTCATTCTTGTTTCAGAACAATCATTTATCTCTTACATTTTATGTCTATATTATATATATATATATATACATATATATAAGTATTTAGTTGCTGTTGGCTTAATAAAGGGGGCGTCTATGGTATAGGGGATAGTGACTCGGTCTATTAACCGCGACGTTCTGAGTTTGAATCACGATGCGGACAGTTTGGTTGCACATTGTTTCGCGTGAATTTTTACAAAAGGATGATGGCACCACCCGTTTAGAAAGCAATGGCAAACTACTGAACGTAATAATGCCTAGAAAAATCACAAACAGCTTTAAAAGCTGTGTTTGATTCGCAAAGTCCTGTAAAGGATATGCAACTAACTTTTTTTTCATCTTAATAAAACACGAGTTAGTTCAGTCTTTTTATAAGGTCTATCTAAATAAATGGATATGTTGTCGAGGAACACGATATATAATGCAAAATCAAATTTCCATCTGTGAGAGACAAACAAAGTTGTATGTATACTTTCATTATGTTGTTTGTTCATGGTTGTCTCATTGTCTTACAGCGTAGGTAAAATCGTCTTAACATATAGATAACATCGTTTTACGAGACAGACAAAATCGTCTTACCATATAGATAACATCATTTTACGAGTCAGACTAAATCGTCTTACCAGAGAGATAACATCGTTTTACGAGGCAGACAAAATCGTCTTACCATATAGATAAGATCGTTTTACGAGGTAGACAAAACGTCTTACCATATAGATAACATCGTTTTACGAGGCAGACAAAATCGTCTTACCATATAGATAACATCGTTTAACGAGGTAGACAAAATCGTCTTACCATATAGATAACATCGTTTTACGAGGCAGACAAAATCGTCTTACCATATAGATAACATCGTTTTACGAGGCAGACAAAATCGTCTTACCATATAGATAACATCGTTTTACGAGGTAGACAAAATCGTCTTACCAGATAGATAACATCGTTTTACGAGGCAGACAAAATCGTCTTACCATATAGATAACATCGTTTTACGTGGCAGACAAAATCGTCTTACCATATAGATAACATCGTTTTACGAGGTAGACAAAATCGTCTTACCAGATAGATAACATCGTTTTACAAGGCAGACAAAATCGTCCTACGTGGTAGAAAACATTGTCTTATCAAGTAGATAACATCGTTTTACGAGCTAGAGAGAATAGTCTTGCGGGGTAGGTACACAACATCAACTTGCAAAGGTAGACATCATTGTCCAACAAAGTAGACATCATTGTCCAACAAAGTAGACAACATCATCATCATCAAGGTGAGTATCCTTTACAGGACGTTGCTCTCTTTGCAGCGCATCTGAAATTCACTCTGTCTCTAGCTAGTTCACCCACTTCGTCGATGGTCATGTTCATGGTTTCTTTAATATCTTGTAGTCATTTTCTTCTTGGTCTGCCTCTGCGTCCTGGGACCCTGCCTCTAGAATTGTTCTTTCCAGGCCATCGTGGCGCTTGATGTGACCAAAGTATGTAATTTTTCTGTATAGTATTTTCTTTATCAGCCAATTCTCTTTAACATTTAGTTTTTTCAAACAACATAGTTTTACCAAATAAAAACAGTTAATTAAGTTATCTTAAAATAGACTGCATCGAAATTTAGTAACTATATATGCAACAAAATGATTTACTATGTTTGGAAATGCCTTTTGCTTCCATTGTGTGTGTGTGTGTGTTGTGTGTCTCTGTTTCATTTCCAAGTTTGTGTATGGTAAAAACATAATTGGAAATGTGGCACTCTGGAGAGAGGAACATGTTATAATAATGTCAGAGTGTTTACAGTAACTTATATTATTGTTGTCACACGGGCTGCAAGTACTACTGTCTGTTTCAATAGATTCCATCTTGTGGACACCTTCTTCTTCTTCTTCAAACGCTCCATATCGAGCGCTCACTTGTTAACCACCCTGTGGGATTTGTATGTGATCTGAGCCTAAGAGCGATTGTACGTTGTGCAAGTTATGCGCCTAAAAATAGGCTAGCACATCCGATTTCTGCAATGCTTTTTATTTACTAGGATAGCTTCCGTTGGTGTTGCATCAATCGCCTCTTACGACATTCCTTGTAGGTCGCAGTGGTACTATTCTTTGCTTCCCTTGAGGGCCTAGGCACCATACGGGCGCTATAAACTTATAACTACTGCTGTATTTAACCATAACTGCTTGTTGTTGATATGAACAGTTGAGAATGATTGTTTACTATATATTATTTACAAATGTTAGGACAGCACTGAGACTAGTACAAATTATAATAAATAGGGAAACCAACATCATCATCATCATGTATCATGGAGGCTGGCGTAGGTGATCATGATGTCAATCAATGTATGTCTGCGGTGGTAACTATCAGTTCGGATGTTGACACTCTTCCGTTGTCTTGCAGCTAGACTTTCGGAAATGCCTTCTCTGTCTCTCTCTCTCTGTCTTCTGCTCTGTCTTCCCCTGTCTCTGTCTTCCTCTGTCTCTGTCTTCCTCTGTCTTCCTCTGTCTCTGTCTTCCTCTGTCTCTGTCTTCCCTGTCTCTCTTCTCTGTCTGTCTCTCTGTCTCTGTCTTCCTCTGTCTCTCTGTCTTCCTCTGTCTCTGTCTTCCTCTGTCTTCCTCTGTCTCTGTCTTCCTCTGTCTCTGTCTTTCTCTGTCTCTGTCTTCCTCTGTCTCCTCTGTCCCTGTCTCTGTCTCTCTGTCTTGTCTTCCTCTGTCTCTGTCTTCCTCTGTCTTCCTCTGTCTCTGTCTTCCTCTGTCTCTGTCTTCCTCTGTCTCTGCTTCTTCTCTACTGTCTCTGTCTTCCTCTGTCTCTCTTCCTTTTCCGTCTTCCTGCTCCTGTCTCATCTATAAATGTTTTTACTCTTTGAGAGAACAACACTTTGTAAATAGAAATATGTAATGTTGATGATAACGAATATTTTCCGTTTAACTTACGTACTTCTATTTGGAAGGTTATTGTTATTGGTTATTGATAACTAAACTGATGTTATTAAATTCCGGGAAAACCCATATGTGCTCGGTCTCCTTCAAAAGATATCGAAGAGTATGTTCCCTTTAATAATATAAAAGTGACTATCCGTACGGTTTCTAAGCTACAGAAGTATAGAACACATCGGGAATGCAAGAAGAAGTATAGAACACATCGGGAACGCAAGAGAAGTATAGAACACATCGGGAACGCAAGAAAAGTATAGAACACATCGGGAACGCAAGAGAGAAGTATAGAACACATCGGGAACGCAAGACAGAAGTATAGAACACATCGGGAACGCAAGACAGAATTATAGAACACATCGGGAACGCAAGACAGAAGTATAGAACACATTGGGAACGCAAGACAGAAGTATAGAACACATCGGGAACGCAATAGAGAAGTATAGAACACATCGGGAATGCAAGAGAGAAGTATAGAACACATCGAGAATGCAAGAGAGAAGTATAGAACACATCGGGAATGCAAGAGAGAAGTATAGAACACACCGGGAAGCAAGAGAAAGTATAGAACACATCGGGAATGCAAGATAGAAGTATAGAACACATCGGGAATGCAGAGAGAAGTATAGAACACATCGAATGCAGAAGTAGAACACATCGAATGCAAGAGAAAAGTATATAACACATCGGGAAGCAAGAGAAAGTATAGAACACATCGGGAATGCAAGAGATAAGTATAGAACACATGTCTCCTTTCGCCTGCCTTTAAATAAGGTGTGGAGTGTTAGGATGTGGGTCCGGCGACCCCACATTTTAAAAAAGTAAACAGCTACGAAAACAGAACAAAAACACAAAATACACAAGCATAGTTGAATGTCATAGTGAAGGCACACGATCGTATTAAAAGACCATTATTGTAGTTTTATGTCTTATGTGTCCATAGCTTGGAGCAGAACGTATGAATATATTCATAATGCTGCCAGTTTATGTATACGTGCTCTGTCCTTTCGACAGCTTGTTTCGATTTCTCTGTCACAACATAAGAGAATACAGAAAAAAATACAAGACAAGATTTGTCTTCCCCCATAGATTAGATAATTGATGCCAAAGTTGTTATTGTTACGAAGAACATATTTCAACCTGTAACATTTACTTGTATTTTTAAACATTTTAAAAACAATATATGATCTACATCTATGTTAGTTAAACGTAATGTGTTAGAAATGTCGACTATTTTGAAATCTCTTTTTGTATACCTTGACATATTGCACATTCTTTGATGCACTTACTTTGTAACCAATCATATTATTCCTTTTTAAATTCTTTTATTTTACTGCAGTTATACCTTTCCATGTTTCAATTTTTCGGCATTGGTAGATTAAATTAGTTTTATAACACATGAAGACAAGAAGTAAAATTAGTTGGGAGAGAGGCAGGAAACAACAGACATATCACAATTATGAACAGCCTAACTTTATCTCCACAAGAAGTAAAATTAGTTGGGAGAGAGACAGGAAACAACAGACATATCACAATTATGAACAGCCTAACTTCCATCTCCACAAGAAGTAAAATTAGTTGGGAGAGATGCAGGAAACAACAGATATATCACAATTATGAACAGCCTAACTTCATCTCCACAAGAAGTAAAATTAGTTGGGAGAGATGCAGGAAACAACAGACATATCACAATTATGAACAGCCTAACTTCATCTCCACAAGAAGTAAAATTAGTTGGGAGAGATGCAGGAAACAACAGACATATCACAATTATGAACAGCCTAACTTCATCTCCACAAGAAGTAAAATTAGTTGGGAGAGAGGCAAGAAACAACAGACATATCACAATTATGAACAGCCTAACTTCATCTCCACAAGAAGTAAAATTAGTTGGGAGAGAGGCAGGAAACAACAGACATATCACAATTATGAACAGCCTAACTTCATCTCCACAAGAAGTAAAATTAGTTGGGAGAGAGGCAAGAAACAACAGACACATCACAATTATGAACAGCCTAACTTCATCTCCACAAGAAGTAAAATTAGTTGGGAGAGATGCAGGAAACAACAGACATATCACAATTATGAACAGCCTAACTTCATCTCCACAAGAAGTAAAATTAGTTGGGAGAGATGCAAGAAACAACAGACATATCACAATTATGAACAGCCTAACTTCATCTCCACAAGAAGTAAAATTAGTTGGGAGAGATGCAGGAAACAACAGACATATCACAATTATGAACAGCCTAACTTCATCTCCGCAAGAAGTAAAATTAGTTGGGAGAGATGCAGGAAACAACAGACATATCACAATTATGAACAGCCTAACTTCATCTCCGCAAGAAGTAAAATTAGTTGGGAGAGATGCAAGAAACAACAGACATATCACAATTATGAACAGCCTAACTTCATCTCCACAAGAAGTAAAATTAGTTGGGAGAGATGCAGGAAACAACAGACATATCACAATTATGAACAGCCTAACTTCATCTCCACAAGAAGTAAAATTAGTTGGGAGAGAGGCAGGAAACAACAGACATATCACAATTATGAACAGCCTAACTTCATCTCCGCAAGAAGTAAAATTAGTTGGGAGAGATGCAAGAAACAACAGACATATCACAATTATGAACAGCCTAACTTTATCTCCAGTCTAATAATCAGTGGTCAGGACATACATGTGTGTGGGGGGACTTGTGATCGCCAACAACAACAGGCATGACACATAATGATAACAATGTCATTTTATCTGTAAATGATGTAAGATTGAAAGACCCGACAGTGTAGAGATTAGAACACTTTCTTTGCAGCAGCGTGATTCTAGAATCAAATTCACTACATAAAATTTACGACCACAATTGCTCTCAATGCGCTCCAGTTTCTGTTGCGGTTCCAGAGAAAATGCTTCTAAGGTGACCCAGCTTCTACTTTTAGAACCAACAAAAAAATGGATTTAAAAGCAATGGATCAGTCGTAAGCCGTTGGTCACAAAACTATTCCCTAAATCACATGTTGTAAAGAAGACTAGTTCTGTTCTTACTTACATATGATAGATTGATGTTTTAACATTTGGTAGCCTGGCAAGGTAGGTGGAGGGTCAAAAAGTGTCTGAAGTCGAAGGAATGATCTCATTGCAAGTGAATTTTACCGTATGGCTCGGTCCCTGTCGGCGGAAATACCGAGAGTGTTGCGCAAATGAACTCTGTAGCTCCAGCAACAATTCTAGGAATTTCTTGAAATAATTGCACGGTAGTATGCCTCATGCCGTCTCACAGCACTGATGTTCGGTGGCCTGTTTCCATTAATATTCTAAAGGCTCTTAAGTTCTAAAGCGAACGATTGACTTCATTTCACTGGTTTCCCCATATGGTTCGGTCATGTCGACAGAAGTGGTACGCCACCAGCCGAATGTGTTGCACAAAACACGAACTCCTTCAGCAACTATCCTTGGGTTATCATGGAAAAATTGCATATGACTGGGTCCGGATTCGAACTCTTTAACCTTCATAACGCCATGTACATATCTTAAACACTTCGCCATAAAAGATACTATAAGCTCTAGACCGCCCCCATCATTATTATTCTGAGACACACTCCGATTACACTCTCTGACTCAACAGTTGTACAAATATTAGAAATACATCTTAGTTTTCTATCGATTCTCCCATTTTCTATTGATCATCTCACAGTAGATATTCTTACTTTGAATGTTTAGCAACAAAAACACATTATTGAATGTTTAATCACGGGATTGTACGAGTATGTTCTAGACGAAATTGCTTTAGCCATATAGTAACTATTCTTAGTATAAAAGTTGGAATGTCAGATAGTCAGTTTGTCATACTTAACAGTTTTGACACTTATGTCTACCCACGGTTGCTTCTACTCAATCTGGTCTAGTCTGATTGCTTCAGATGTATAGGTCTCCGTACATCACTACTGTTGTGTGATTCGTGAGTACTGTATATGGTTGGTATATGGTCTTTGAGTTATATTTATCTTCTATATACAACGAACCTTATAGCTCGCTGGCATATACCATAATACGTTAATTATGGACAAGCTGGAGTGCGGGGCACGAGCATGCTGACTCTCTTGCAAACAATGCCCCTACTCAAGCGGGCAGAAGTATGGGCAGAGCCGATATCATCAATGCGGTACGCTCTCAATTGTGTGGCATGAGCGGGTCTCAGACACTGAGATGAGTTCGAGAATTAGGCGTTAAGCTTGAACATGCCAGACAGTGTCGTCTTCGTGGTAGAGAGAGAAGAAATAGTAATCAACTTCTCATGGGTACTGTGAGCAAATGGACTTTGAGATGGCTGCTGCAGTGGAGGACAGAGCACGAATGAGAATGCCCAGTGTGCCATAACGTCGATCGCATAGCATAACGTTAATTATTCGTATTATGCGAATTCGTTATTTTCGTTCACGTTATATGTCTTGTCGGTCGCACATAATAGTAATCTATTCTCCATCTCGATTCTTCTTCTTCTTCCAACACTCCATATCGACCACTTGTTAACCACTCTGTGTGATTTCTATGTGATCTGAGTCTAAGAGCGATTGTAAGTTGTGTGAGTTATGCGCCTACAAGTAGACCAGCACATCCGATTTCTGCGATGCTTTTTATTTACAAGAGTTGCTTTCCTAGGCCCCCGTACTTCATGTACCCCTTACAACAAGCTTTGTAAGTCGCAGTGGTACTATTCTTTGCTTCCCTTCAAGACTCCGGCACTTACGGGGGCCATCTTGATTCAATATGTGGCACAAGTGGTTCCTTTGCTCTCTTGTATGCGTCAACATGCGCATCTGGTTTCTGTTTCCTAGTTTGTGTCTGTTACTATCCTTTGATCTAACTTTATAATAACGTCGCAATAATAGTTCATTTAAGCAACTGAACATTAATATACAAATGATTGTAACGCATTTTTATGAGAGTATAGGTAACACACAAAATTCATTAAAACACACAAACAAAGATGTAATAAAAAAAACAATTAGTTGTCATTTTGTTTTATAATCTTCTTCTTCTTCTTTGCGTTCGTTCTTTACGACCAATTTTAATCATTCTTTGTGATATGTTTGATCTTTGTCAAGAACGTGTATACGTTGCACATTGGTTTGGTGGGACCCTAAACGCATAGACTTCTACACGTTTAGGACACATGCATCCGATTTCAGCCAAACCTCCTTAGTCGCCTCTTACGACATGCATGGCAGGTAACAGTGGTTCTATTCTTTACACCCCAAATTTGGGCCCCGGTAACCACTCGGGCGTGTTTCATAATAACATGTTTTAGATGTTTTTAATTAAATGACAACAAAATACCGGATTCAATAACAGTAAGAAGTTTTAATAAAAGTGTCACATATCACATTGTTTTAGAACATACATTACCTAATATTGATTTATAAATAATGAAATAATGATACTGGTTAAATGTAAGAAACGACTACATATCACACAAAGATATTCAAGAAAATCTTGACGCCTTAAACAGTACAGTCAGCTGGTTGGACAGACAATTAATTAAGGAAAACCGACAAAATTGCCCCGAACATAGCCACTCCAGCACCAGTGAAATTAGAAGAAAAAAATAATTCCAAGTACACCTGCTTTCACATATCTTGAAACTGTTATCAGCCACGAAGGCGAAGCTGGATCTGACAGTAATATCAGACTAAATAAGACACGAATTACATTCATGACCTTTCAGACGGTCTTGAAATCAGCACGATACAGCACCAGAACTAAGAGTATTGTAAACTGCAGATGTGTACTATCCAAGTTTGCTACAATGATCAGAATGATAGAGAATGACAGAACAATATATGTCAAACTCTAAATATTCCATAAAACTTTCATCCAAAATTCTGACAAATATTCTGGCCAAATACTATTATAACTAAGAACTGCTTGCTCGCACAGTGTCAACAAGAGAATATGAGTATCATCCTCCTAAAGTTAGCGGGAAATCATAACCACAGAGATGAGGTGTCTTAGAAGAGCTGCCGCCTGAGTAGTTACCGGGGACAAATTGGAGTGTAAAGAATAGAACCACTGTTACCTGCCACGTTAGCGTAAGAGGCGACCAAGGAGTTTGGGATTTGGGCTAGCTACCCCATACCGTAAAACACTACATGCCTACAGGACGGAGAGAGAACCGAGTAAACGCTGGCTGAAACCGGACACATCGCCGAAGTTAAAGCACCAGAGCTCCAAATGGTGCTGAAGATGTGACGTAAAACACACCAATGCGAAGGCTGCATGAATCAGATTTGCACATGAATGAAATTTATGGGGGGATCTGGTACATCGTTCTGGGCGGTGATCGTAAGTGAGAGAGAGAGAGAGAAGAGCTGCAGGTGTGACAATAAGAGACAAAATTATAAATGAAGAAATCAGAAGAAGACTGGATGGGAAACCAGTCATGCAATTCATAACAGTACAACAGATTAATTGGTTTGGACACCTGACAAGAATACCCTGGTATCGCTTACCACAGAGAACCACACAGAAAAAGTATAACGAGTACAAAGAAAGAGGAAAACTACGCAAAAGATGGAGCGACGGCATCAAGAACAGCCTTACCAAAATGAATATCAGCTTACAAAGTGCCTTAAAAAGTCACACACAAGATCACTATGTCCCCCCCAACACTTCTGTAAAGAAGTAAATGGTGGAAAGAAGAAGACGAAGATCCCACAACAGACACGCTGGAGATGAATCATTCATGTGGTAGGTATATCGACTAACTCGGTCACGACAATTGTGTTAAGATAGACAATAGAGGGGAAATGAAAACGTGGAAGATCTAGAACGATGTAGAGGAGACAAGTAAAACAGGAACTAAAAGAAATGAACCACTGATGGAACACAATAAAAAAGATTGCTAAGGAGATATAAGAAAGATGTGCATTTGTTTCTGCTCTAAGTTTCATAAGCATCACATGATAGAGAGAGAGAGAGAGAGAGAGAGAGAGAGAAAGAGAGCACATACATATAAGGGATATATTGAATTTAGAGATTGAACGCAAGACTTGCAATCATAGATTGAAAATACATCTTGAAAAAAAATTAATGGAAAAGTCAAGATTGACAGCAAAGATTGAAGACAATGATTGAAGGCAAAATTTGAATGCAAAGATTGAAGGCACAGATTGAAGACAAATATTGAAGGTAAAGATTGAAGGTAGACGAGCTGCGTGACGAGAGATAGAGATTAGCGATTATGTCGTAGCGTGACTTGCGTGATTTGGCAGTTCTTGCTCATACATACCACTTGTCTAAAAAATGACATTTCCTGATATTTATATCACGTTGTTCATAACACAATTCTTGATTACATCGTCAAACAAATACATGTGTAGTGTGTTTGCGAATATTTTGTAGGTGTAGGAGTGTCGTGTGTATGTGTGTGGATATGTTTGTGTGTCTAGCCTATTGCTGTCTAGTTAATTGCACATCCTTTACAGGACTTTGCGAATCAACCCCAGCTTTTAAACGCTGTTGTGATTTTTCTAGGCATTATTACGTTCAGTAGTTTGTTATTTTGGGCAGCAATGTAGACAAAGAGGGTGGAACAGATAGAGATGTTAAAATAAGAATACAGAAGGCAAGAGGAGCTTTCATTGCACTGGGAAACATTTGGAAGTCTAAAGAAATCAAATCTAGAGCAAACATTCGGATATTTAACTCTAATGTTAAAGCAGTTCTACTGTATGGGTCAGAAACATGGAGAACAACTAAAACAATAGCACATAAATTGCAAACATTCATCAACTGGTGTCTGCGCAGAATAGAGGGAATAAGATGGTATGATAGGGTCACAAATGAGGAACTTATGGAGAGAACAAGACAGATTCCAGTGAACGAACAGGTTTACAAAAAGACGCTGACGCTGGATAGGACACATTTTCCAAAACTGGAGAGGAATATAACAAGAAGGAACCTTGCCTGGAACCCGCAGGGACAGCGGAAGAAGGGGAGACCGAGACATACATGGAGACGATATTTGGAGGCGGAGATCACCAATATAAAGAAGAGCTGGAGGGAGCTGCAGGAGATAGCTAGAGATAGGAAGACTTGGCATGAGTTGGTTGAGGGCCTATGCCCCAACCCGGGGTAAAAAGAGAGAGAGAGAGAGTGTCATTGCTTTCTGAACGGGTGGTGCCATCGTCCTTTGTAAAAATCTACGCGAAACAATTTGCCACCAAACTGTCCGCAACGGATTCAAACTCAGAACGTCGGGGTTAATAGACCGAGTCACTAACCCCTAGGCCACAGACGCCACCTATTGCTGTCTACACCTGCTTAATGTGAGATGATGAATCCAATGTGATACAATACAAATATCTTAAAACAAATTGTAATTTTTGTTCAGAACATTCATATTTTGTGGCCTGCAACATTATGTCATGCATGATTTGGTAAATACTATAAACATGTTAATTTCAGTCATGCGTGATACCACCTGCTACAGGTTATGAAACATATCATGTCAGGTTAGTTTAGAATAAGAAAGAGGATGAAACTGATGTTGATTTGTACATAAACTCTTCTTCTTTTTCTTCTTTGCGTTCGTTCTGTACAACCAATTTTAATCACTCTTTGTGATATGTTTGATCTTCGCCAAGAACGTGTATACGTTGCACATTGGTTTGGTAGGCCCCTAAACACATAGAATTCTACAAGTTTAGGACACTGCATCCGATTTAAGAAAAACCTAATTAGTCGCACCCTTACGACATGCATGTCAGGTAACAGTGGTTCTATTCTTTACACCCCAAATTTCGGCCCCGGTAACCACTCGGGCGTTGTCAATAAACAATTGGCACTTATCGGAATCAATAGAAAATTAGTAGAATTACAGAAGAATGCTGGAAATTCCATGGACAGCGAAGAAAATAAATGTAGAGGTTTTAAATCAGGCCTGCACACAAAGAAACCTTATCAACAGAATACGAATCCGACAATCAAGGTTCTTCTGGCATATAATGCGATGAGAAGGTTTAGAACATTTGGTAACGACGGTAAAATTCAGTGAAGGAGAGATCGCGGAAGACAGAGGGAGAAGTTACTGGATGGTCTGACATCATGGTTCGACGCTAGATCAACGTCAGAACGGATTACATGCACCAAGCAGAGATAGTTGTGGATAGACATGATCGTCTACACCGGCAGGCATGTCACTTGAGATGAGAAAACAAGAGACTAAAAACGGAAGCTAAATACAGTATCATCATATAGCTTGTAATAAACAGAACTGTCCCACATTAACAGTCTTTTGACATTTCTCGCTCTTGTAGACCAGATGTCCCTCCTCTGCAGTCAGACTGCGGAATGTTTTCGTGTTAGTTTCTGTGGTTGATGTTTTCTCTGCAATCAGGCAGTGTAGGGAATTATAGCAAACATTTGAAATTGATATCATTTTTGGGGTGACAGAACGGCTAATTTATTATAAATCCGCAGTATTGTTATTGTTAGTGAACTCGGTTCTTAGGCTGGTGGTCTGACTTCAGTTCCACAGTGGACGTGGAATGTTTTCATATCGTACCGGCTCTCAGGTCGACCCATCATCAATTGGATACCAGGAAAAGCACTAGTAAGTAAAGGTGTGTGGTGTCATGTTAACCACATCAACGATTGTGTGCCGACAGTCAATGAAAAATACATTCCCAATACTGTATTACCCTATATACTATGTTGTTCATTTACTTTTTTACTTAAAACAGAAGCGTCCGGACAAAGTCAGCACATCATAGAATACTGAGGTTGTAAGTGAATGTCTGGAAGTCTCAAGTTACATCCCTCTAAACTGTTAGTCCTAGTTAGAAATCGCACATAGTTGTCTTAGAGAATACTCCATGCAGATCTGCACTTTTACCCATACACAAATGTAGTACTTTTGAAACTAATTGCGAATGGTAAGGAATGGCGAGTACAATTTTCTGCTTGAACTAATATAGAATATAATGGCATGATGTGCATGCGGCACATTGTTCTATGATAAGATGTACGTTTACATGAAATATTGCGTGAGCAAGCAGCATGTCAGATTGTCAGATTGTGTGCGAGAGAAGTTACAACCATTTCTCACGAGTTTGACAGTTATAGTGAGAAAGTATGTGTGTGTGTGTGTGTGGAAGCTGCTATTCTCTAAATTAAAGCATTAGGATATTCTATGTCAATGACACAGTTAACTCTATGGTGTACATTGACATGATGATACACACCAGTTTTCTTTAACAACTTTTGGCAACAAGACTACCATTAGAGAGGTAAGGAAAACGCTCGTCCTCATAAAATAAATGTTGTCATGGATTTTCTGCATGGTCATTTAGGACTACATAGGTCGCCCAGTCGATATTCAGAACGTTATCAGGTCGGATTAATGTTGCCGCCACACATCCCCGGTACTAATTCTTGTTCTTCGTTCTGTGGGATACAGTCTATTCTGAAGGATACTATTTCAAAAAATCAAAATATATTTTCCAAATAAATTATATTGAACATAATATGTTAAATGTACTACTTTGTAAATCTAACTACATTCGTATTTGATTATATTTAGTTTTACATTTGTACTGCAGTCTGTCCCAGTATCAGTATATTAAAAGGCTTATTCTTTACATTTAACAGTATCAAGTTTTCATTGACATTCTACAGGGTATTCAACTTAAAAGCAGCCTGTGAATGGAGCAAATCTGGCATATATGTATGGAAATGAGAAGGTTCAGTTATGACTTAGTATAGGTCAAGGTTGTGTGACGGTATGTAACTATAGTGCGGGAAGGGGCGGTGAACAAATGTGACGTAGGACAAGCTAGTCAGAACCGGTTTAAATAGTAAATAGGCGAGATGCAATGCGTACCTGGCAAATTTCTATTTATGACTGGGGCTGCTATTAAGTTGAACATCCTGTATATCCAGTGGCAGTCTATGTGTATGAAGTATGGTCATTTCATTAACAAGGCAGTGGGACAATGTATATGTGCTTTGGAATATGAGTGTTACTTATATGTCCTCCGTATAGCATAGACAAGAAAGAGAACAAATATACATACACATATACATACATATATATTTCCAGGAAGAACTAAAATCAAAGAAAACTGGCTGATTATACAAAATAAGAATTAGAAAATTGAAGTATGTTAGACATATAAAAAGACACGATGGGTTGGATAAAGTGGATGTTTTATAAGTTGATGGGATGCAAAGGGAAGAATTATAAAACAACGAAAAATATGAATTTAGGATGTAACTTATGATTTGAGCTTGCCTACTACAGAAGCATGGGAAAATTGGGTGTTAGAGAGAGAAATTGCAAGGGAGTGTTAGAATGACAAAGTTCTGCTCAGTACACACTTTTTGATGATGATGAACAGATGTTGAACCAAATCAAATTAAGTTACGTTCATTTTGAACCAAATAAAATGAAGTTAAGTAAATTAATATTTATTTGCCAAAGCTGACATCCTAATAGTGTATAGTAGTCTAAACTGACATTTTGTCAATACTTTGTTTGTGATCATGTCTGCATGATTCGGGGCGGTGTGCCAGCAACTATGACAATTTTATTACATTATCGATTGAAGCTCTATTGATTTGTTAAAGATTAACTATTTATTTTCTTATTTTGTATCTCACAGAATATAAGACTAATACTGAAAGTAAATATATTTGTATAAAATGCATACTTTTTAAGAAGCTGATATACTAATACAACAACATCAGCAGATTCGGTGGTAGCCAGTGTAAGAATATTTATTAAAGAAAAATATAGCATACCTTTCTAATTTTGTCTTATCGATATAAGGGAAAACTGCAGTAAAGCTAGATAGTAATGGCGAAACACGTAACAACAAAGTACTGTAGTTTTACAAGATACAAATACAATAACAATACACAGCAAGGTTTCTACCAAAAGGCCTTTATCAAGCAAATAATACAACAGGAGTGACGAATATCACTTCTTGCACAGTGCACTACATATAGAGAACGAAAGAAACATTCTAACGGTCCCAAAATGAAAATCTATGATTATTTTGTCTTGAGATTTAAGTCTTTGGTTTATAAATTGCAATCATATTTTATGACTCAAAATTAGTTTATATTCCAAGATCAACGAATTATAAACAAAATGGCTCGAGTGCAAACAACAAATGGTGCAATCTACTAGCTATCCCCATTGTTAAGTCAGCCAACCATGAACCTTACAGCTAAACAACAGATGATCAACATTATTTTTGTGTCAAATCTTTGCTGCCAGAGTCAAACATGGACAATGAGCAATGCACAGTGGCAAAATATAACTACATATGAAATGCAATGCCTACGAAAAGTTACCAACAACACAAGAAAAGACAGTCACCAATATCAGTATTATAGAGAAAGTTAAGACATAATCTTTCTTGAATTACATCGAAAAATGAAGAATGAAGTTGTCAGTGACTTAATAATGCAATAACATTCTACTGTATACCCAGTCTTCTCCCATAGAACATATGGAAAAAAAGGTGAGAGGAAGTCCACGAAAAGATGGATAGATGGCGAAGCAGACTCCTGTCATAAGGCAAAATATATATTACCAAAGCCACTATGGTATCAAAAGTTAAAAACAGAAAATCCCCAACACTGGGCAACAACCAGGTAACAATGTGACGATAAATAAAAGAAGAACAATAAGAAGAAATGATCACAGTTGACGTAAATGTGCGTCTTAGAACGTGATCGTTTCATTCATATCATAAAGAAGTGATTTTCAAAATGATACTTCGCTTTCATTATATGGTTAATATGGATTTTTTGGTTATCTTATCACGTTATGTTCTTTACGTGTGTACACGTTATCAAGTTCAGCCTAGATCAAGGATGTTTTTATAATAATCATTAGATTGCTGCCAGAGACTATTCCAAGACGTGATGTTAGATCTATCGATCATTCCAGTATTAGATCTATCGCCCATTCCATTGTCAGATATCGAATTTGTTCTATTTTCCCCACTTTCTTCCATCATAACACTTTTCGTGTACTGTCTAGTGTTATTATAGTCCGAATAGCCATTATGTCTCGTTTATTGCTGGACACAGCCATGTTTCGATTTTATTGCTACACTGTTTAATCTGGTGTCTCCTCTAACACTTGTTTGTTCTTTGTCTCCTGTTATAACGTTGTCTGGTCTAATGTCTGTACACTAAATATACTGTATGTGTTCGTTGTTTCTGTAGCATTTCTTCTGTACATAAATATACTGTATGTGTTGTTCTGTAGCATTTTTCTGTTCTCTGTTTTCTTATTCAATAATGACTTGAAGATTTTGTGATATTTGTAAAAACGTGTAACGTGTATGTAACATGACAAAAATGCCCGTCTGCCCAGCGTGTTCGTAGCGCGTTGGACTGCGGGTGACTAGTCCTCTGTGTGTACGGGTTCAATTCCAAGGATTGGCAGAAAAGTCACAGGTTCCCCAGATTCACGGTGTTCGTGGCACCGAACCGAAGGGTTACGATGTTCATAGCACCGAGCCGAAGAGCTGAAAGCTCAAGTGCTTCTGGATCGGAAAAAAAAACATGACAAAAGATAGTTTTATCAACAGAGAGAAAATAGAAAATGTGAACCGTTTTAAATATCTTGATTCACTGCACACAACAGATAGAAATGGGATGAAGGAAATTTAAAAAAAAACAAACATGTCTTAAAAAATATTAAACAACGAACAACTGTGGAACGGAACTGATAAGAAAACAAAGAATAATAAAAGCATGCATATTCCCAGTGGCAACATATGGATGTGAAGCATGGACATTTAATAAGGCAGTGGAGAAACATATATGTGCTTTTGAATATAAGTGTTACAGAAGAGTCCTTCGTATATCTTGGACAGAGAAGAAACAAATAAATCTATGCAGAAAAAACTCAAAATCAAAGTTACTGGTTGATGGTACACATAAGAAAGAGAAAATGTAGGTATTTTGTACATATAAAAATACATGAAGGGCTGAGAAGACCATCATGGAAGGAGGCATACCGGCAAAGACAAGAAGATGAAGACCACGGAGAAGATGGGTTCAGGATGCAACTGATGGATTGAACTTGACGGCTGCAGTTGCAGGACATTTGGCCTATGAGAGGGAGAAATTCCGGAGGACTGTTGGGGTGGCAAAGCTCTGTTCATGACAGGCTATTTGATAATGATGAGCACATGTGTTATTCTTCCAAGTTTCATCACCAGAAGACATGTTTCTTCCCAAGTGACCGTAATACATAGACACACACACTTTTCACGGAGTTCGATTTTATGTGTGCATCTCTTTCTTGAACATAGTCTTATATATATATATATCTATTCTGTTTGGACTAATATATATGGCAGTTTTCGTCTTTACAGACGTTCAATTGGCAAGTGTTTTACTGTGACAACCTCTGAGTTTTCGTTTTTCTCTCTTGTCGTTCAGCTTATACATAAGTCTCTTCTCAAAGGACTCGCCCTTTCGTAATTTGGATTCCACACAACTCTGTCATTAGCTAGTTTTTCCCATGAGCTGGGACCTATAGAAAAGTTTTTTCATTCAGGCTTTGCAAACATCTTTATATCTGAACAGTGGTCTATCCTGGTGTCTCTTCCCTTCTGAAAGTTCATAGAACAACATTTGTTTTGGTATGAGACAAGTATTGGACTAATATAGAAAGAAATATCATGATGTGCAGCACATTGTTCTATGATAAGATATACGTTTACATGAAAGATGGCGTGAGCAAGCAGCCTGTCAGAATGTGTGCAAGAAAAGTTTCAACAATTTCTCACCAGTTTGACAGTTATAGTGAAAACGTCTGTGTATGTGTGTAAGATGCAAGTCCTAAAATGAATGCATTGTGATATTCTTTGTCAAGGAGGCAGTTAACTGTACGCCATTGACATGCTACACTGCGAGAGGTGTCAGTGGTTCTATTCTTCCCTATCATGTAAATCACATAAATGATGAGTATATAGTAGATAGTTAATCCCCGTGAGTTAACGGATTAATTGATTGATTGATTAATTGATGAATTGATTACCATCCTAGAGAAAATACAAGTCTAAACTCATTTTAATCATACCATGTTCCTTACAAAGATTCTACTCTAAGAAAAACACAGTTTTTTCAGCACATTTGAGTAATGTGGTATTCCAAATATATATCAAATTTAAGAAGCCTACTTGACATGTTATGGAGCATAGTACTATGAACAACTACTCCAGATTTGAAATTCACATGGTTCTTTTACTCCTTCGAATAGAAGAATTAATTATCAGCGCACATGCATAAGTCTTAAGCAGGCTCCATCCCAATGACAATCATGCCTATCTTCGCGTCTTTAGGCAAATGCATCTTTTACCGAGCCTAACAACGAGGAAGTAAAGCCAGGTGTTGGCAAGCATGTTTCATATGTTGATTCCTCATGCGGAGTGCGCGTTGTCTATAGTAATCTATGGTAAACTAATCAATTATAGCATATATAGGTACAACAGTTTTGACAGACCTTTTACACTCAATCAAATAACGTAGAGAATTAAGTAGTATGCTTATAATGGTGTCTCATTCACTCAAGAGAATATATGTATGGGCATTCAGTGCACCCAATTAGAAGTTCGGCCCCTATCGCCTAGCCGCCAGTGGCGGCATCAGAAGAGTTACTTAGTAATTACATCGATATTTTGAAGTGTCCGGTTGTTTTTTGTTTTTTTCGATCCAGAGGTACTTGAGCTGATAGCTCTTCTGCTCGATGCCATAGACATCGTAACCCTTCGGTTTGGTGTCAACGAATACCGTAAATCTGGGGAACATGTGACTTTTCTGCCAGTCCGCGGAATTGAACCCGCACTCACAGAGGACTTGTCACCCGTAGTCCAACGTACTACGAACACGCTGGGCAGGCAGGCCAAGTGTCCCGTAACTTATAGAACCAATGTATCCATTTATATAGAGTTGATAGGAGAACTGCCTATACCGGAATACGAATACTGTTTGTTGGTAAGTTTAACCAGAATAAGGCATATGATCTACTCCTACGCCATCAATATTAGTAATAGTGCCATTTACAATACAGCAGCGTCCAGTGGTCAAATACGACAGTTCTAAATGGAACCTTAATCAAACGTTTCGCATATTTGGTATATTGTTGTTTTCGTACTAGACGTACGTCTACACTCAACTCTCTCATTATAATCAGTGTGCATCATATACAGGGCCGTGTCATGCTATGATACAGAGATGTGGCTGCATCAGGCGGAACGTAAGGAGGGCGGCATAAGCAGTGAAATTTAAATACAATTTGAAATAATCAATAATTTTTTTTTAAATCTTTACGCAACTATTTTCTATATTGGTCTATGCTATTCCGATATTGATCTATACCATTTAGTATTCGTATATTTTGTGTAGTTTAAAAATTAAATCACGATCGAAGTTTATTTTAAAGAAAAAATCATTTAAAGGACAGCATTTCAAAGACTTGCATCATACTGAGAAAATATACCCCACAACCCTGATCATATATGTATGCAACGATGACGTTCGACAAATCAAATCACATCGACGATGAATGTTTAATACTTTGCTCCCATCACTGTTTCTTGTTTCAAATACTTTCTATATCAAGCCATCTTTTCGGTCTTTTCCGTTGTTCTTCTTCTTCTCTTCCACCATTTACTTCTTTATAGAAATGTCGTGGAAGGAACGTAGTGATCTTGTGTGTTCTTGATGCCGTCGCTTCATATTTTGCGGGGTCTTTCTCTTTCTTTGTACTCATTATACTTTTTCTGTGTGGCTCTCTGTGGTAGGCTATACAAAAAAAAGTAAAGTAACCCTTTCATACCTCGTGGTATATAGGTCAATACAGTGTTAGGTCTGTATTTTCATTGACCGTCGGCACACGATGGGTGATGTGGTCAGCATCACGCCGGCCGCCTTTACTTTCCCAGAGCATGTCTGGTACCCAGTTGAGGCTGGGTCAACCTGAGAGCCGTCGAGGTCGGGAAAAATTCCACTCGCATTGCGGGAGCTAAACCCAGACCACCAACCTTGCGAAGCGAGTTCACTAACAACTACGCTACAGCGGCTCTCGTGGTAGGCTATACCAGAGCATTATTGCCAGGTGTCCAAACCATTTACTCTGTTGTTCTTTTATGAATAACCTGAGTTCGTTGTTGAGGCCCTGAATTCCATATTGTATTGCTGCCACTGACCTTTTGGTTTGGTACATGCTTAGTCTTGCAGGAATCAACATCTTTCAACATTGTTCTTTCTAAACAACTGCAATACTTTATTTAACTAAACTATTTCAGTTTCCAAGACATGATATTGTTTATGAGTTAAAGTTTCTTGAAGTCTAAGTCTTGGAGGCTGTATATATTTCTCACTTTACATCTATATGACACATATACACGTGTAGAAGAACTTTACGCTCATATACATTCCAATACATACGTACACACATACATGGACACATATAGAACAACTTTACGTTCATATACATTCCAATACATACTTACACACATACACAGACACATGTAGAAGAACTTTACGCACATATACATTCCAATATATACGTACACGCGTACACATATACACGGACACATATACACAGACACATGTAGAAGAACTTTACGCTCACATATATTCCAATACATACTTACACACATACACATACATATCGTGATCACGGCTTGCATAATCTATATCAGAATGTCAAGATTATCTTGCCGGCGGGTTCTTCTATTTGAGCTAAAGTTTACCAATACATGGATGCCTTGCCTTGAGCTTCAAGTTCACACTAGCTATCACTGTGTGACATTTTTCCAGCTAATGCACTAGACGGCAGATTAAGACGAGCGATTTCCTATTTTTCGCTCATTATTGCTCCAATATTTCAACATAAAATAATCATCTCAAGTGCACATTGAATTCTTATTGAATGTCATGCAGTTGTCTCAGTGTAACACAAGCCAGAATACGTATGCTGTTTATGTTAAACTTGTTATCCAATTGTAACTTTGTTAACAAGAAAACCAGAGTACGCTCTGCTGTGTTTATTTTTACATAATTATTTTCAGTTGCGTCAATATATCTTATTTAACGTATTCAAGACGAATTTTATTACGCTGTTAAGATAACTGCCAGCATGGGGCTTACAAATGGAAAAGTGGCTGATTCAGAATCAATACACATCCATCTGATACACTAGATTCAATAGTTAACAAAACAATAAATTTTTAGATTATAAATATAATCAATAATTATGGAAATAATACTTTTTCTACAATAGAATTAATAGTTATCAAAGTAATAAGTTTTCTAGCAAGCGAATAGAATCATCAGTTATCGAAGTAATAAGTTTTCTAGCAGGCCTATAGAATCATCATTTATAAAAGAAATGTTTTCTAGCAGGCCTATAAAATCATCAGTTATAAAAGAAATATTTTCTAGCAGGCCTATAGAATCATCAAATTATAGAAGTAATACGTTTTCTAGCAGGCCTATAGAATCATCAATTATTGAAGTAATACGTTTTCTAGTAGTCATATAGAATCATCATTAATTATCAAAGTAATAAGTTTTCTACCAGGCTTATAGAATCATCAATTATTGAAGTAATACGCTTTCTAGTAGTCATATAGAATCATTAATTATCAAAGTAATAAGTTTTCTACCAGGCTTATAGAATCATCAATTATCGAAGTAATACGTTTTCTAGTAGCCCTATAGAATCATTAGTTAGTGAAGTAATAACTTTGTTATATACTAGTAATACTAGTATTTATACTCATAGTTCTAACAATTTTTCCCTCTAGAATCATTAGTTATAGAAGTAGCAAGTGTTCTACTATAGAAACAATAGTTATCGAAATAATTGGTGTGATATTCTAGAATGGGTGGCGTCTGTTGCTTAGGGGTAAGTGACTCGGTCTATTAACCCCGAGGTTCTGAGTGAATCACTCTGCGGACAATTTGGTTGCACATTTTTTTGCGTGAATTTTTACAAAAGGACGATAGTACCAGCCGTTCAGAAAGCAATGGCAAACTACTGAACATAAAAATGCCTAGAAAAAAAAAACAGCGTTAAAAAGCTGGGGTTGATTCACAAAGTCATGTAAAGGAAATGCAGTTAACTAATTAATTCTAGAATCAATAGTTATCGATGTGATAAATTTATTATTCTAAATTCAAAAATGATAGAAGTAATAGATTTGTAATTCTAGAAATCAAAAGTTATCAAAAGTAATAAGTTTGTTATACTAAATCTGATAATCATAATTAAAAAGATTTGCTGCTCTAGAGGTCACACACAATTAGAGCATGAAAGATGACAATAAAGTCCACTTCTCTCGGAAAGATATCTTCTTCTTCTGTTGTCACACTACTACTCGGAGAGTTATAACTATTCTATACCTGTAATTCAAATTAGTTTTCTTTGCGACTCTTTTCACTAAAGGTGATAGAGAAACGTTTGGGGCAAGCAATGTAAATGTGGACATTAAAGGTGATAGGGAAATGTTTGGGGCAAGCAATGTAAGTAAATGTGGACATTAAAGGTGATAGGGAAATGTTTGCGGCAAGCAATGTAAATGTGGACATTAAAGGTGATAGGGAAATGTTTGCGGCAAGCAATGTAAATGTGGACATTAAATTTATGTCAATAAGTAAAGTAAAGAAACACTTTTTATACCACCTGGTGTGTTGGGTAACACGGTGCTAGGCCCGTATATTTCATTGAGCATCGACACACGACGTGTGATGTGGACAGAATCACGACGACCGCCTTTACGTCCCAGAGCTTTTCCTGATACGCAATTGAGACTAGGTCAACATGAGAACCAGTACAGTCGCATCGCCATCAGGATACACGGTGAAATCTATGCGGATGACCTGGAACTGTGGACACGAGAAGAATCGATAGCAGTAGCCACCTCAAGGATGTAGGATGCACTTACAAATCTAGAAAAATTTGACCAGGACCTGGCTGCTCGCCACCAATGAATAGAAAAGCACATTCACAGTCTTCAGCCTTTCCCAAAAGAGACAAATGGTGAAACTCAAGATAAATAACCACCTACTCCCAATGGAGGAACGTCCAACATATTTGAGAATCACCATGCACAGCAGACTGAATTGGAAAACACATATAGAAAAAGCTGGAAAAAATAGCAAAGCAGAGAATGGGGATCATATGGATTCAAGAAATATCTTTTGACTTGATCATGACACCGTAAAAGTGTATGAGAAAGAAATTCAGAAGATCTGTAAAGGTAGCAAAGTCCTGCACAAAACAAGACATTTTTTGATTGTTTGACGACAAATTATGTTTAACATAATTCAATCAAAATCAATTAATTACTTATGACTTTCTCTAAAGTTCAAGATGATTACTTATTTGCTTGTTGACTATCATAACATTGCCATAACGACATCGCACTACATAACACGACCTTAAGCAAACTCTATGGAAGCAAGCAACACATTTCTTCGTTCTTCACTGAATATCGGAGGTCGTGGAACAATACTAGTTCGCAGATATTGATCTTGTGAGATACCACCTGTACTGGTACCCGTCAATAGTCAGTGTCTACATGTCAGGTTGCTAGTTAAAGCTAAATAAGTAACATTGATAATACACAACATGGTAGGTGGCAGCTGACAACCAACATGACAGCTAAACGGTCAAATATATAGACATATTAACATCGCTATCAATATATAGATGAAAATATAGTTATTGCATCGTATGTGGCTGTGTATATAACTCGACATGTTTTATCTTCTTATGAATGGGTATTCAATTCTGTTCCTAGCTGGTGATTTGCTTTTCATATTTCCAGTACTATTTGCTCAACGGTTTTGTTGTGTTCTGATTCTATTCTATTCTTTATCCCTGTTTTGCCTTTTCCTCTTTATGTCGAAAAAGAGGCACATAGAGGGAGCCTTCCTATGCGCTTTGTACACGGTGAAATTTAGTGCCTTGGATATCCCGTCGATCCAACATTTACGTGGTCGTTCTCTGTATCTGTTTTCATTGTATCTGAACTCCAGTGATGTTGGCGGTGGTAGACTGTCTTATGGTAACATTGATTAGTTTTCAAACCATTTGACTTGTTGTTTCCTAATATATTGTAGCAACGGCAAGGTCCTCACTTGTTTTCTCCTATTTATTTCTTCTGCAAAATAGTTCTGTTATTACGATATTGCTTGTTTTCATTCGATACTATATTGTTTCATTGATACTATATTGCTTGTTTTCATTACGATACTATATTGCTTGTTTTCATATGCTTTATATGTTTCTTATAACTGTTCCTGTTATAACCGAGATTGAAATATCCACTGAATAAAAATGTTCACATTGCATACTTTATTATTATTTTATTACTTATCAATACATTGATGAACATGATGTTGCCTTGCATCGTCTGTTTGAATGTGTATAGTTTAAGCTTTAAACTCAGCCAGTATGTTTTCTATAGAACATATTATCTTCAGGGAATGGATGCGCGTAAAACACACTTTCTCTCTCTGTAACATATGCACATAAAATATCCTTTTTTCTCGCTATGATACATACATACAAAACAAATTTTCTCTATCTGTGACGTATGAACACAAAATACACTTTCTGTTACTGTGACAAGCACTCACAACACATATTTTCTTTTGTGATATCAGCACAACAAACATATATTCTTTCATTGTGATATCACACTCACAATATATATTCTTTATTGTGATATCAGCACACACAACATATATTTTTCATTGTGATATCAACACACACAACACATATTCTTTCATTGTGATATCAACACACACAACATATATTCTTTCATTGTGATATCAGCACTCACAATATATATTCTCTTATTGTGATATCAGCACACACAACACATATTTTCTTTTGTGATATCAGCACACAAACATATATTCTTTCATTGTGATATCAACACACAAATATATATTCTCTTATTGTGATATCAACACACAAACATATATTTCATTGTGATATAAACACACAAAATATATATTCTCTTATTGTGATATAAACACACAAAACATATATTCTCTTACTGTGATATCAACACACAAAACTCTAATTCTCTTACTGTGACATGCACACAAAACACTAATTCTCTTACTGTGACATGCACACAAAACTCTAATTCTCTTATTGTGATATCAGCACACACAACTCTAATTCTCTTATTGTGACATGCACACAAAACTCTAATTCTCTTACTGTGACATGCACACAAAACTCTAATTCTCTTACTGTGACATGCACACAAAACTCTAATTCTCTTATTGTGATATCAGCACACAAAACTCTAATTCTCTTATTGTGACATGCACACAAAACACTAATTCTTTTCATTTTTTTTGCCCTCTATGAATTATATGAACATGATTTTTGCGCGGATTTTACTTACCTTAGCGTCAGTGTCCCTCGTCATTCATCCGAGCTTTACTTCGAATGATGTGGCAATTGTAATTTGGATCCCCAACTATAGGATCAGGTTTTTCTTTGTTCAAACGCGTACGGTGGTGCATACCAACAATTTAAAGCGCAAGCTCTAGTCCAATCTGGAGATTTTCACGACACTCTGTCACTAATGCAAAGTGTTGTCAACTTTGCTACCGAAGACCTATGAAGCTCTCCTCAACAGACTATCAGGAAGGAAGGCGAGAGGAAGACCGTGGAAAAGGTGGATCGATAACGTAGTTGAATTCTGCCAGGTGACTAAGAAAACCATCACGCAAGTCACCAGAGAAGCGCAAGACAAATACATAAAACCACGACACTAGGTTAACAACCCGGTAATAGTGTGCTGACAAAGAAGAAGACCGTTATTTGTCAGGATGCGTCCTTTCATAATTGTCTTTTTTACCAACCCTTGATTTCTTGATATATGTCCAAATTACTTCAATTTTCACGTGTGTGTTTGTAGCATAAGCCAGTACTCATTTTTTAGATAATTGTGGAGATATATTTATGTTACTCGGCCATGCAGGGTATACGAATGACTCTTCTGCCACACTTACATTAAAATGCACTTATACTCTTTTCAACTGCTTTGTGTATGTCCATGTTTCCTAACCATATTGATATCATCATCAAATAACTTTGCTACCCCTACAGTCCTTCTAAAATTATCTCTCTCATGGGTCAGATGTCCCACTTCTGCAGCAGTTCAAAGAATCAGTTACATCCTGAATCCATCTTCTCCGTGGTCTTCCTCTGCTTCTATCTCCTGGTATGCCTCCTTCCATGTTGATCTTCTCCAGCCCTTCATGTCTTTTTATATGTACAAAATATCTCAATTTTCTCTTTCTTATTTGTAGCATCTGTCAGTTTTCTTTGATTTTGAGTTCTTTCTGGATAGATTTATGTGTTTCTTCTCTGTCCAAGATATACGGAGGACTCTTCTGTAACACTTATATTCAAAAGCACATATATGTTTTTCTTCTGCTTTATAAAATGTCCATGCTTCACATCCATACGTTGCCACTGGGAATATGCAGGCTCTTAGTATTCTGATCTTTATTGATGTCTATTACTAAAATAGTACACTTTAACACCTTTGATTTATTACTTCCTTGCAAAAATTAGTTTGTAATATTACTATTTTATTATTCTACTTGTAAGTACTAGTGATACTTGTGATATACGTACTATGTACACAAATGTAGTGAGTACAGAAACTATAGAGAACATTTTATCTCCATGTCGACATTATGAGTTAGACATACACTAGAAAGCAAGTTGAATGCATTTGAAAATAGATGTCTGCGAAAAATAATGAATATAAAATGAAACGAATTCAGGAGAAGTGATGAAATCAGAGACATGTCTGGTCAACCACTAGTGACAACTGTTATAAGAAAGAGAAGATGGAGATATGTTGGACACACCTTGAGGAGAAATGATCAACGAATATCAAAGCAGGCATTGAAGTGGGATGGCAAAGGGTTTAAGAAAGAGAGGTCGACCTAAAGAGACCCTGAAACGAACTTTGCTGAGAGAGGCAGGAAATATCGGTCTCAGTTCCATGGAGGAAATTGAGCAAGTTGCCCAGGATAGTGCGGTATAGAGAAATTGCTTGCAAGCCCTATGTAACGTATAACGGTAAGAGAGGAATTATTATTATTATACACTAAGACAATGAGCATACATAGACGACTCTGCGTTGCTATGTGAGAATCACTATGTACTGTCTTTTCTTCTTCCTCTTCCAACGCTACAAATCAATCACTCGTTAAACAGTCTGTGTGATCGAAGCAGGACTTTTGGCGCCGCCGTTTTGGCGCGACCGTTTTGGCGCGACCGTTTTGGCGCTGGATTTTTTGGCGCAGAGCCGTTTTGGCGCGACCGTTCTGGCGCAGGATTTTTTGGCGCAGAGCCGTTTTGGCGTCATTTAAAAATAACTTCATATTTAACTTAATGTTTATAAATAACTGTTTTCAATAAATTATAAATTTTTAATAAATCCAATCCAATGCAAAATATATCAATTAAAAAACGTTTAACGAATACTGTTAAATATTTTACCTTTAATAAGTTTTCCGAAAGTCCGTGTTTTTAATCCATCCAAAAATTATGCGCAATTCCTTTCAGTTTCAGTTTGGAATATCTTCATTGCACTCCGGACATGTCCATAGGTGCTCCGATCTCCTTCGCAATATCTCCATCAGCGTCAAGCGACTGACCGTACCAGTTCTATTTTGATTGATGAGCCTATTCGTATACCTGTTGTACCGTTCTTTTCTTGCCACACCAATCTTCAAACCCAGTTCTCGCAATCTAGTAGTTGACGTGGATTGGTTTAGATGAAGGTCGCCAGAACTTCTTGGAATGGTCTGCACTGAACTTATCGAACACATAAAAGTATCCTTCGTGATTAAACTTTTCTTTGCCACGCTTTGACGGAACATTTTCCATTTTAATGGGTTCACAGAATTATAATAATAGTATGTGATAAATTTATATAATTCTACTTATTTTGAGATTGAGTCTAGAACATTCTTACACTTTTATAGACTAAAAGCGCACGTGTGATTAGGCAGAAGCGGCAAATACCGGTTTAGGTCACTTTACGGGTAAACGGGTCAAGCTATTAACATTTGGAAAGGGCAGGATTTCTGACATTTGCGATGGACAAGATATGACACTCAGTCGGTCAGCGTATCAATTCTCGATCATCTCAAATAAAACGGCTGATGATATAATTCAGACACCTGGCATTTGTTCCAATAAACGCTGATGTATAAGTATATTGTTTCATTAGAGTTAATATACATGTACACTCAAAATTAAAATAATATTAAGGATATTGAAATTTATTGAGGAATCTGTGCGCCAAAACGTCCTGCGCCAAAACATCCTGCGCCAAAACGTCCTGCGCCAAAACGGTCGCGCCAAAACGGCGGCGCCAAAACGTCACGTACCGTGTGTGATTTGTATGTGATCATAACCTGGGAGAGATTGTACGTTGTGCCAGTTATGCGTCTTCAATTAGGCCAGCACATCAGACTTCTGCGACTTTTTATTTACTAGGGTAGCTTCCCTAGATCCTACATTAGTCGTCTTTTACGACATGCCTTGTAGATCACAGTGGTACTAGTCTTTGCTTCCCTTGCGAACCCTGGCACCACACGGGAGCTATGGACTGTCTGAAGCTAATCATACCATTTTTTGAAGCAATACAACAAACATACCAAAGAAGCAGTTATAATATCTAGCTTTTTTTTTTTTCTCCGATCCAGAAGCACTTGAGCTTCCAGCTCTTCAGCTCGGTGCCATGGACATCGTAACCCTTAAGTTCGGTGCCACGAACACCGTACATATGGATAACCTGTGACTTTTCTTCCAGCCCGCGAAGTTTAACCGCACTCACAGGGAGCTTGCCACCCGTCGTCCAAGACGCTACGAACAGGCTGGGCAGATGGGCTATATCTGGCATGTAAAGACAATAGTTCAAACATATTGTAATAGTATGAAAGATTACGTGAAAGAAGAAAGATTACGACAGAGAGAATAAGTGTGGAAGTGTCTGACAATGTTGCATGGAAGAGAGTAATTAACTGAGTTGATAACAGACAGATGTGTAGGCATTCATAATTGTCAACCGTAACAGTCTTGTTACTTGGTAATAATGATAATGTTTGGGTTGTTTTTGCCCTTACCCAGTAGTGCCGCAGAGGGTGGCGATTGTTATCGTCTTTCGAATGAGAACTGAACTGCTCGGAATGTGCTATTTAACTGCTCATTGTCTCTATGAGCACAAGAGTTTTTGCAAGAACCAAGAGGAAGCAACGGAAGCAGCGTTAGTGGGTGATCATTGTTTCTATGAAAGCCCCTACCCCCTGACAGCGATCAAGCAAACACCACTCTTTGATCTTCGCCAAAATGCCGAGAACCGATGATGATAATTTTGATTAAGCTATTGATTCTGTGATCAAAGGACTTACAGACAAAAATGAATCTGAATATAATGCAAGAATTGTACTTTAAGTAGAATGTCATTGATTGGGCACCTACCTTCAACGATATATAAATATATATATATATATATACAGGGGCGGCTGATCATTAAGGGCGGTTGTTGCCAGGCCCAACCAAAAACCGAATGGGGAATAACTTCCCGGAATAGACAAATAATAGTAAATACTAAAAAAAACACATTATTTTTTCCGAAAATTTGTTTCTGGCCACACCAAGAAAAATGACCCCGAGCAGCCACTGTATATATATATATGAAGGGAAAGAGAAGAGAGAGAGAGAGAGAGAGAGAGAGAGAGAGAGAGAGAGAGAGAATTTTGCAGATGTCAATTTTTTGCAATTTACTATTTATGAAATATATTCTACCATTTTATAATTATCTCAGGTATAGATTTTTGTACTCATCCTGCAAGAGAGACACACATCGATCGATCGTTATAAATAACTCCTATCAGGGGAAGTAACTCATGTAATTGCTGCAGGAGACGAAAGTGATAGGAAAATGGCGATGTTTTGCATCACAAATCGAAGCACATAGTCTTGGTATAATATCAACGTAATAAAAATAGTTGTCATATATCTATTTTATGTATATACTTTAATTCTGTCAGCGTCGTGGGCGAGTGAGAAAAGTAGGGTTCGTAACGAAAATTGGGTTATATATTTGATTGTGGTGCTGCATTAGTGAGTAATTTGCCTTGAGACTGTGAGCTTCGTGACAGACAAAGGACATTCATCAATACCTTTGTCTTAGGAAGGAGTCTATAAAACATATAAAACATATAAAAATATGCCAATTTGAATAAGTCTAGACACGGCAACAAACAATAAAGCTAATAAAAATATTATAATAACTATAACAGAACTAAATATTGCGATACTAAGATGGTGGTTGAAATGTGTCAAATGGCATTATATTTAACACACCTTGTTTTCCAAGGATGAAAATAAAATAATAATTAATTATAAAAGAAATAATGATGGAAGATAACATTAGTAGATAGGTAGGATAAAGTTGTGTTGAAATAAAAAGTTGTGTTTTAAATATATTTTCAAAGCTATAAATCAAAGAATAACATTGCAACAACAAGACTATTTGACATAATTATATGGAATATAGAGCAGATGTAGCGTAGCTATTGCCTGCCTATTTGACATAACACGACTATTTGACATAACACGACTATTTGACATAACAAGAATATATGACATAACACGACTATTTGACATAACACGACTATTTGACATAACAAGAGTATTTGACATAACAAGTGTATTTGACATAACACGACTATTTGACATAACACGACTATTTGAAATAACAACACTATATGACATAACACGACTATTTGACATAACTATATGGGACATAGAGCAGACGTAGTGTAGTTGTTAGTGAATTCACTTCTTAGAAGCGTGGTCCAGGTTCAACGTCACTGCCGACGTGAAATATTTTCCGTCCGTTACGGCTCATATGTCACTATCATCCAACATTAGTCGAGATGATGTTATTATATGACTTACGCAAATTTCACAACGTAGCGTATTGTCTCTCAGGTAAATTGAGATATTTTGGACATATAAGACATGAAGGGCTGGAGAAGACCGTCATGGAAGGAGGCAAGGCAAAGAGAAGAAGAGGAAGACCACAAGAAGATGGATTCAGGATGTAACTGATGGTTTGAGCATGACAGCCTCAGAGGCGGGATATATGGCCAATGAGAGAAATTCCGGAGGACTGTTGGGGTGGTAAAGTTCTGCTCAGGACAAGCTATTTGATGATGAGCGCGAGAGTAGGGGTAGCGTAGTACTACTCAGTGTTCTAAATTGAAAAGGACTGAGTCCATATTCAAAAGTTTGTGTTGAAGTGGCCTTGTTTCCAGCAGCAACGATTTCATGTAGACCCAGACATATTAGACCCAGAGAAAAAATAGGAAGTAAACAGGGTTGCCATGATTTTGATTATATCACTTATAAAGAAAACACCTATGAAAAGCGAATGATTGATCTTTATTGCACCGGGTTTTCACATATGTCTTTGACCCTGTCGGCAGAAATTCCGAGAGTGTTGCACAAAGCACGAACCCCGTAGCTGCAGCAATAATCCTAGGAATCTCATTAAAAATATCACTCGATGTGATTTTGTTATTCTGTCAGTCCTTTTTTTCGATCCAGAAGCACTTGAGTTGTCAACTATTCGGCTCGGTGCCATGGATATCGTAACCTTTATGGTTCGGTGCCACGAACATCGTAAATCTGGAGAACCTGTTGCTTTTCTGCTGGCCCTCAGAATTACACTACACTCACAGGGGGTTTGACACCCGTCGTGCAACGCGCTACGAACACGATAAACAGGCGGGCAACTCGGTTAGGATACGAACAACAACCTTCAGAACGACAGACAAACACTACTTGTTCGCCACAGACGACCACCATATCACTTATAATGTTCGACAAGATAAAAGTTATGATTACTAAATATATCAACCAGTATGTCATCGCTATCGGGAATTAAATTATGGAAATATTGACGAACTTAGAAATTGTGCATGTTTTTATGTTTATTTTGCTAAAATAAAGTGCAGCCAAAAATATGTCTAATATCGTGTCATGATTTAGATGACATTTGTACATCAGAATGGGAAACTGTTTTTCAAGAAATAGCTGGTGAATATTTCTACAACTACATCATACACAACAATTACAGATTTAGCACAAATTATTTTTTAAAAAACATTGATAAATTCGTGTCATCGTTTTTGTATGAGCGATGATTACATATTCAAATTGTATGTGTATGAAAAAAAAATCATGGCCGAAGTGGTTTTATTGTCCTTGATGAATTTTAATTTACATGTTATTTTTTAAAACTGTTCTAATTTTCTATTAAATTTAATTTATTATTGGATCCAAAATCATCTATACGAACTGCATCTGGTATGTCATTAAGGAAGTCTGCATTATCAATTGACTGTCATTTCTCGGTCACTGTTGTAGCAGTCAGATGATCTGATTTATATCACGCCCATTGCCTTGTAATAGTGTATGCCCTGGTACAAAAGTAAAGGTTTGCTGCGTCATTTGGCGATGTGCTGAAGATGACACACAATTCCTGCCTCATACAGTCAGCCTGATTTTGTTCAAGCATAACTCAGTATACAAGTATGTGTGAGTTCTTTTTTAATTCAACCTCTTCAGAGTCATATTTACCTGTTTGATCTCAATGTGGAGGCTGCTTGTCGTTACAGCAAAGGCACATATGTCCTCCTTGAGAGTGTTGCATTTCGAGCTCGTAGTAAATTCCTGCCTCATACAGTCAACCTGATTTTGTTCAAGCATAACTCAGTATACACATATGTGTGAGTTCTTTTTTCATTCAACCTCTTCAGTCATATTTACCTGTTTGAATTCAATATTGAGGCTGCTTGTCGTTACAGCAAAGGCACATATGTCCTCCTTGAGACTGTTGCATTTCGAGCTCGAAGTAAATTCCAAAGCACTTCGTTTGCCTAGAATGACTAAGCAATCAGTGTATACTACAGCTAGCGTCACCATAGTGTCTGTATTCATCCACCATTATATTTGACTTCTTGTTTACTATAGTAAGGTATTGTCCTGCACAGCTACTGACTAGTGTGATGCGAACGGTAATGGTTATACTGATATCCACTACCCATTCGTTTTTCAGATTAATATATGTGCGTGTATATACCTGCTGGATAACATCTTCTGGACTGGCTATCTATTACTTCAGTTTCCGTTTGAAGTGTTACCAATGCACTCAAGAGATGTCTTTAGGTGATCCGAACTACTTCGCAATATCTTCAACATTGTTCAGCGACTAACTGAACCAATTCAGTGTTGATTGATGAGCCTACCCATGCGCCTGTTGTGCTGTTCTTTTCTGATCACTCCAATCGTTCATCCATAGCTCTTGCGATCTAGCAGTTGGCGTGGATTTCTTTTAGATGACAATCGTCTTTGCAGCCACACTCTATAGGTCGTTGAGAATGTCAGCTCTATCCATTGACTGACTCGATATTGTTTCAGAGTCAGGCAGCCTGGGAGATAAAGTAAGATGGCGTGATGTTGACTACATTATCCATCGTGTCCGACGGTCAAGGAAAAACACGCTTGATTCAGTACAGTAAAGCTATACAGTAAAATTCGAATATTTCAGACTTGTAACGCTCATTCTGACATAAAAGATGTTGATTCCATTGTATTTCCTACCATGTTAGCTTAAGTTACTTCTCAAATAATTCTTTGACGATTTGTATACGTTTTATTAGCATCCTTGATCCTGAGTGAACGATGTCTTGCCAAGGTCTTCTGGTAATTTGTGAAAATCACATTTAGTGTGAGTCTATAAATCGTTGACTCTGTCCTCTAACTTTACATTTGTTTTTGCGTAAATACATCCCAAATTATGTGTATTGTATGTTTTGAAATACGATCATTAGATAAACCTGCACATATTATTTGTTCGCGACTCTCAAGTGATGAGAATTATATAATTGATAATTGTGTACTAATGGCGTTAATGTGAGCTTCTGTAGCTCAAGCGGTAGTGAGCTCGATCACAAACCAAAACGTACCAGGTTCAAACCCCACGGGGGGAAAATTTGGAAGCAAATTCGTTTCCGTGGGATTTTTTTAAAAAGTAAAAATAGACCTCACCGTTCAGAAAGCAATATCAAACTACTGAATGTATAAGTTATGCCTTGAAAATCAACTACTAGTTTACTGTGGTTGATGGCTACGTCCCGTAAAGGATATGTCACGATTTTCATTTCAATGGCGGTATCAATATAGCCGATCCCCTATAGCATTATACACTCCGTTTGCTAGTGTTTCAGTTTCTTGTCTTCATATCTACTATACAGAGTCCATGTATCACATTTATACAGACCTATAGTGAGCACTACATCATGGAGCTCGTAAACATTTATATATTGTGTAGAAGCTTGCAAGTATCAATACATCAACATATACGTCAACTTATAAACATGCACATATGCACATATAGACGTATATGTACATGCACACATGTATCTGTTCAAATACATATTCACATACAGAATGTACACATGTGCAAGTAGGTATTCAAGCATTCATACCAACGCACGTATGTACTCTCTTGCGCAAATACATTACCACACGCATACAAGCGTACACACATACATACCCAAATACACACATTCTCATAACACACACCTTCAGATGTATGCACGTATATACATACATATATATACATACATACATATATACTTGTATACACACATACATACATACATACATAAATACACACATTCATATATACATACATACATAAATGCATTCATACACATATACACATACATACAAATACATACACATATACATGCACATGGGCAAGTCTGAAACACTGGAACGAGTTCGAGAATTAGGCGTTAAGTTTGGACATGCCAGACAGTGCTGTCATAGTGCTAGAGAGAGAAGATATAGTCCTGAACTTCTCATGGGTACGGTTAGGAAATGAACTTTGGGATTGCTGCTGCAACGGAGGACAGAGCACGAATGGGAGTGTCCAATGTACCATGACGTCAATCGCATAACATAACATAGCATACATACACGCATACATTTTTATGTAAACAAGCTCCGATTATACAACACAAAAATGACACCAGAATACATACAAGTCATGTACATCAAATAATCCATACACAAATTACATGAGTAATCAATACTCCATACTACTCTTAAAACACATATACACGTCACCTACTTGTGAACTTTCCTTCCTGGAAGCACTACTTTTAACAGCAGACTTTTTTTCCCCTTTCTTTCATGGTGCGATCTTTAGACATGCCACTCAATAGTGCGTCTATTCTTAAGTCGAGCTGAACATTATCCAGAATCAATACCTAAATGGAAGTCACTAATCTCCATCTTGGTTCACATCCTTTCTACTTTACATCCTCTCTTAATTTCCTCACCATTATCAGCAACCTCGAACGCTATCCTCCTTATTGTCTGGGGATAATAGCAGCGTTATATATAATCTATGACCGTTATTAAGTAAGTATCTGGTTAGTTGCTAGTTTAGGACAGGATAATGTCATAATTATGAATGTGCTGTTTCATATTGCGACATCTTAAATGTAGATATGTGTTGATGTATGATGCATCGTGCAGTATGACGAAAGATATGAAGATACTAGTATTGTTAGTTCAAGAGACGTAGTAGCGTAGTTGTTAGTCCACTCCTTTGTTGTGCGTGGGGTCCGGGTTCAATTCTACAGTGGGAGTGGAATATTTTTTTTTATTGTAACGATTCTCATGTCGAACCAGACTCACTCTAATTACCAGGATAAACACTGGAAAGCAACGGCGGCCCACGTGACGTTGCTCATATCATCAACCGTGTTTCGACGATAAATGAAAAATACGCGTCTAACACCTTATCACACAATATACCTCGGGTTATGAAAAACGGTTGTTTTTTTAGTATGTTTATGCTAGTGTCGTTGTAAATATTGGACACAAAGCTGAGATAGTATATCATGGAAGTATTCTCAGCCAGGAAGAAGAAGTAGGATCCGATATTAAGAACAAACTAAGGCACTATGAGCATTCATTACTCTTCAGGTATTCTACTAACCCTTTTAACCCTGGCCACCTGTACATTAAAAATCCCTTCCCCTGAGCTCCTAAGTAAAAAATCCCATTTCAGAGTTATATTAAACCACGATAATTTAGCTCACTTAAGTTCTCTATAATTTATTTTTTTTACTTAGCCCATCATTTTCGTTATTCCTTCTTATTATTTATTTGCAGAATACTAACTTTTAAATGTTTTTGATTTAATATGTGGGTTTAGCACCAGTACTCCGCATATGTAGGTTTTATCCAACTTGAACATATAGCTTGAATATCAATCGATTAAAATAATTCTTCAATCAGTTAATAGTCAGTTAAATACAACAACCGAACCAACATTTTTTTTTTAAACCGCAGCTGTGTGCTTTAAACTTTACTATTCAGATCAGAATGTTGGAGATTGACAGAACAAGATATGTTCACACTTTCCATCTTCCATACACCTTGTCTGCAACGATCTTACCATTATTCTAGACAAGAGCAATCTCTACTCAAAGAACTGACTTACACAATGCATGCAACAGAATATGAACACGATAATTCACTAGACGCTGGAAATGGATAGAGGATGTGTTGCGCATGGATACCTACTCCATTAGGAAAAATACACTGATATAGATAAAGTTAGTTAATTGCATATCCTTTACAGGACTTTGCAATCAACCCAAGCTTTTAACGCTGTTTGTGACTTTTCTAGGCATTATTACGTTCAGTAGTCTGTCATTGCTTTCTGAACGGTGGTGCCATCGTCCTTTTGTAAAAATCCACGCGATATCCACGTCCACATTGAATCATATTAGTGAGAGCTAAATAATATCTTCATTGAGTCATATTGGGAGTTGGAAGCCACATCTATCATGAGGTTTTTAGAGAATTGGTCAAAGAAATCAAGATTTAATCTTATTTTGGAATATATAAATAACGCTTACATGTGATTCATATTGGGTCTTTGTAAATCCTGCTATTTATATTGAGGATTATATTGGGAATTTGTAAACTAAACTTAGGGAAACATTGAGAGTAGCATTTGAGTTTGATAAACCATGTCTATATTTGGTTGTATTGTCGACTTGTAAACTAAAACTAAATAAATGTGAGGTTTTTATAATACATCTACTTTCATAGCAGCTGTCCGTATTGTAAACTGAGTTATTTTTGGTGGTAAGTAAACGACATGTAAATGTGAGTCATTTCTCTGAGGATGGGGGAGAGTGGGTAGGTCAGTACACAACATGTAAATGGAGGCATTCTGGTTTGGGGGTCAGTAGACTACATAAATTTTAGACATTTTGGGGTCAGTAAACGGCATATAAATTTAGTCATTTTTTGTAGATAGTAAACACCATACATATGTTTTCTTAAAGTAGTACGTATTATTTACGATTATGTTTCATGTCTCTTTTTATTTCGGTTATTTAGTGTTCGCATATTTATTCCAACTCTCTGATATCAGTGCCAAACATGGTCCCTGACTAAGACACAAGAAAGAAAGATTAAAACATGTGAAATGAGATGTCTACGAAAAGCTGTCAACGTTACAAGGAGAGATAAAGTGAGAAACGAGAATATCAGAAGCATCGTTGGTACTATACCATGCATACAGTACATCGAGAAGCAAAGAATCAAGTGGTTCGGCCATCTAATGAGAATGGAACCACATTTGCTACCATCACGTGCCTACAATAATCGACACTCAGGGCGCAGAGCACTAGGCAGGCCAAGAACACGATGGATAGATAACATCTCAGAGTCCCTGCGAAAGCATGGACTGACAACGTCAAGCGCAACACTCGTGGCACAAGATAGACAACTAACTCTCCCCACGTCTCTTCGCAGCAAATATGGTTAAGATAAGATAAGATAAGATATTTAGTGAACGTAAGAGCATCAGAGAATTCAGAGATGGTTGAAGAGTGTCTACTTGAGCATATAATACATGATGTTGATGTGTGTTGAAATTTAATTTTGTGCATTTTGTTATTTTGTATTGACAAGCTCCACGTATAATCAATCTTCATCTCATATTACATATTGGTGTATGTACCAGCAACATTGTATGGGTGTGAAGCATGTACATTTAATAAAGCAGTGGAAAAACATATATATATGTGCTTTCTAATATAAGTGTTACAGAAGAGTCCTTCATATATCATGGGAAGAGAAGAGAACAAATCGATCTATCCAGAAAGAACTCAAAATCAAAGAAAACTGGCTGATGCTACAAATAAGGAAGAACAAATTGAGATATTTTGGAAATATAAAAAGACATCTTATCTTCTTTATTTGCGTTCGTTCTTTACGATCAATTTTAATCACTCTTTGTGATATGTTTGATCTTTGCCAAGAACGTGTATACGTTGCACATTGGTTTGGTTGGCCCCTAAACGCATAGACTTCTACACGTTTGGGCATGTGCATCGATTTCATCCAAACCTCCTTAGTCGTCTCTTACGACAGTCGTGGCAGGTAACAGTGTTTCTATTCTTTACACCCCAAATTTGGGCCCCGGTAACCACTTGGGCGTTATAAATGGACATGAAATGAAGGGCTGGAGAAGACCATCATGGAGGGAGACATACCGGCAAAGAGAAGAAGAGGAAGACAACGGAGAAGATGGATTCAAGATGTAACTGATGGTTTCAACATGACGGCTGAAGAGGCAGGATATCTAGCCTATGAGAGTGAGAAATTCCATAGTACTGTTGGTTAGGGTGGCAAAGTTCTGCTCAGGACCAGCTATTTGGTGATGACGATGTATGTAACATATTCTGTGCAAGTAACATAATCAATGTACTTGCAAGCAATACAAACGTAGAATTCACATATAATCGCAAATTCTAAATTTGTTATTTACAGATGTTGCATACAAGGATACAAGAGATATAATGAAAATAAATCCACTACACGAAAGTTATCAATATCCGAGAATAAATCCACAAACATGATTTTAATATCAAAATTTTTGTTAGTTTTCCAAATGAACGTTAGATACTAGGTTGCTAGTTTCTGAGGCATCGATTCTTACTTTCATTATTTTTGTGCTTTTTCTTTTAAATTTGGGTTATATTTTCTTCCTATAATTCTTGTCCATAGTTGTTATCAATAGGTTCAAAAACTCTTGCTGCTCTCGTTCCCCTTCTACAATATCAGATTTAGTCAGGGCACTTAAAATGTCACCTCTGACTGATTTTTTAGTGAAAGATAGTTTTCCTTATAATCAGTGTCCTTCGCGATTCAGGCGAACCTTTCTCCGAATTCTGAGGTATTTGTAAATTAGGTCACCAAGTAAAGGATCATAAAACATGTAGTTCAATTGCGTACCACATGCACACCGAACAATTTGTTAGCACAAGCTGGCCTCCAACTGCAGAATTAACACGTCACGTGGCTACTAGCAATAAAGTGTTATTACAGGCAATAAAGCGTTATCGACTACGCAATCGGCGCCCGCATTTAGACAGGAAAGTCACTAAACTTCATTTTCCAACATTTTTTTCTCATTCAATAATCGCTGGACTTAGTCCTGGATTTGTTGATAGCATACGCACTGAAGCGGGGCCTAATCCACATAATTCCCGTTCATGATGGCGATAATAGTTATGTCATTATGTTACTAGTTGATGACATACCAGTTATATCTGAATGTCAACTCATAGACAGAGATCTCATAATAACGAAGCTATGTTGCAAGTCAGGCAGTTGTGACAATCTACTAGACTGTTATCACAATATAATATATTTGAAAGTTGATGCTTGTGATGTCAGAATCCATATTCTTTAGACTTTCCGACTCTTTCTGTCTGTCTCTGTATCTTTATCACTCACTCTATATAAATATATATAATCTACGAAGTGCGTGTTTTGTGCAATGGTCTCATCAGTCGGTGTGACATTTCTGCAGAGATAGATATATCATATTTGGAACCTATTTAATAATGTTACGCTTTCGTCTATAGATCCTTTAGTATCTAAGACGCTGAGATAGGGTCAGATACAGTGCAACTTGTACTATTGGCGAAACACGTATTACCAAAAACAAATGACAATATACAGCAACGTTTCGACCAATAAGGCCTTTATCAAGCAAACAAACAACACGAGTGACAAATTAAAAAAAAACATATGGACGACTACATACGGAGACATTCATACGTTTCTAATGAAAATCTGGGAATAAAAACGAATAACGAAATATATGTAACACAAAAAATACACATAAAAACTAGAAACAGAAAAGAAGAGAAACAATAAAATCAAGTAAATATATAGCTTGAATACATGCAACATATGCACATATAGGTTACAAGGCATAAGAAGAGAACGTACTAAGAATCATAGTAATGTAATACGTTGAGCCCACCTGGTCACAAGGTACCATACAACGAAATAAACCGATTCTCCAGAGCAAATCGACTGCGACCATCCGAGGAACATGATCGAATGGCTGTGACCTGGACATCGTGAGCTCCTAAATAACTACTAACTATGACAGAGTAAAACTTATCTTAACTTTCCACCCCCATAGTTCACTGGTGAAAAATGTTTTATTCCGTCATCTCTCTCTCCAACTCTATATGTCCAATCGACGCTCCCAGCGTAGAAAACAGTTCTCTCATTATGCCAAAACACGCTGCCAACGGCTAATTTGAGTCCATGCACGTTTTGTTTTACTGTTCAGCTACTATACGTCCGACACTGTTTTTGTTTACTGAATTCAACGGGCAGATAACTCCCATTTCATTCATATACTATACAGAATGGTAGAATTTATTTTCGAATTTTTAATAAATAGTTTTATTCGCAAATATATTTTTCCTGTTGTGAAAAAGTGAACTTTCGTGTGAAAAGTTTAGTTACAAGATGTTGTTTCGTCCTCCATGTCGTTAAAGTGCCGAACAAGCCATGGATTTGTTCCAAAGTTCAATTAAAGACACACAGTGTTTCATGTTTATGATTTCACCGACAATGATGGAGAATTCAGCAATCGCTAAGTATTGATTCAAGTTTGAAAGTCGTAGTAGTTACTCTGAACATGAAATACAACAATAATTTACTAAATAAATGCTGATTTACATATATAACTATTTATTATCAGATTGTTCAGAATTTAATTCTGCATATTTTGATACCAACAGTATAAATTTAGCTTACAAAGAACTTAAGTTATAGGCATATTTCCAAGATCATTCCATTTTGAAAAATTTTGCTAGAAATGTGTTCTTGCAGAGCGTGATTACCCCTTTAATTAAGTCAGATTCTGAGACCCGTTCAGTCTTCCCCAACTATCCTTTGGTGGCTTACAGACGGGACAGACGTCTCAAAGGATATGTTGGTACAGTCTCCTTAAGTCCAATATCCAGTATCATTTTGGCACTGTCCAGTGTGGCCGTCGGCGTTGAAAAACGTGTGATTATGTGATACAGACGCATACTGTATCTTTTCCTTTAGCCATGTTTCTTATTGACGATGGTTTCACATGCGAGTCCCGTAATCTTATCTATGCTATTTTTTGTAAGCAGTTTAACAAGGCTTATACTGTCGAGACAGGTAAGAGGCTCAGTGACCGATTCGTCCAACACTTGCGCGACATACGCCAGTGCTCTGTGACCCTTGTAGCCACCCATTTCAATGATACTGGCCATTTAGGAGCTCATGATGTCCAGGTCACAGCCATCCGATCATGTTCCTCGGATGATCGCAGTCGATTTGCTCTGGAGAATCGGTGATTTCGTTGTATGGTACCTTGCGACCACGTGGGCTCAACGTATTACATTCCTATGCTTCTTAGTACTTTCTCTTCTCATGCCTTGTAATCTTTATAGGTATATGTTGCATGTATTCAAGTTATATATTTACTAGATTTTTCATCGTTTCTCTTCTTTTCTATTTCTAGTTTTTATGTTGTTTTATTGTGTTACATATATTTCGTTATTTGTTTTTATTCCCAGATTTTCATTAAAATGTTTGAATGTCTCCGTATGTAGTCGTCCATATGTTAGTGTATTTTATAAATTAGTAACTCCTGTTGTTCGTTTGCTTGATAAAAGCCTTGTTGGTCGAAACGTTTGCTGTATATTATCATTGTTTTTGGTAATTTGTAAAACTACAGTACTTCTTGATTACGTGTTTGGTCAATCAGATAGGTTTACTGCAGTCTCATCGAACTTGTATTATTACTGTTCATCCGTCATCGATTTCTTTATTCGTATCCTTGTTTCATACTTTAGTTACTTAATTTACAATTTTACTTTATTGTGAATAATAATAATAATTCCTCTCGTGCCTTTATACGTTACATAGGGCCTGAAAAGCATTTCTACATACCGCTCTATCCCGGACAACTTGCTCAATCTCTTCCATGGAACTCTGATATTTTTTGCCTCTCTCATGAAAGTTCGTTTCAGGGTCTTCTTAGGTCGTCCTCTCTTTCTTGAACCCTCTGCATACCAATTCAATGCCTGCTTTGATATTCTTTGATCATTTGCTTTCAAGGTGTGTCCAACATATCTCCATCTTCTCCTTCTTATAACAGTTGTTATTACGAGTTCACCAGACATTTCTCTGATTTCATGACTTCTTCTGAATTCTGTCTATTGTGTATATTATTTAGATAAATCTTGTAGGTCGAACGCATCAGTTATTTTCAATGTTTGATAAGCTATCTTTTCTGTGCTCATGTCAAGCTTGTTTATGTCTATATGGTTTAAATATGTTATTAACGGTTTGACAGATATCCGTGAACACAGGGACATATGTTGGGAAGGTTGTAATGGGATACTTTTTTTGTGCAACTTAGAAAGGGGTTCTCCAAGTTTATTGTAATGTATTGTTTGTGCATGTTTATGTTGATATTGCGTATTGTATCAGTCATGTTAATATTTTATTAGTCATGTTAATATTTTTTCAATCACGTTAATATTTTTTCAGTCATGTCTATATTTTATCAGTCATGTTAATATTTTATCAGTCATGTCTATATTTTATCAGTCATGTTAATATTTTTTCAGTCATGTTAATATTTTTTCAGTCATTTCATATTTTATCAGTCATCTTTAAATTTATCAGTCATGTTAATATTTTATCAGCCATTTAATATTTTATCAGTCATATTTATATTGTATTAGTCATGTTAATATTTGTTCAGTCATGTTAACCCTTTCGGCCTTCTGAGCTGATATATTGGATTATAATATTCTGGAAGATGACACACATCCATTATACTAACAAATTTAATATACATTGTGAAGTAGACGTGCCCGTGTGTAACATCAATTGCGGAGTGAAAGAAGGGTTAAATCAGCACCATTTAAATAGTTTTTTTTTCTTATTTTTGATCATATACGCAACGGACGATCAAACGTAAGTCCAATGTTGAGCCCGCAAAGCACCTGTGTGGGGCCGAAACCCGCAAGGAAGCAAAGAATAGTACCACTGCGACCTAAAATGCATGTCGTAAGAGGCGACAGATGTAGACCCTAGGGATGCTACCCTAGTAAATAAAACGCAGAGCAGAAATCGGATGTGCTAGCCTACTGGTGCAATGTACAATCGCTCTTGGGCTCAGATCACATACAAATCACACAGAGTGGTGGACAAGAGGTCGATATGGAGGGTTCAAAGATGAAGAAGAAGAAGAAGAGGAGCACGTAAAGGAACTCTTGATAGTTCAAAATTGAAAAGAACAGGCTGGAAAGTAGATGCCCAGCAAAAATTCATAATAAATATTTTTAAAATAAAATTCTTATATATTATTTTTACTAAATTCTAAATAACATCGTGGACGCTCGCAGGCGCTACGGATTTTCGTGCACTGTTGTTGAGATCTTCCTTGTGTAAAACATGTAGATCGGAACACACATAGTTACTCACTAAAATACAATGATGATGATCCTATTAAGCAATAAAAATATGAATCAAATGTGTTGTCTTATCAACTACAAGCATCATTTCTTTTTTTGTGTGTCATTAAATAAGCATTCAATAAATAGAAATATATTTTCATTTGCCTCCTGTGATAACTGATAAGTTTCTTTTCCAGGTATCCTTGACCTAAATGTAAATGATATCGAGTTCCCAGTCATATCGGAGACGGGCAATGAAAAGTGGATGCCGTGCTCAAGTTGTGATCTTAGAAAAGACTTGGTAGTTGTACATCTATAAAGTAGGCTGAAAAGATGCAGCCAGAACAGCAATCATTAATTCGAATAGAACATACAGTTTCTACAAAGTGTTGTCGTCATTAACGTCAGGAACCCTTATCCATGCTATAGAGTTTGTGCACCGCTGCTGAGTATGTCCTATGTAAGAGAGAAATCGAAAGAACGCATGGCGCAACTATGATGGTCTGATAAGTCAAGCAGTCACCATTTCAACTCTGTAGACGCATTCGATCGAAAATGATGTAACTTTGTTTGTTCAGATAGATTTTAGATAAATATCAGTTAAATCAATCCCGGCAACCGATAAGTGAAAAACCAAAATGCCGGAACTAAGGGAATCAATCCCAGGTATTTTAAAGAAAGGACAGCAAGAAAACTTTGAAAGAAGAGCGGTCACAGAAAAATGCATAGCCACCGAGTACCCTGAAAATGAGTGGATACACGTGTATACCGATGGATCGGCAAGGACACAATCAGCGATGGCGGAGGAGGAATAGTGTTTAAACTCTCAAAGAAAGTAACGGTCACGAAAGATATTGCCACAGGTAAGTACTCGAATAACTACCGGGCAGAGGAATAAGAACAGCGACTGAAATGATCCTAGAGAGAAGAGAGACCTCTCGCAACAAAGTCGTGATAGTCACCGAGGCTCTATCGGTCATCACTGCACTCAAAAGTGTAGGCAAAACAGAGTTCAATGAGCTGAAAGCAACCCTCAATGCGCTAGTGTACTCACTTAAACGCACCGTCATTCAGTAGATACCATCACACTGCAACATAAGCGAAAATGAACAAGCCGACAAGCTAGCTAAAGAAGGTGGGCGACTACCGCAGACTGATCTCGAGATCAGTTATGAGGAAGCCAGAACAACCATCGGCTGGCACTATAAAGACAAATGGTCGAAAGACCATCCACAGTATAACAGCAGCGACGGGTACTATGGTCTATCTCGTAGTGAACAAGTTGCTATATTCCGCCTCCGTACCGGCCACAACAAGCTTCGCGCCCACATGTTTCACAAATTTAAAATTGGCACAACTAGCATGTGCCCCTGCTAAAAGGCGGACATGACGGCAGAGCACACACTGCAAGATAGCCAATTGATAGCAGGCCTAACAAAAGAAACCTGGCCCATAAACACAGAACTTGTATGAAGCTGTACGGAGGGACGGAGTCCCTTAAAACCACGGTAGCATTCATGATAAAATCTAGTTCATCAGTCTAGGCGGGGATCAAGAGAGAGTGATAAATATCAAAGTATATATGTAATGGTTCTCCAACGTGTTCTTGTCACATCACATGGCTCTAGAATCAGAAGGTCCAACTGAGATGGTCTGATCATTGAAAACGTAACTTCGCATTAGCTTATGTATAGTGAGCTAGATGGGGTCAAACAATTGTTTGGTGGACAAAAATAAAACACTTCAAAGAGCCCTAAAATTGTATATTGAGTGTTTCCGTATATACATCACGTGCTTGGAATCCCTTGCGCAAGAACGTCAAAGTTTGGCGTTGCAACACCACAAGAAAAACTCGCATATCTGCGAATTAGCATACTGATGAGGCATAGAGAGAACTAGCTATGTGTAAATGCAGACACGCAACACGCATTTGTCTAACCCAGACCATATACGCCTAACCTCTGGTAAAATATTGCGTTCTAGAATGGGATTCTACAATCCTCTCCTCAAACACCAGAGATATACATCAGCCCACGTATGAGGCTATTGTTATCATTGCTATCGTTGTCCGGCTATTATTATTGTGTTCAGTCATAATTGTTTTATCTGTATCTTGCAATATTTGACACATCATGACTACACATGTTGTTCAATTTTACACGGTTATGTAATCAGGAAGTTATTTGTATAATGATATATTATTCTGTACATATAAAGATAATTGTCATAATCGGGATGGACGTTGTGAATAAGCACACACAAATACACCCACAACAACTACTACTTTCATTACATGTATACGCCCCTGTGCTGCCGGGGTCCACAAGGGAAGCACAGAATAGTATCACTACGACCTAGAAGACTTATCGTAAGAGGCGTCTGATGTAGGACCTAGGGAAACTACAATAGAAAAAAAGAAGCACCACAGAAATCGGATGTACTAACCTACTTGTAGGTGCATAACTGGCACAACGTACAATCGCTCTTCGACTCAGATCACATACAAATCGCACAGAGTGGTTGACAAGTGGTCGATATTGAGCGTTGGAAGAAGAAGAAGAAGAGACAGAAGATGAACATTACAATGAAACTTCGATATAAACTATGAACAACAATAAAACATTTAATATGAGCAATTGAAGGATCACGGTATCAGATCTCATTGTTCATAGAACATTCGTCACAGCTGACTCACGCCAAGATGCTATTAACCTGCATGGTTCTTTACCTCTGAAATCGGAGTAAGGCTCGACTGGGTGGCTAAGGACAACGATGATATGGAAAACAAGCCTTTACACATAAATCAATCAGAGAAGCCATGTTAGGCGACATTATTACGCTGGAGTTCATAGTGAACGAACAAAAAAGAGGATCATAATCTTTGCGATAGAATCCACACTGCTCTTGTCAAACTAAAATATTATAAAAAAATCTCAATTTTATGCTATTTGCTAGAGATCCCACTATCAAAAGTGATGATCTAAGCAAACATCACACATAAACGTGCATTCAGTGGGCTTATAATAAACGTATATTGCAAAAGTGATGATCTAAGCAAACATCACACATAAACGTGCATTCAGTGGGCTTATAATAAACGTATATTGCAAAAGTGATGATCTAAGCAAACATCACGCATAAACGTGCATTCAGTGGGCTTATAATAAACGTATATTGCAAAAGTGATGATCTAAGCAAACATCACGCATAAACGTGCATTCAGTGGGCTTATAATAAACGTATATTGCAAAAGTGGTGATCTAAGCAAACATCACGCATAAACGTGCATTCAGTGGGCTTATAATAAACGTATATTGCAAAAGTGGTGATCTAAGCAAACATCACACATAAACGTGCATTCAGTGGGCTTATAATAAACGTATATTGCAATTGAAACCACCAATTCACCACCAATTTGTGTAGCATGATTTTTTTCCCCGATCCAGAAGCACTTGAGCTTTTCAGCTCTTCGGCTCGGTGCCATGGACATCGTAACCCTTCGGTTCGGTGCCAAGAACACCGTAAATCTGGGAATCTGTGGCTTTTTCTGCCATCCCGCGGAATTGAGCCCGCAAACACAGAGGGATAGTCCCCGTAGTCCAACGCGCTACGAACACGCTGGGCAGACGGGCGTGTAGCATGATAAGTACCCAACATTGCACATCAAGCTGGAAAATGGCATGATGGTTTGGTTTAATCCAGGCTCTAAAGGACAGGCGATGATCAGAGTCCTTCCACAATAGATAAACTACATGCATGGGTAGTTGAAAGAGTGCCGCAGCACTATGTGGCGATTGCTTGAAAGAGCCATGAGCCATATAGAATTATATCTATCTTTCTATTCTCTAATCCTATTTGCTTTTCAGCATCAGGTCGAAAAAGGAGACACCTGAAGCGAGCCCCTCTATGCACATTGTCTTTCTTTCTCTTCTCTCATCCTGGTTTGCCACACAGCTTCAGGGTAAGAAGAGTTTTCTAGCATGGGCTTTTGTGTATGCTTCATAAATAGTGTCGTTCGTCGCCTCTGTTATCTATGAGGTCCACCCGAGGTACACCATATATAATTCTCAGACGGCATATTTCCAGATCTAACAAAAATGGCGTGAATTCCTTATCCCAGTATTCCGTTTTCTTTCTCACTATATATATATATATATATATATATATATATATATATATATATATATAGTGAGATATGTATAGTATATTGTATAGTATATGTATCGTATGTATATATATATATAGTGAGATATGTATAGTATATTGTATAGTATATGTATCGTATGTATATATATATATAGTGAGATATGTATAGTATATTGTATAGTATATGTATCGTATGTATATATATATATAGTGAGATATGTATAGTATATTGTATAGTATATGTATCGTATGTATATATATATATAGTGAGATATGTATAGTATATTGTATAGTATATGTATCGTATGTATATATATATATAGTGAGATATGTATAGTATATTGTATAGTATATGTATCGTATGTATATATATATATAGTGAGATATGTATAGTATATTGTATAGTATATGTATCGTATGTATATATATATATAGTGAGATATGTATAGTATATTGTATAGTATATGTATCGTATGTATATATATATATAGTGAGATATGTATAGTATATTGTATAGTATATGTATCGTATGTATAAATATATATAGTGAGATATGTATAGTATATTGTATAGTATATGTATCGTATGTATATATATATATAGTGAGATATGTATAGTATATTGTATAGTATATGTATCGTATGTATATATATATATATATATAGCAATCAAACCATATAAATCAAAATATATAAATAAAATTATAAGGTAATGGTTATACGTGTATACATAGACCATTGATAAAATATCCAGAAACCACGTGATGCGCATGAAACCATGAAATGATGACGTACAATATCCAAATATCTACAACGCTGGTGAATTTACCAGATGACTAGTCTAGACCTCAGTATTTGGTTTGATATAAGAGTCATTATCTCAGGCATGTTGGATCTTAGCACCACATATAAAACATTTTAAAACTATTATTGTTGGCACTTTTACTATAACTAGTTTGAGGGTGCAATTTATTTTACGTTTGTGTTTGTGTTCCTCTCAACTTCAGTGCAATGCGTGGCAGTTTACAGCTATGCAATTTCTTTTTTCTTTGTGTACCTTGCTGATGATAGTTATATAAGAATATCTTTTTTTTAATCCAGAAGCACTTGAGCATTCTGCTCTTCGGCTCGGTGCCATGAACATCGTGACTTTTCGGCTCGGTGCCAGGAACATCGTAAATCTGGAGAGCCTGTGACTTTTCTGCCAGCCCGAGGAAAAGAACCGCACTGACATGGGGATTGTCACCTGTCGTCCAACGCACTACGAACACGCTGGGCAGGCGGGCAATATAAGAATACCTAGGACCGTTATGACGACTCTGGTTTTGTACATGTCCTCAGTTGTTCCGCAGAGTTATAATTTTATTCTAAGATGTGAGATGACTATTTGTGGTTTCTGAGAAGGATGTATATGTTAAGAATGGTTGCATCCAGTGGCGGCTCGTTATTAAGGGCCAGTGGGGCCAGTCCCCACCAAAAATAATGTATAACGTGTATATATTATTTTATAAATTAAAATATAGCAACCACAAACCATGATTTATCCGGGAAAAAATGTCTGGCCCCAGCAACAAAAATGATCACGATCCGCCACTGGTTGCAACCTGTGCATGTCGCTTAGGTTTCCGTGATCACAAAGACATATCTCTATATCGCTGAACTCGAACTTCATGTACTTATTTTCCGCAGTTTGTGGTGACCAGTCGGGAGTCTGAAAATGTCGGTCTCATACTTTCATGGTGGAACGGTTAATGGGTCTTTTTGGGTTATCGTCGTGGTGATCTTCCCTCGACTGGCTAAAACCAACTACTTTGATATGTGTCTTGTATTCTTCATTTAAGTAGTCTGAGACTTGGTGATTTATTACCCTCTCTTCCCCATCTTCTAAACCATATTTTCAGCATCAGAAATGTGCTTATGTAATGTTCTGCTGTATTGAAATTGTGGGGAATGCCATTTGACAATTATTTGCATCGAAAACCCGACTCCGCTCATTGAGTAATTTAATCCAACGACTAAATTTACGATATCAGAGTATAATGATACTAAACATCATATTTCGGCTAGCAAACATGCTTTTGATCGCTTTCTCTAGCAATTGATTAGGTTCCACCCTGTAAACAAAATAGCGCCGTGATTCGTGTGTGCAATAATGAAGATATGGACAATGTATAGAAGTCATCAAGAAAACTAAACCAATTCTACGCAAGTTGATTACGCAGAATACTCACAAAAATGGAAGAACAGAGTGAGTTTAAGATACTGAAGGCATCACAAGAGCCAGGAGTCCAAACGTCAACACCCTGTTGCAGAAGGCTATGTGCGATGGGCTGGTCACGGTGCGCTGATGCCTCACAACGTACATCAAAACAGATGATGATATTGCACGCCATCTTCTGAAAGTATTACACATTGCACAAACTCCTTAGCTCCAGCAACGATTCTAATGATCTGGAAAATATCACTCTTGGAGCGAACGAGGTGGTGAAGATTATGTCCAATAACTTTCGAACTCAAAGCAAACGGTTTAACATGTTTATTACATCGATCCTCGATGACTCATTGCAACTAAATTTTACAGTAATCTTCTTGACATTTGACTTCTCTAAACTTTAGATAAAATAATTAATATTCTAAGTTCTAATCTGCCAGCTTTTTGTTGAAATGTCATCCTTCTTGTTATTGCCATCTACAGCGTTAATCTTTATATTAAGAAACCAAAGTCGGTGTTATTGAAGCTACAAATGCTAACATGAGATAATAATGCACGCAGAAATTCAAATTCACGATGTCTTCAACTAACTGTTGTCAAACAGACGACGACATGTGTAAATGTCCCGGCTTTTCCAATCTGAAACTGTCTCACTTTGTCTTACTTTGTTTTATTCACATATGACAGATTTATTCATTGGAAATGTCTTGCACTTTGCATATTTATTGATATATTGTGTTGCCAGTAGTGATCAGATGTTCAAGATTGTGTAACATTCAGTCGTTAATATATTTGTGAATATTAAATTGGCATCTTATTCTTAATTGTTAAAATATTTTAATTACCATTTCATTCGAAACTTTTTTTTGATAAGTAAGATCTGAAGAAAATTTATGATAAGTACATTATTTATCTGATTTGAACACAATAATGTTGTCTCTAAAACGTGTATAATTCGAACACGTAGTGATAGCTACACATTTATAAAATACAGAAAATGAGTACGAAAGTTATCACGATAAGATAATAATATACTATTATTAGAGTTCGATTTTGGGATAATTCAAATATACACACAAATTTAATAGTATTCTGTAACAGAAAATCATACACATAACTAAAGAGAATGACTAAATAGAGAACACTGTAACAGACAATATCAAGACCACACTAACTAAACACAGATAGAACACAGATATAACACAAGAGCGATTCATCTGGCCATGGGACGCAAATTAAGCTCTCACCCCTACGCTTAACGGCAAGGTGGACAACCAATTTCATCATTAGCCGGGAAACACAATAGACAATAGATAAAACTGTAGATAAACTATGCTGTCAGTTTGTTTTTGGGAAAAATACAAAGTTTGCTTATCTGACCCATACATTTCATTTGTTGTTTTTAAACTCAGTATTATAGTGTTATAACCATTTGTTTCCTGATGTATTCATTTCTAAACCGATATTTCCACAGTGATTGGAGTATCAAGTAAAGACGGGTTTAGGAATGAAAACATCGGGAAATAAGTAGGTTCATCAAGACCAGTACTGAACTTCATCAAAAAACAACAAATTAAATGGTTTGGTCACATAGACAGCTTGTCATAGGACAATGCTTCTAAGATACACTTGGTAGAAAGCAGACTTCGTCCAAGCAAAATGTGTACCACAAAAATAACATAGACAGTGAAAGACACTATGTAAGAAGCACCCATAAGAGCCCGTTCTAGAAATTTCTTTCATTGGAGAAATGAGAGAAGAAGGAAGACGTGCTCAAGTTGGGCTCCAAGGTAAAATAAAATCACACATTGAAAATTGTACATGTAACTCACAAGACCAAGCTACTTTAGAAACAATCTTCCCCCATTGTTGCATTGGATTCAAAAATCACTGATGTCGCCTCCTTCCCCAACATGTCACTTCAAACGTTCAGATCTAAGTATATCTGAATAATTCTATACTTTCTCATAAGTTCACAATTTCTCCATTCACTGTGATATGTGGCCAACTGCTTCCACAAATCAACTTCAAAGAATGGCAAGCGTATCTCACTTGCACATATCTGTATGTCGAGGTAGAGGGCGCCTCAGAAATGTCCCATCCGTCTGCAACTCCTTTGTGGAGATTTTTTGACATTCTATCATCCTTCATCTTCTGAACTTGCTCAATTCATCTCAGTGTTACGAAACAGACCAACATATTGTTGGTATACATAATATATATATATGTATATACAGGGTATTCAACTTAAAAGCAGCCTGTGAATGGAGCTAATCTGGCATATATGTATGGAAATGAGAAGATTCAGTTATGGCGCAGTATAGGTCAACGTTGTGTGATGGTGTGTAATTGAAGTGTGGGAAGGGGCGATGAACAAATGTGACGTAGGACAAGCTAGTCAGAACCGGTTTAAATAGTAAATAGACGAGATGCAATGCGTACCTGGTAAATTTATATTTATGACTGGGGCTGCTTTTAAGTTGAACACCTTGTATCATATATATATATATACAAATAATAATAATATTTCCTCTCGTATCGTTATGCGTTACATATGGCATGCAATACATTTCTCCATCCCGTTCTATCCTGGGCAACTTGCTCGATCTCCTCCAACAAATACATACAAATGGATATATATATATATATATATATGAATGTCTTATGTGGGATATGGTATCTGTTAGTTGGGTAACACGTCATACAAACATGTAGAGTAGAAACCAATGTTTGCTTACGTAGAGATATTATGTTTGTCGAGATGAAGAGCAGCAGTGGTGTAATTGTTACTGACCTCGCTTCTTAGGCTAGTGGGTCTGGTTCAATTCCACACTGTTCAATTTTTTTCTGACCGTAATGGCTCTCAGGTCGATTCAGTCTCAATTGGGTACCAGGTAAATTACTGGGAAGTCAAGGCAGCCGGAGTGATGTAGACCACATAACCCATCGTATTCCGACAATCAATGATAAATACAGGTCTAACACTGTATTATCTTTTACACCAAGTGATAAAAAATGGGTAAATTTACTACAATAAGAAATGTTGGAATTCATGGTTACATAGCAATAATGATTACGCAATATTAGATATATCATATGGGTTTTCAATGCCGAAGTAGCTTGCATATCGTACTGAAGATTAGAGTAGTTAAGTCGCTTGCATATCGTACTGAAGATTAGGAGTTAGAATTCAGACCTAGACACATGTGCAATTTGTTCATGAGATCACTAGCATTGTTGCCGGATCTACAGAGTTCGTGCAGTGATCTCGGCAGATGGTATGTCATCTCTGCCGACATGGACTGGGCGATATGGGGAAATCCGGTGCAATGAAGTCAATCCTTCACCTTTGAACCCTTATTTTAGATACGAAAATATCAAGAAGAAATGAGTGAATCTACATCTAACTCCTTTTGTAAAGAAATTATTTTTATAGTGAGCTGTTACTAGTTACCGGACACTGTTCATTTTTTCTATCGGTTCACTTTTATAGTAACATATCAATGAACCTCACAATCTGAATGTATGGAACTGCGAGCCATTAGCAAACAGATAGAACTGCCTGATAATGAGGATTGTTTATCTACATTGATTGAATAAATTGATCATTTCTTTCGACTCAATCGAAATTTCAATCTCTTCTGATATCGCACTGTAACGATTAAGAAATATCGAAGAAAAATGAAGTGCTACATTTGCAACATACAAGATTAATATGGTCATTTAGTGCGATTTAGGTTAGTGCTACATTTGCAACATACAAGATTAATATGGTCATTTAGTGCGATTTAGGTTAGTGCTACATTTGCAACATACAAGATTAATATGGTCATTTAGTGCGATTTAGGTTAGTGCTACATTTGCAACATACAAGATTAATATGGTCATTTAGTGCGATTTAGGTTAGTGTTACATTTGCAACATACAAGATTAATATGGTCATTTAGTGCGATTTAGGTTTTCAAAAAACGTCTTCCACCTCTTCCTCTCTCTTCCTTCCAACTCTTTCCATGTTTTACCTATGAAAAATCGTGGCATATCCCAAAGGACGTAGCCATCAACCACAGTAAACAAGTCGTTGATTTTCTAGGCACCATTGCTTTCTGAACGGGTGGCGCCATCGTCCTTTGTTAAAATCAACGGAAACAATTTGCAAGCAAACTGTCCGCAGCGTGATTCGAACTCAGAACGTCGGGGTTAATAGACAGAGTCACTAACCCTAGGCCACAGACGCCACCTATTTATACCTATTTTTTACCTATACATATCTTTTTACTGTCAATAATAATAATAATCCGGAACATGTTTGCATATTTCGCTGTACAGGGTGTTCAACTTAAAAACAGCCCGTGAATGGAGCTAATCTGGCATATATGTATGGAAATGGGAAGGTTCAGTTATGACGTAGTAAATGTCAAGGTTGTGTGACGGTGTGTAATTGTAGTGCGGGAAGGGGCGATGAACAAATGTGACGTAGGACGAACTAGTCAGAACCGGTTTAAATAGTAAATCACACAACTCAATGTGTACCTGGCAACTTTCGAATTGTCAATGGGGCTGCAATTATCTTGAACACCCTGTATATTGTAAAATGCGATGTTAGACATTTATTTTTCACTAAAAATCAGCACATGATTGATGATGTAGTTAACATCTCACCGGTTGTCATTACTTCCCAGTGATGTTTCAGGCAGTCAATTGAGAATAGGTCGTCCTAATAGTTGTTAAAATATTCAATGTAGAATTTAACCCGAACCACACGACTAACAAACAAGTTCACTACGCTATCGCAGATCTTAACAACAATAACAAAGCAGCTAATAACATATTAGTCGCCCGAGTGGTTACCGGGGACCAAATGTCGGATGTAAAGAATAGAACCACTGTTACCTGCATGTCGTAAGAGGCGAGTAAGTAGGTTTGGCTGAAATCGGATGTACATGTCTTAAACATGTAGAAGTCTATGCGTTTAGGGTCTACCAAACCAATGTGCAACGTATACACGTTCTTGGCAAAGATCAAACATATCACAAAGAGTGATTAAAATTGGTCATAAAGAACGAACGCAAAGAAGAAGAAGAACCTATTAGTACCGTACCAGTGATACACTGGAATCGTAAGCACTCCATCGATTTATATCCTCTACTAAGCAAGCATGTATGGAAAAAAATTTTCCCTGATCAATCCTTGATGCTGGTACATTTATTTGTTCCCGTCTTCTTATACTACCTTCGCCTGTTCCCTGAATAACGGTATCCTTATACTACCTTCCCATGTTCCCTGAATAACGGTATCCTTATACTACCTTCGCATGTTCCCTGAATAACGGTATCCTTATACTACCTTCGCATGTTCCCTGAATAACGGTATCCTTATACTACCTTCGCCTGTTCCCTGAATAACGGTATCCTTATACTACCTTCGCCAGTTCCCTGAATAACGGTATCCATGTAAGAGGAACCATGCCCGTTCACATACCCAAACTATACAAGCCTATTGACATTTTATCCCGGTCAGAACGGAACCATGTTGACCTGCCAAATTAATTATTTTACTATTAGCAAATTGTTGGCTTATTTTGTGTTCAGTGTAATATATTCACACCATCCTTTTATAATATTTACATTCAGCAGCGTGAACTCTGGTCTCCATATGTGTATTTACTGTCCAGCTCTTCTTACCACACAAAACATAATCGATACCACTAGCGATTTATACATTATTTACTGTTACACAAATATCTATTTTTACATCAGCAGTATTAAAGTTGTTAACACGAATAGTTGATCGCTGATGGATGAGACACATACCGTCTTTCAACACCAGAGAAAATTGTGAATAATATCACTGCTATCATGCTATGATATTCACTGAAGACTCCATTACTAAAGTCAACAAAACGCCAATGTTTGCTGTTGAGAATAGTATAGACAGATACATATGTGTTAAATAACATTGTACAAATAACTCATGAACATTAAGTATGTTCTATATTTGTCTAACATTAATGACGAGTGTCTGGATGAATGGAATGGAGTGCGGGCTCCCATTCGAAAGATCCGTGTTTGATAACCAGTAAGGTCAATTAGTTGTGTTTTTTTCTCCGTGGTCAAAATAAAATTCTAACCTAAACAGTTCTGCAGTGAGAGCACTAGCAATGCGACTATTACATTCCTCAGTGAGAGCACTAGCAATGCGACTATTAAATTCCTCAGTGAAAGTACTAGCAATGCAACCATTTAATTCCTCAGTGAAAGCACTAGCGATGCGACCATTAAATTCCTCAGTGAAAGCACTAGCAATGCAACCATTTAATTCCTCAGTGAAAGTACTAGCAATGCAACCATTAAATTCCTCAGTGAAAGCACTAGCAATGCAACCATTTAATTCCTCAGTGAAAGCACTAGCAATGCAACCATTTAATTCCTCAGTGAAAGTACTAGCAATGCAACCATTAAATTCCTCAGTGAAAGCACTAGCAATGCAACCATTTAATTCCTCAGTGAAAGTACTAGCAATGCAACCATTTAATTCCTCAGTGAAAGCACTAGCAATGCGACCATTAAATTTCTCATGCTCATACCCCCAGCGCCCCCACCCTTTGAACTTCACCGCCTAAAAGCGATATTACAGAAAGTTGTTGTTGCTATCGAACCCCCAGGAAGTATGTTTTCACCATCTATCCTATAGTGCATGGGGACGAGTACCCTGCTTTCTTGCAGACCCAGAAACATCCAACATCTCAAGGCATGTAGTGCTATGCTTAGTGTTGCGGAGCCCCCAACAACCCTCCCCGACTCATGTCGGATCTATTAAGAATAATATGTATTCACGTATGCAAAAATGTAATATATTATTGAATTGAATCCTGTCCACTTCTGCCGTGAAACGACATGTGGATTCGCCGTTTTTAATCGTGGAACAGATGTGTTGCATCCGCCCTTGTTAGTCCATGTTGTAGTAGGCTTTCTGTTATGTTATCTATTCATATGCCGTCTTTGAAGGTTTCCGGGCTGGTTTGGAGACATATGCTGTTGTACTAGATCTCGAGGATGCCTACAACAAAGCTCCAATCACATACCTTATACAAATGCTCACGCTGCTCAATATCGATACATTGCACATAAGATGGATTGCAAAGGGCCCTGTTCGAGAGAAAAGTGGCACTCAGTTGTGGTAATTGGTACTCTGTGCCGACACAAATTTCACCGGGCATACCCCAGGGGTCCCTACTATCTACAATACGATTCAATGTATTCACCATAATGATTAGGAAGCAGCAATTATCTGGCAGGGGACGAACACTGTCATTTGCAGACGACATCATGGTGTACAGATAGGGAAGACACAGGGATGAAATTGCTAATAAACTCCAGGAAGAACTGAACCACATAATGACCTGGCGTGATGTTTCTAGTGCAACGATAAACCATACCAAAGCTGTGCTATCATGGTTCTCCCTAAATAATCACATTGTGAAGTCTGACACACCACATGTCACTTTAGATGGATATACACTCACTCGAACAGCATCTATGAGTTATTTGGGTGTAAAATTTGATTTGTTATGTAAACTTGCTGCAACTATATCGCAACAAACATGTGTGAGGCAGAACTTGTTGATTGGTTATGTAAACTTGCTGCAACTATATCACGACAAACATATGAGTGTGAGACAGAATTTGTTGAAATTAGTATTATAGTTCTTTCCAAAATTCATGAACAAACTAAAGTTTAAATTGTACAAAATCTACCGGACGCATAATAGTAATTTTTTGAATACAGTCTTATATATTTCACGACCTTACGAATTCATGTTTAACTAATTTGTAGATAGCTTGGTTGACACACATCGTGTTTTGTGTTATATAATTGTGTATACTAACCAGACTGCAAGAACTCAAAGTTAAATGTGGTGTAGCTCTACAAGAACGTTATGCTGGCAGACAAAGAAGAATTGTAAACCAAGAAAGAACAGGTGTTGTTAGTCGCCACACGCTGATGGACATACTGAGGAGAGATCGGAGCACTTATGGACTAATTTGTTCGACGTGCAGTGATGGTGATCCGACGACTAAATAATTGTGTATAAGCATAACCAAATCTTAACATTTATTAACATCAAAAACATGAGTCTGCTTTAACTTTGAAAACTATAACTTCAGTTTTACCATCGACAATCTGTTGAATGGAGACAGCTCATTGTTAAATCATCAAGTTTTAAAGCAGACTTTATGTGGTCACTGATAAAAATTAAAACAGGCCTTCACGCAAAAATCAGTCAGAAACACTATGTCAGATGCTCTGACTACATCTGAGTTCATAGCGGGCAATCGCAGAAGTAGAAAACCAGATTTTCAAACTATCGTTCACGAACTAGAAAGAAGCTCATAATAGAACGGATAACAGTATACATAACTCACAGACAACAGAAATCATCACATGTAACATCGTTCACCATTGAACATCTTGGAGTGGCAAGAGTGCAGTCATGCTTGTTTTGCTAAGGTGTAACCAACAGATCAATAGCTAACATAATTCAAATGTGCAGTGAAACTGAAGACTCACAATACATCCATTAAGCAACAACCCAGAACAGGTAGTTATATAACACGAAGATCAATAATTTACAACCCACGGGATGGCAAATTGATATTGTTTTTCATCCAACTTATTATTAAACATTTCAAATATCTCAACTGTTGCTGTGTTATAGATAAATGTGTTTGTATTAATTCAAATTTACAAATGTATTCAAACTTCATTCTAATCGACGAACCTAGACCAGTAAAACACAACGATTTGTGCTATGTTAGTTTCTTTATGCGAGTATATACTCGAATAAGATGATTTGTGTATCTTCTCTGTTGAGACCTGTAAATATTGTTACTATTCTTACCTCTACCTTGGGATTTTCTTGCTCTTTCATACTTTTTTCTATCTAAGCATATAAACATTTTCTCTACATCTCTCTTTCTTTCTTTCTCGCTTTCACCTTCGCTCTCTCCCCCTTTCTCTCTCTCTCTCTCTCTCTCTCTATATATATATATATATATATCGATATATGCAAACACAGAGCTGTGGATAAGAAACAGATAGGAACCCATGATGACCCAGGTTAAGTGGAGACAAATATAAATGGGTCGGGCTTACACTTCGCAAGTCATAGTCGAGTGTTACTAGACAAGAAAGTGTGTTGAACCCGCAGGGATAATGAAAAATAGGACGCCCAAAACGGACATGTAGATGAATCCTTATTGAGGAACTGAAAAGTGCTCGACTAACCTGGGAAGCTATAAAGAAAACAGCCTGAGACTGAGAAAAGTGGCGAACAACTATTGAGACCCCCGGAGGAGCGAGAGGAATACGTAAGTATATATATATATATATATGGGTTAATATACTCGTATATGTAAAAGTAAAAAAGTAAAGGAACCCTTTCATACCGTGGGGTATATAGGGCAATACAGTGAAAAAAAAAGTTAAAAATACATGAAATTAGGCCTGTATTTTTCATTGACCGTCGGCACGCGATGAGTGATGTGGTCAGCATCACGCCGGCCGCCTTTACTTTCCAGAGCATGTCTGGTACCCAGTTGAGGCTGGGTCGACCTGAGAGACGTCGCAGTCCGGGAAAAATGTCACACCCACTATGGGAGCTAAACCCGAACCACCAGCCTTGAGAGGCGAGTGAACTAACAACTACGCTACCGCGGCTCTCGACTCGTATATGTATATAATACACATGAATTACCATTGGCCATTTTTGTTTACTTCGAAATAAGTTTAAATGCGCTCTCAAAAATAATAATTTTTTTGTGGAAATTATATTAAAACAAATATTGTTCTAACGTTTATGTTACAAGTTTCTTGGTCCCTTGCTAATCTTTGTTGAAATTACTTAAATGTGTCTATGCTGTTTTGTACACAGATTTAAACAACACAATAAAGGAAACTTTTCTTCCCTCTTCTTCGGATGCTCCATACTGACCACTCTGTTAAAAACTCTTTGTCATTGGTATTTGATCCGAGCCTAAGAGAGATTGTACGTTGTGCCAGTTATGCTGCTACAAGTAGGCCAGCATATCCGGTTTCTGTCAAGTTTTTTATTTACTAGGATAGCTTCCCTAAGTCCCTACCTCAGTCGCAACTTTTCAAGAGGTCAAAAACCTCATACAGAGAAAATCTGCAGTAGACTGGAAGACAAACACTGGATATGATTATGGAAAAGACTCCTCAAAGACCTAAGCAAAACAGACCAGGTCATTATATTTCGACTACGCACCGGACACTGCAGACTCAACAAACACTTATACAGACTAGGAATAAGTCAAACAGCTCTCTGCCAGTGTCAGCAGGCAGAACAGACACCAGAGCATATCCTGCAAGACTGTCCTCTTCTGTGTGAGCTGAGAAGCAACATGTGGCCACACCCAGTCGACCTGAAAACTAAGCTTTGGGAAACCTGACAGACCTGAAGCTGTCTGCCCAGTTTGTGGTCCACAGTAAATTAAGCGCATGACCAGAGATCGCTGAAGAAGAAGAAGAAGTCGCAACTTACGACATGCCTTGTAGGTCACAGTGTCGCTAGTCTTTGCTCGCCTAGAGAGCCCTGGCAACAGTGGAGTAATTATGGAACACAGAATCAAAATGGATAAATATTTGTTTTAATGTAAGTAAATTTGACATTAAGTTCAATGCTTTAAGAAGGAAAACATATTTAACCATTTTATTATAAAGACAGTACATCAGTAAAAATACAATTAATGAGAAAGGGATCACAATCTGTGAGCAGGTAAATAGTAAACATGTCAACAGTTGAGCCATGTTTGACATAATCTAGTTTTTGTTCTGTTCTCATCATATATTAGTGTTCAGACATCGTATGTTCTTGTTGTTCTGTTCTCATCATATATTAGTATTCAGACATCGTATGTTCTTGTTGTTCTGTTCTCATCATATATTAGTGTTCAGACATTGTATGTTCTTGTTGTTCTGTTCTCATCATAAAGTAGTGTTCAGACATAATATGTTCTAGTTGTTCTGTTCTTATCATATATTAGTGTTCAGACATTGCATGTTCTTGTTAATTTGCTTCTTAACTACATAAATAAAATGGTAGTAACAGTTTGATTCAAATAATCAGCAAACAAATATCTTAATGAGTGCTGCGTTTTTAAAAAAACACGACAGAAGAAAACCAAGTATAACCCTTTTTAACAAACAAAAACATCCCATAAAAAGTAAATAGGTATACATTTGAAATGAAATATATGTTTTTGGTAATCAGGTAATGATATTATGGCCTCGACTACGTAATTATTGAAATAAACTAAAGCATATTACAAACTTGATTTATTCACAGAACAGAGTACTCACGTTTTATTAAAGTCGACTACAGATGACAAAGAATTGTTGAAAAGTATTTACATTTTAGAAAACGTATATGCAGTACGCACACGACGTTATAAATTACTTCTAATGGTGATACTTGCAATTGACATTCTGTAAGCAACACGAGGATCGTTGTGGTTTGGAAGACCAGCTCTAATAGTATTATTATTATTATTAGTATTATTATTATTATTATTAGTATTATTATTATTATTATTATTATTATTATTAGTATTATTATTATTAGTGAGCGTCTGTAGCTTAGGAAGTGGTGATCTCGATCACAACCCACGCGTACCCAGTTCAAACTCCGCGGCGGGCAAGTTTGGAAGCAAATTAGTTTCCTTGGATTTTTACGACGATAAGAATAGACATCACCGTTCAGAAAGCAATAGCAAACTACTGAATGCATAAGTGGTGTCTAGAAAATTGACTTGTTTACTGTTTTTGATGGACAAGTCTTGTAAATGATATACCACGATTTCAGTAGTATTAGTAGTATTATTAGTAGTATTATTAGTAGTATTATTAGTAGTATTATTAGTAGTAACAATACTAGTAGTAGCAGTAGTGGTAGTTGTCTAATTTCATTAGCTGTTCCGCTGGATAGGTACTTTGCAACTTCATTGGGAAATGTACGGTCCGTTGCGACAGTGACAGTCTCTGTTACAGTTGTCACATCAAAATTATAAGACAGGTCTCCTAAGAAGAGATTACATCTTGAAGTGAAGCCTCTCTTCCTATAACTGTTTTATCAGACTTTGCCACACATCCAACAGTCATCTTCGCACTTAAGTTCTCCAGATGCATCTGTCGTTAGCGACAGTTTCTCATGAGCAAGTTTTTGTTTTTAAATCTTGCTTACACAATTCCTTATAACGATTTTGGGCATTGCATGTAGTCTCTTCCTAGAGATAAATTATCGATGAAGTAGATATTTGAGAGTTGAACCATATCTCATGTGCAAGATGAGGCCTTGCTACCAAAGACGTCTCTATTTGCGGAGAACGTTCATGGTGGGAATTTATGCTCACGCAAACCCCATTCGTTCGCATGTTCAAATCTTGATGGATTGAAACTGCCACAGACGTTCGGAGCTTAACCACTGTATGATACAATACATTGTACCAGCGATTATTGTCTCAAACCACACACATTACAGTAGTTTATGAAAATCATGGCATATCCTTTCACAGGACGTAGCCATCAACAACAATAAATGAATCGTTAATTTTCTAGGCACCACTTATACGTTCAGTGGTTTGTCATTGCTGTGTGAACGGTCTATTCCTACCTTTCGTTAAAAATCCAACGGAAACAAATGTGCTACCAAACTGCCTTCCGAGGAGTTTGAACCAGGTACGCTTGGGTTGTGATCGAGTTCCTTACCGCTCAACCATAGCAATAGCAATCGTTTATTTACCAGCATAGCATGTGCACAGAAACATGCCATCTAAGCTGCAATCATTATTGATATATGTATCTCATCTACGTTCTTCGTATCTGATGTCCAGGCGTTGGTGACCACGCACAGTTTTGTAGAAGGGAATAAGACAACACAACGCATATCAAATGTAATTAGGATGCATTCTCATGCAACACCGTAAGAATATACCTAGACATTGGACTCATTTGAATCAGCGAGGAAAAATATAAATGTGTAGGCTTAAGACAATTTATGATAATCAGTACAAGAACAGGAGAGACTAATTGTAATATCCAAAGTTAAAAGTAGACAACAATCACAAAACGATATATAAAAATGACAGCTACCGTCGCATGTTAACATTACAACAAAAGGAAACTGGTAACATATATTACTTCCATCTGGTAAGTCTAATACATTGCATGTGGATCTCATTACGTGTATTTATAGTCAATATACATCCTGTGGGTGTCTGTGGCGATCGGCAGGGAGCTCGATCAAAATCCAAGACTACCTTGTTCAAACACCACAGGGGGCAATTTGGAAGCAAATATGTTCCCATTGATTTTTACGAACAGTAAAAACAAACCTCACGTTCAGAAACCAATGTCAAACTACTTAACGTATAAGTGGTGCATAGAAAAATCAACGACCCGTTAACTGTGGTTGCTGGCCACGTCTGTAAAGGATATGCCACAATTGTTATTCATTCATAGGTCCCGTAGTAGGTATAACACATTCTAGTTTATACCAAATACGATGCCTGTCTGCCCAGCGTGTTCGTAGCGCGTTGGACTACGGGTGACTACCCCTCTGTGTGTGCGGGTTCAATTCCGCGGGATGGCAGAAAAAGCCACAGATTCCCCAGATTTGCGGTGTTCGTGGCACCGAACCGAAGGGTTACGATGTCCATGGCAGCGAGCCGAATAGCTGAAAAGCTCAAGTGCTTCTGGATCGGAAAAAAAAGAAAATACCAAATACGATTGCAAAACTCAATCTAGCTGTCAATTAATAAAACTGTGGTTATATGTCTTCTTGATAAATATCCATGATCGAAACGTGAGATTGTTGTTAGTTTTATATTTAATAACATGTTTGCTTACTTATGTGATACTAAATACACGTATATTTGTTCTTCCTTAAACGCCAGTTTACTTAGCATCACCGCAGCCTACCCACGGTTGTCTCCAGATCTGGTCTGACCACCTTAGATCTGTAGATGTCCTTACATTGCCTGTTTGTTCCAGTCACGTGTTCTTCAAAACCGCAGGACAGATGAAAAGAACCGGAAAATTAGTATATTATTTGTCAGTCCCATCCGTTACTTTATCGACCTGACGCTGAGGTAAAATTATCTAATCAATCAACGACGTTACTCCTCAGGTCACGTAAATCGTCCAATCAGACGTAAATGAACATAGAACACTGCCTGCAGGATACTTACATCAGTGTAATACAAAAATCGTTGAATCGTAAGCGGTTTCGGGAATAAGAGAATTATAAAAAAATATATCCAACTTTTGTCTCAATATTCATCCAACATATTCACAAGTTTTTCTATGGTTAATACTTTGTTATGTTTTATAACAATGTATTCTTATGTTTATCAATGACTTCTGTTACGTTGAAGTAAGTGGCTCTCCACTCGCATCAAACGTGTTGCGGCACTTATGTTTATCAATGACTTCTGTGACGTTGAAGTAAGTGGCTAGCCACTCGCATCAAACGTGTTGCGGCACTTATGTTTATCAATGACTTCTGTGACGTTAAGTAAGTGGCTCTCCACTCGCATCAAACGTGTTGCGGCACTTATGTTTATTTACCAAAGTGCAATCATGATGGTACTTTCGATCACTTAATAATTCTTTCATATCAGTCATTCAATCAAGTATTTTTCATCAAGCACGATGGAATTCTAATAGGTCCCATAGGTTTTTTGATTGTTTGTTTGATATGACCTTCATAATTGGGCATTGATGAATATTCATGTGTGTTCAAAGCTGTTTCTTACACAGCAGAATCTCAGCGGCAGTCCACGAATTATCTCTCTCTCTCGTGATCACCCTTAGACTAATGTACTGGATTTCCCCATAAATCACAATCATGTGGAAACCTGATTCATGCAACCTTAGCATTGGTGGGTTTGATCACATCTTCAGCGTCTTTTGGAACTCTGGTGCTTATCCTTGGGTAATGTGTCCGGTTTCAGCCAGCGTTTACTGGGGATTATGTTCTAGGATTGGACTCTACAATCACCTTCGCACACATCAGAGAGGTGCAGCAGTACACCTCTAAGATTGTTGTCATCATCGCTTACGATGGACGGCTATTATTATAACTGGGTTCGCTCTCCGTCAGCCTTTAGTTCTCCCCAGCCGACCTGCAAGGCAACAGGTTACACGAATTCTCAAACACCAGCGAAGTTCACCACTGCAATTTTAATATGGTGAAATATGTTTGCAGAAAATTGACGGGGGTACCGGCATCGCATCCTATTCTTAACTCTGATTAGCTGTCAAGATTTCTGTTACGTGCTCAACTTGAACCCAGAGACCTACACTTTTATCGTCCATCTCCAAAATTACGAGAAAAACGTTCTAACATATAAGAGATAAAGGAAATCTGGAAAATAATCTCGAACGCTCCCTGTAACAAAAAAAACCAAGAACATTTTGTGAGAGACGCGAACATCTTTCCTCCACGTCACAGAGAAATCGTCTCTGTCATGGATCTCCTCTAGCGTCTTCTCGTAGTACTGACTTTCAGTTTTAATGATAACATTCTTCCGTTCTCTGAATTTGGGCTGTCTAGAATTGCTTTTACCAGTCTTCCTCAGTTTTGCTTATGATTGATTTTGTGGGTTGTCACTAATTGTTTGAAATATCTATGTCTCATTGCATGACTTCCAAAATTGAAATATTTATGCCTCATTGCATGACTTCCAAAATTGAAATATTTATGTCTCATTGCATACCTCCCAAAATGTGAAATATCTATGTCTCATTGCATGCCTCCCAAAATGTGAAATATTTATGCCTCATTGCATGACTTCCAAAATGTGAAATATCTATGTCTCATTGCATACCTCCCAAAATGTGAAATATCTATGTCTCATTGCATACCTTCCAAAATGTGAAATATGTATGTCTCGTTGCATGCCTCCCAAAATGATGATTGTCTCTTTCTTACATCGATAATACGTTTTCTCTGTAGCTTGACCTCATTCAACATGTCAATATTCGTTATTTTAACACTCCATAGGATTCTTATCATTCTCCGGACAAACTACATCTATATGGTCTCGAGAGATTTTTGCTGTCACCTTATTTATTGTCCGTGACTCACACCCATATGTCACTACTGGTTCCCTGTCTGTCAATAATTGTATTTACATATTTGGATCAATATTTATTAGTGTATTATCACAAGATTCAAAACATAGACTGCGAAAACGGAATAATGTTTGTGTATAAATGACAAGCTAGGGGAACTAATAACATGCAAACCCTTCATCGTCTTCTGAGAGATATTAAGCACATATATGTATGTTATGCGTACAGTAAGGTCAGTTCTGTTAGTGAGCTAACAACGATTTATCTAACACGCAAAAGTGTAGTTTAGTAACGAATGTTATAAATATAAGAGAAAATAAGAGATATGTTGAGCATACTTTGATAAGAAGTGATCAAAGAATAAAAAAAAGTATGCAATGAAGATCAAAGCAATTTTCGTTTATCTTAAAACAAAGCTTTGCTAACTTCAATATACTCCATCTAAAATGCTTTCTTGAAATCAAAATGTCATAAACATAAATATATGAGGTCCTTTTCTTTTTTCTTTTCTTCATTCCTGTTTTGCCTCAAAGCGTCATGTCAAGAAGAAATTTCTAAAACGGATCTTTGTGTGCGATTTTAGATAGTGTCTTTCCTCGCATCTGTTATCTCTGAGGTCCATCTTTTGCGGTGCCTATCTTTTGCTTTGTACCCATTGTATCGGAACAGCATTTCTCTTTGAGGTGCACTGTCTGTTGGTAATCTGAAGCTTACGATAGAACGTTGCTAACATGTACCAGCGTGTTCGTAGCGCGTTGGACTACGGGTGAATATCTCTCGTGTGTGCGGATTCAATTCCGCGGGATGGCAGAAAAAGCTACAGATTCCCCAGATTTACTGTGTTCGTGGCACCGAACCGAAGGGTTACGATGTCCATGGCACCGAGCCGAAGAGCTGAAAGCTCAAGTGCTTCTGGATCGGAAAAAAAAAACATGCTGCGTTAGTGACACCGTGCAAATGAAATTTTGGAGTTCGAGGTAAGATTGTGCGAAAAATTGTTGGGTATGCACACTACACGCAGTTTAACTACAGGAAACACATATCTTCAACTTGCTCATTTCAATGATATATGACATTACACGTTGAAGTAAGGTTCGTATGTATGTTGAAGTATGCTTGGTATGAATGTCGCAGTAAGGTTCGTATGAATGTTGAAGTAAGCTTGGTATGAATGTCGAAGTAAGGTTCGTATGAATGTTGAAGTAAGCTTGGTATGAATGTCGCAGTAAGGTTCGTATGAATGTTGAAGTAAGCTTGGTATGAATGTTGAAGTATGCTTGGTATGAATGTCGCAGTAAGGTTCGTATGAATGTTGAAGTAAGCTTGGTATGAATGTCGCAGTAAGGTTCGTATGAATGTTGAAGTAAGAATGATATGAATGTCGCAGTAAGGTTCATATGAATGTTGAAGTAAGCTTGGTATGAATGTCGCAGTAAGGTTCGTATGAATGTCGAAGTATGCTTGGTATGTATGTCGCAGTAAGGTTCGTATGGATGTTGAAGTAAGTTTGGTATAAATGTCGCAGTAAGGTTCTTATGAATGTTGAAGTAAGCTTGGTATGAATGTTGAAGTATGCTTGGTATGAATGTCGCAGTAAGGTTGGTATGAATGTTGAAGTAAGCTTGGTATGAATGTCGCAGTAAGGCTCGTATGAATGTCGAAGTATGCTTGGTATGAATGTCGCAGTAAGGTTGGTATGAATGTTGAAGTAAGCTTGGTATGAATGTTGAAGTAAGCTTTGTATGAATGTCGCAGTAAGGTTCGTATGAATGTCGAAGTATGCTTGGTATGAATGTCGCAGTAAGGTTCGTATGAATGTCGAAGTATGCTTGGTATGAATGTCGAAGGACACTTTTGATAAGGACAAACACTGACTCATAAACAATATCCTGTACCGGAAACTGAAATAATTTGGTCACATTAAATGTCACAGTATTTAGACATAACAGACATGGGAGGAGGCATGGAACATCGTTTTTTAAGATAAGGCAAAGAAAGACCAAGTTGATGGCAGCAACATGACATTAAAGAAACGTTGAAAAATATTTTGGAGGAGATGGGAGAATCTGCAAGAGACAGATAATTCTTGTCCAGCCGACTGTAATAAGAACACCATTCTGTATAGGATGTTCTATATAGTGATTCCCGTTGCAATGTCATGAAAGCTCTACATATTTTATATTACATTACTATATCATTACTACCATTTTCGTCATTCATTTCTCTATTAAATAATTTAGTAGCGTATCTAGTGTTTTATACACACAGATACACTCACGCACACACGCACACACACGCGCGCACACCTGCTACCACATGAGCAATTACTACAATTGAAGGTTGCAGCTTACACTTTATTTTAAAAAACCTACTCTGTGACCTCGAAAATTACAATTTTAAATTGATCATTTCATTAGTTCTCTTATCACTCACCAAAGGATTGATATTTGAACAGCTAATCCACGTACGCAATGAACCATACAGTGTCCGCTTTATGAACTAATTAGTAGATTGCGATAGTGAACTTAGTTCGTTAATAGAATACTGTACATTGGAAATATCAAGCTTCATGTTGTGTTCTTTCAAACTTCACGTTGTGTTCTTTCAAACTTCACGTTGTGTTCTTTCAAACTTTACGTTGTGTTCTTTCAAACTTCACGTTGTGTTCTTTCAAACTTTACGTTTGGCTATCTCTAACTCCATGTTGTGTTACATAAAACGATATGTTGCTTTACCTTCATCTTCTTCTTCTTAGAAAGCTCCATATCGTTCATTTGTTAACTACTCTTTGTGATTTTTATGTGATCCGTACATAAGAGCAATTGTACGTTGTGCCAGTTATGCGCCTACAAGTAGGACAGCACATCCGATTTCTGCGAAGCTTTTATTTACTAGGGTAGCTGCCAATGTCCCTATCTCAGTCGCCTCTTACGACATGCCTTGTAGGTCGCAGTGTTACTATTCTTTGCTCCCCTTGTGAGCTCGGCAACATACAATCGATATTGTTTAAATCTTCGTGTTTTGTTATGTCAAGGGCGTTCTATCAGAAAGTCTATGTTGTGTTGTTTCACGGGCATCGTATATGTCACTCTATGTTGTGTTATCTAACTGACATATATGAGACTATATGTTGTATTATCTAACTGAAATATATAAGTCTATTTGTTGCTTTATCTAACTGACATATATGCCACTCTATGTTGTGTTATCTAACTGGCATATATGTCACTCTATGTTGTGTTATCTAACTGACATATATGTCACTCTATGTTGTGTTATCTAACTGACATATATAAGTCTATTTGTTGTTTCATCTAACTGACATGTATAAGTCTATTTGTTGTTTTATCTAACGGACATATATAAGTCTATTTGTTGTTTTATCTAACTGACATATATGTGTCTCTATTGTGTTATCTAACTAACATGCATACGTCTCTCTGTTGTGTTATCTACCTGACATATACAAAACTATATGTTGTGTTACCACCAATCCAATGCTGTAAATCTCAAACCCTAAGTTGAATTATCATGAAGTTTTAAAAAGTTTAAAGGCGAAAGAATTCCTTCATTGCAATGCGTTTCTACACATGGTTCGTTCCCTCACAGCAGAAATGGCGCACCGCAATCAGAAAATAGTGTAACAATCACGTATTCTGTAGCCATAGCAACAATCATACAGATATCTGGGAGAAATGTACTCGTGTACCGAACGACATCGGTTCGGAATCGAATCATGGCCTTCACAGATCAAGACAAACTACTTGACCACTTTGCCACAGACACCCTCTTTCCTGAATCATATATTGTTTTATCTCAAAGACAGATTATATCAAAGACAGATTATATCAAAGACACATTATCTCAAAGACAGATTATCTCAAAGACAGACTATATCTAAGACATATTATATCAAAGACATATTATCTCAAAGACAGATTATATCAAAGACATATTATATCAAAGACATATTATCTCAAAGACAAATTATATCAAAGACATATTATATCAAAGACACATTATCTCAAAGACAGATTATATCAAAGACATATTATATCAAAGACACATTATCTCAAAGACAGATTATATCAAAGACATATTATCTCAAAGACAGTTTATCTCAAAAACAGATTATCTCAAAGACATATTATATCAAAGACAGATTATCTCAAAGACATATTATATCAAAGACAGATTATATCAAAGACAGATTAACTCAAAGACAGATTATATCAATGGCAGATTATATCAAAAACATTATATTTTTTTTCGATCCAGAAACTCTTAAGCTTTCAGTTCTTCTGTTCGGTGCCATGGACATAGTAACCCTTCGGTTCGGTGCCTAGAACACCGTAAATCTGGAGAACCTTTGTTATCAGTTATCAGTTATCAGTTATATGAGGACTATCATCATAGCACTCCGGACATGTCCATAGGTGCTCCGATCTCCGCCTCAGCAAATTCAGCAGCGTCCAGCGATCCAACACGCCAGTTCGATGTTGATTAATCAATCTTTTTGCATATTTAGTATGTCGTTCTTTCCGTGCTGCACCAATATTGACACCCATCTCTTTCAATCTGGTCAGCGAGTGGGATTCACAGCCCTGAAACTCCTCTGTTCGGAAAGACTCTCTCAGTGCGTGAAGAATGTAAGAACCTTTGTCTTTTCTGCCAGTCGGCGAAATTGAACCTCACTAACAGTGGGCTTGCCACCCGTCGTCCAACGCGCTATGAACACGCTGGTCAGGCGGGCAAACAGACTATATCAAATGCATATTGCCTCAAATGTCTCGTTACGTTATCTCATAGATATGTTATCTAAAACGCAATGTTGTAGTTTCTCACACGATATGCTCTATTATCTCAAACTATATACTTTATTATCTCGAAAAGCATATCATCTCACATGACCTGATATTTATCTCGCAAAACCTGCTATGTCAAGATACATGCTATTTTATTTCAGAAAGTCTTTAATAACAAACACCATTTTTTTGTATTTAAATTCGTTATAGGATCAATCAAAATACTTTCATTTGATTACATTAAAGCAATAACATGATCTCAGTGTAGGTGAGATCGAGTTCCTAGTCCTATCGGATACAGACGATAAAACGTTGATTCTGTGTTCAATTCGAGCACGTAAAAGAACCCTTTGGCAGTTCAAAATCGAGAGAGCAGGCTGGAAAGTCGCTGACCTAGAACAATTCATTAGAAAAAGATCAAAAATAAAATTCCTACAAAAATATCATCACCATCTTCAAAATTATTTCGGAGACCATCGCCGGGGCAAGGAGTTCGTGCACCGCAGATGATATCTTCCAGTGCTAGAAAGAGATCAGAGCACACACGGCTGCTCACCGAAGAGCAATGATGATGGTCGTATCAATCAATCAATCAATCAATCAATCAATCATTCATATTATGTGACAAACCTCGACACTTATTTTCAAACTAACTTGTTTGACTAAATAATTGATCCCTGTGGAGCATGGTTTTGAAACTATCACTTTCTATCATTCTTTATTGTTGGTAGTTTTATTTGATTTCGGTCAGAGTTTCTGTATTTCTTTATTCTGTTGACTTGTATCTACTGCACGTCGTTTACATCTCAGTGTACTATATTTTAATCATTTTCAACAACTTCCAAACTCCAACGGGTAACCTCGCCTGTGTCTTGCGGTGTTCGGGCACTATCGTTGACATCTTCATGTATGTTTTTTTTTTCTATCCAGAAGCACTTACGCTTTCAGCTCTTCCACTCGGTGCCATGGACATCGTAACGCTTCGGTTCGGTGCCACGAACACCGTAAATCTGGAGAGCATATGGCTGTTATGCCAGCCAGCGGAATTGATTCGCACTCACAGGGGGCGTGTCACTACTCGTCCAACTCGCTACGAGTGCGCTGAGCAGTCGGACATCTTCATGTACAACAAAGATCAGAGCACACTTAAATATCGAAGTGCATTTTTCTTTACACATCATTACATTAGTACATATATATAGTCTTACTCTTCTCCTTCTCCAGTGTACCTCAGTGATGCGATGTAGAACGATTTAATGGCCATATGTTTAGATAGTTCATAGGTTTCCAAAGTGGGCGGTACCGTCCCCCCGCCGCCCCAGAGGTCGCTGAAGACTTCCAGGGGCAATAGTAGGTTCAGAAGCATTTGGGGGCGTTTTTCCTTGATTTTGCGATTGAATAATCATTTAAAATTTGAATTCCGTATTTTAATTCATCTTATGCTCATCTTACACGATCCATTTTTTCATCAATTTTCTACTCAGGTATCTAATCATTTGAAAATTGACCTTCTATGACAAATATATATCAATTTTCTATGTCAAAGTGAAAATATAGCATATTATATATATATATATATATATATATATATATATATATATATATGGGAGGGCGTTGGCAAACTGTTATAATGTGGAGGGGGCGTTACAAAGTTTGTGTCGTGCAAAGTGGGCGGTGGGTTGAAAATCTGTTGAAATCTATGATCTAGTTATTTCTCATTTCTCTTAATTTGTTTTCTTGATGTCGCCCCACAGTTTGCTGCGTTATCTTCTCCATATTTATTATACTTTTCTAATGGACTATCTGTGGTAGCCGATGCCAGGGAATTCGTGGCTCGTGATCAAATTATTTAATCTGCTATTCTCTGAATATTTCTATATGCTCATTTTTAATGGTATAATATATACCCAACATGAAAAAACATATCCCAAGAAGTGGCGTGCTCAAGCCCATTGTAAAAGAGTGCTACAATATTACCATGTGTAACCTTATATAATTAAATCAATATTTTTATAATGTTCTTCTCGTAGTATATGTTCCTTTTTATGTAGTAACTGTATTATGCAACCAGTGCCAAACCTGGATGCTGACAATAAATGATAGAAGAAAACTAGTCACGACAGAGATGAAGTGTCTACACAGAATGCTGGGTGTAACAAGAAGAGACCAGTTGAGAAATGAAGACATCAGGAAAAAGTGGGTACAACATCAGTACTAAACTTCATCAAGAAACATCAAATTATATAGTTCGACCACATAAGCAGATTACCAACAGACAGTGCTCTTCAAAAAGCAATGGTGCTCCTATACAATGGGTACAACGCAAAAGACAGGTCACGCAAAGATGGACCTCAGAGATAACAGAGGCGACGAAAGACAATATCTACGAAGCGCACACAAAATCCTGTTTTAGAAATCTCTTCTTGACCTGACGCTGTGGGCAAACAGTTTTAGAAATCTCTTCTTGACTTGACGCTGTGAGGCAAACCGTTTTAGAAATCTCTTCTTGACCTGACGTTGTGGGGCAAACAGTTTTAGAAATCTCTTCTTGACTTGACGCTGTGAGGCAAACAGTTTTAGAAATCTCTTCTTGACCTGACGCTGTGAGGCAAACCGTTTTAGAAATCTCTTCTTGACCTGACGCTGAGGCAAACCGTTTTAGAAATCTCTTCTTGACTTGACGCTGTGAGGCACACAGTTTTAGAAATCTCTTCTTGACCTGACGCTGTGAGGCAAACCGTTTTAGAAATCTCTTCTTGACCTGACGTTGTGAGGCAAAACATGATTGAAGAAAAGAAAAAGACTGTATTATGATTATAATTATAAAATAATGATAACGTTAAGATTTCCTATTATAATAATAATAATTCATCTCGTACCATTATACGTTACATAGGGCAAGCAAGCAATTTAATTTCTCCATACTACTCTATCCTGGGGCAACTCGCTCTATCTCCAAGAACTGTTCTGATTTTCTTTCTATGGTCTTATAAAATATGATTTTATCATCATGCTAGTTTCACTTAGACGCATTACTAGCACCCATTGAATATACGCCACTGATTCTCATAAGTTTGAATGTTGCAAGTTCTCATCAAGAGCAAGATCACAGCAACTTGTATATGTTATTACGTAACAATCCTGTGATACCAAGCGAAACAGCACAACATGAAATGTGCTTTGATTGGTTTCAGAGAAACTTAAATTGCTGTAATAAAATTTGTGGGATTTTCCTGACCTCCCGCTAAGCCATTGAACAGCTTCTGTGGATTTATTCTGCCCAAGCTGAATCCCTAGAGAAACGTCTTTTCTTGTTTCTATTTTTTGGAAAACAATTTGAATTAAATTTGTTTTGTTTCTTTTCTTTGTAATCGTTGCGATCGAAAATTGTTATAAAAAAGTGTAGTGCAAATAAAAATTGAAACAACCAATCCACGTTTTTGTTTTATGTAGAAACAATCCCTTCTGGTTAAATCAGTGCGTTTTTATCAGCGTAACGGTGTAACAGGTCATAGAATGCATTTTCTATCTTAAAACTTTAAATACTCAATTTGATAGATTACTGTAATGGATTGACAGCACATGGACACGTTAAGAACATCAGATTTAAACAAGATCAAACATCACACATGGAAGACAACAACGGAAAACATCAGAAAACTGCAGACCTTCGAAAATGGATGTTTACGTAGAATAGAAGGACTGAGATAGTATGATAAGAATACGAACGAGGAACTCAGAGAAAGAACAAAGCACATACCAGTGGAAAAAGAGCTCGGGAAGAGATGCTCGCCATGGATAGGACATACATTGAGAAGACCGACCGGAAGCATTGCAAGACAGGCACTGTTTTGGAGCTCACAGGGAAAGCGGAGTAGAGGAAGGCCTAGACAGACATGGAAAAGAGAGCTGAAGGCTGATATGAAAAGGATAGGTAAAATATGGAAAGAATTGGAAGGGATGACAAGAGAGAGGAAGAGCTGGAAGAAGTTTGTTGAAGACATGTGCTCCGTTGGGAGTTGAAAGGTGAAGAAACATCACACAATATTCCTTTCTCAAACGACATTCTCTATGACCTGGAAGACAATTTTTGCCATGTTTCACATTCTGGTCTAGTTGGTATATATAACGAGGTGCTTAAGACATGTGTCTTTCTTACTGAAGAGAGTGCATTTGAATTCGGATCTTTCAAAAACATACCCCGATCTGTCTACGAAGAAATCGATTCGAATACATTTGGAGCTAAAGGCGAGCACATTACCTCCAGGCTACAGACACCCCTTATCGTAACATTACTTGATTGAACAACTAACATTGCAAGCATATAATACTTCTCACAATCTCTTTCAATATATCTATTTTTCGCCATATGGTTTAAAACACAAGACAATTAAAATAAATGCTGATACCTAAGACAATTAAATTGCCATGTATTCATATTCTAAATCTAGATTATATAACACTTAAACATGCTGTCCATCATTACTGAAGAGATACGCATTCTGAATCTGATCATTTCAAAACATACCGATACGTCTACAAGAAATCATTCGAAACATTGAGCTAAAGGCGACACATTAAACTCAGCTAAGACACCCATTATCGAAACATTGCTTGATGAACAACTAAATTGCAAGCATATAATACTTCTCACAATCTCTTTCAATATATCTATTTCCCATATGGTTTAAAACACAACACAATTAAAACTAAATACTAGATACACAACACAATTAAAACTAAATACTAGATACACAACACAATTAAAACTAAATGCTAGATACACAACACAATTAAAACTAAATACTAGATACACAACACAATTAAAACTAAATACTAGATACACAACAAGAAAACGTATCTCGTCCATGTGGTCAGGGCCCGCAAGGGAAGCAAAGAATAGTACCACTGTGACATACAATGCATGTCGTAAGAGGCGACTAATGTAGGCACTAAGGATGCTACCCTAGTAAATAAAAAGCAGCGTAGAAATCGGATATGCGGGCCTACTTGTAGGCGCATAATTGACACAAAGTGGAATCGCTCTTAGGCTCAGATCACATTCAAATCACACAGAGTGGTTGACAGCTGGTCGATATGGAGAGTTGGAAGAAGAAGAAGAAGAAGAAGAAGAAAACGAAACATTTGCAAATAACTGTAAACATATAAATTATATACCACATTTATTTTTACTTGACTTTCTTACGTCAAGGATTAAGAACAAATGTACGATTAGAACAAATACAGGATTATCAGAAAAGTTTCACGTAGGGTCAGGAGTAAGACAAGGCTGCGTACTATCCCCGCTGCTATTCATCACGTACATTGACCACATTTGTAAAATAGCTAACACCAGCGAAGGAAACAACCTCGGAGAACTCTTAAATGAATTTCTTTTGCAGACGATCAGGCAATCATATCAACAACAGAAGAACAGCTACAACAACACATCAACAGACTCAGTTAGCATGTAACGAATACAACATGAGAATTAACATCGACAAAACAGAAGTAATGACATTCGCCAGAGAGGAAAACACTACCAACATCTCCATCGATAATCATCTACTAAATCAAGCAAAAGATTTCACATACCTGGGGAGCATTTTTCAGCAAATGGAAGAATAACTAATGAAATTCAACACAGATGCAACAAAGCAAACCAAATGATAGGGCAAATGGCGCCAATTTTAAGATGCAAACACGTCACCATGAACACAAAAAGAGCAATGTTCAACACAATCTTTCTCCCCACATTATGTTACCAGTGCCAAACCTGGACGCTGACAACAAACGATAGAAGAAAACTAGTCACAACAGAGATGAAGTGTCTACGCAGAATGCTGGGTGTAACAAGAAGAGACCGGTTGAGAAATGAAGACATCAGGAAAAAGTGGGTACAACATCAGTACTAGACTTCATCAAGAAACAACAAATTAAATGGTTCGGTCACGTAAGCAGATTACCATCAGACAGTGCACCCCAAATAGCAATGCTGCTCCGATACAATGGGTACAAAGCAAAAGGCCGGCCACGCAAAAGATGGACCTCAGAGACAACAGAGGCGACGAAAGAGACTATCTACGAAGCGCATACTAGGCCGTTTTAGAAATCTCTTCCTGACCTGACGCTGTGAGGCATACAGGATTCGAGAAAGAAAGAAAGAAAGAAAGGATTAAGACGAAAAAAAAAAAAATATGCAACGAATATTTCTTTTCCGGAACATTAACTTACAAATACTTGTGTCTCAGTTTGGAAATGTCTAAACAATTATAATCTGTTATATTTTTATAATCTCAGTCTTTCAGCGGAATATTAGACATATGTTTTCTTGTATTTTCACACTCGTTATCTGTGAGTTACTCGGGTACATTTGTATTAGGGTTGTATTTTCTTGAGCAACTACATGTGTTAAAGTGTAGTTTCATATCAGTGATAATATAAATACCATGGATGCAATAAATAAAGATGTCGTTGAAGATGTAATTTGAATATCGTGGGTGGAAACATTAGGAATGTCAAGGGAGAACTGGAGCGTATTCAGGAGAAGTGATGAAATCAGAGAAATGTCTGGTCAACCACAAGTAACAACTGTTATCAGATGGAGAAGATGGAGATATGTTGAACAGACCTTGTGAAGAAATGATCAACGAATATCAACGCAGGCATTGAAGTGGGATGCATAGGGTTAAAGAAAGAGAGGGAGACTTAAGGAGACCTTGAAACTAACTTTTTTGAAAGAGGCAAGAAATATCGGTCTCAGTTCAATGGAGGAGATTGATCGAGTTGCCCAGGATAGAGCGGTATGTAGAAATTGATTGCAGGTCCTATGTAATGTATAACGATACGAGATGAATTTATTATTATTAAGGGATAACTAATGCAGAGGAAGTTGGACATTAATACGGAACTAATACTAATAATAATGTAGTTGGATATTGATAAGAACTACTACTGAGCTAGTTGGATATTGATAAGAACTACTACTGAGCTAGTTAGATATTGATAAGAACTACAACTGAGGTAGTTGGACATTGATAAGAACTACTATTGAGGTAGTTGGACATTGATAAGAACTACTATTGAGGTAATTGAATATTGATAAGAACTACTATTGAGGTAGTTGAATATTGATAAGAACTACAACTGAGGTTGTTGGACATTGATAAGAACTACTATTGAGCTAGTTGGACTAATAATATTCTTATATGTAAACTAATAATATTTTGAAATATCTAAAACTAGCAAACTATCTCTAAAACTAAGAAATATATTCTTATCAATGCAACTATTAATATGTTTGACATTAAAATACCTAATAGTTTACTAATGTATTCACTTCTTCTTCTTCTCCGAACGCTTCATATCGACCACTTGTTAACCACTCTGTGTGATTTGTATATGATCTGAGCCTAAGAGCGATTGTACGTTGTGCCAGTTATGCGCCTACAAGTAGGCCAGCACATTCGATTTCTGCAAAGATTTTATTTACTCGGGTAGCATCCCTACACCCCTACATCAGTCGCCTCTTACACCATGCCTCATAGGCCACAGTGGTACTATTCTTTCATTCTCTATCGGGGCCCGGTACCACACGAGCGAACATTATTCACTAATATCTTTATAACTATACAAAATATAGTATTCCAACTGCACTCAGCATCTCTGTTGGCTTTATTCCCACAATTGCCAATATATATTAACACTATACATCTCGGTCTACTCTTCTTATCACAATTCAACTGTATTATTTTCTTTCCTGTATCTTTGTTTTACTTGAAAGTTGTATCACGTTGGTTTGAAATAAACATTTTATAATAGTTCCATTGATTGTATTTGACGGGCTCATATCTTTGATGCTGTAACATTGCCTTTGAAATATTAATTCCGTTTTATCCACAGCTTCCAATAGCAATTACATCAACAAACATTGCTTTTATTACTACCAGGTGTTGAGTACAACGATATATATATCACACAGTTAATTATGAAAGCTGATATCTCACATCTAGTGTGTGTTCTTACAATTAATCTTTGAAGAATAATCCTGAGTATGTTTCCGCCCATGTGGTACCGGGTCACGCAAGGTAAGCAAAGAATAGTACCACTGCCACCTACAAGGCATGTCGTAAGAGCCGAATGATGTAGGACCTAGGAAAGCAAAGAATAGTACCACTGCCACCTACAAGGCATGTCGTAAGAGCCGAATGATATAGGACCTAAGGAAGCAAAGACGAGTACCACTGCCACCTACAAGGCATGTCGTAAGAGCCGAATGATGTAGGACCTAGGATAGCTACCTTAGCACACAAAAAGCAATGCAAAATTTGGGATGTGCAAGCCTACTTGTAGGCGTATAATTTTTTTTGCGTACAATCGCTCTTAGGCTCAGACCACACATAATTCACACATAGTGGTTAACAAGTGGTCGATATAGAGCGATCAAAGAAGTAGAAAAAAGGTGATTATGTTTCATCAAAATGCTATATCAAATAAAGAGCTTTTAAAATAAACAAAGTATGCATTAGTGGAGACCATCATGACAAAGTAGAAGCTGATTGGGCATATGTGTCGTTTACACGTAAGGGGCATCGGCTAGACCAGCTCTCATATGGGCAGCTGATTAGAAATAAAAGTATTGCCTTCCAGTGGAAACATGGAGAAGAATATGGAAAGATAGTTGAAATATTGCGACATGATATGGAAAGATATTAGGAGAATGGCGGCACAAAAGCAGCAACGTTATCTTGTAGAAGCTTGATATGGCGACATGATATGGAAAGGTACAGGGTGTTCAAGATAAAAGTAGCCCGGTTGACTAATCAAAGCCTGTAAATTATGCTACTTTTATGTTGAACACCCTGTATTAGGAGAATGGGGGCACAAAAGCAGCAACGTTATCTTGTAGAAGCTTGATATGGCGAAAGGGACACAGAAAGGTATTTATATATTTATGTATATATATATATATATGTATATATATAGAGAGAGAGAGAGAGAGATAGAGAGCGTTAGACAGACTAACAGATATGCAGTCACGCAGTCAGACAGCCAGACAAACATATGTAAAGATAGATATACATATATAAAGGAGATAGAGAGATAGACATACATAAAGGCGATAGAGAGATATACAGACATAAAGGAGATAGACTTACATAAAGGAGATAGATAGACATACATAAAAGAATATGTAATGTACTTTATCTTCTTCATCATCGTTAGCTCCACTTTTAACATATCTCGCCTGGTCCTCGCGGAATAATAATGAACTACTTTTTGGGGGCGGGGGAGAGCGAGAGTCACCGTGGTCTACCTCCACGACACAGAAGTCACACCCGTTCTAAACAGTGTCATGTCTGCTTCGATGTATCCATACACATTTCATTATTGTGCTTACTATGTGTTCAATTGTTTACTTCTTTCCTGTGTAAAGTACACGTTATCCAGTATTTCGTTGTTTTAAATAAACTTCTAATCTGTTTAATTAACCTCATTCGCCCTACTGAGCCGATGTATTAGCTTGCAGCATTTTGTTAATATGGCGCAAAGCCAGTTTAAACTGCAATATAAACGCATCCCAAGATTGCAAAAAGAAATTCATAAAATGTAAGCTTCTTGGAAATATTTTATGAATAATCCTTTTCTCACAGAAATTTTATAACACAATATTCTTTTCATTTCATGTCTTGATGTGTGTGTTTTTAAAAAAATGCTTTCTTTTCTTATCCTTTTTTTTCTTTATTCATCTACTTATTTTTCTTCTTTCTCTTGTTCTTCTTCTTCCGAGTTCATTCTACAGGGTGTTCAAGATAAAAGTAGCCTCATTGACAAATCAAAAGTTGCCAGTTACCTATTGCGTTGTGTCCAGTGGCAGCTCGTCATTAAGGGCTAATGGGACCGGGCCCCACGAAAAATAATGTATAACGTGTATTTATTATTTTATAAATTAAAATATAGCAACCCAAAACCATGATTTATCCGGGAAAAATGTCTGGCCCCAACAACAGAAAAGATCTCGAGCCGCCACTGGTTTTGTTTATTTACTATTTAAACCTGTCCTGACTAGCTCGTCGTACGTCACATTTGCTGATCACCCTTTTCCGTACTACATTTACACATCATCACACAACCTTGACCTATACTACGTCATAACTGAACCTTCTCATGTTCATACATATATACCAGATTAGCTCCGTTGATAGGCTACTTTTATCTTGAACATCCTGTAGTTTAACCACGAACAAACCACTATGTGTGACTTTGTGATGCCACTGCTCGTCGGTTCTGATGCTAGATTACAGCAAAACAGCGGGGTGTGAGATTTCCGTCAAAGTAATCCGATTTAAATATATGTCTTATCTTCAAATAGCGTAACCTGAGCAGAACTATGCTACCTTACCAGTCCTTCGGAATTTATTTGTCTCGTAGGAAAGATGTCCGCATCTGCAGGCAGTATGCTGAAACTATCAGTTGCATCCTCAATCCTTCTTCTCCGTTGTCTTCCTCTTCTCCAACATTTGTATTCGCCTTGTTAAATGTCTGTTCTTCACACCCATACGTTGCCATTGGGAAGCATGGACATGCGTATGTTTATCTATGTGTTTTCTAACTATGGAGAGTCTCAAGCTGATCTACAAGATACTAATTATGATCTTCTAATAAGTATGTCTCAAAGACTGATTTCATCTTATTGGTTGGCAGTCAATGCATACATCGAATTATGAGTCTAATAGAGTATGTCTAAACAGGATTGCTCACCTATTGGTGGGCAGTCAATGCATAAAGATAAAATTATGAACGTCTAATAGAGTATGTCTCAAGAGGACTTTCATCTATTGGTGGGTCAGTCAATGCATAAAGATGAAATTATGAACGCTCTAATAGAGTATGGTCTCAAAGGGGACTTTCATCTATTGGTGGGTCAGTCAATGCATAAAGATGAAATTATGAACGCTCTAATAGAGTATGGTCTCAAAGGGGACTTTCATCTATTGGTGGGTCAGTCAATGCATAAAGATGAAATTATGAACGCTCTAATAGAGTATGGTCTCAAAGAGGACTTTCATCTATTGGTGGGGCAGTCAATGCATAAAGATGAAATTATGAACGCTCTAATAGAGTATGGTCTCAAAGAGGACTTTCATCTATTGGTGGGTCAGTCAATGCATAAAGATGAAATTATGAACGCTCTAATAGAGTATGGTCTCAAAGAGGACTTTCATCTATTGGTGGGTCAGTCAATGCATAAAGATGAAATTATGAACGCTCTAATAGAGTATGGTCTCAAAGAGGACTTTCATCTATTGGTGGGGCAGTCAATGCATAAAGATGAAATTATGAACGCTCTAATAGAGTATGGTCTCAAAGAGGACTTTCATCTATTGGTGGGTCAGTCAATGCATAAAGATGAAATTATGAACGCTCTAATAGAGTATGGTCTCAAAGAGGACTTTCATCTATTGGTGGGGCAGTCAATGCATAAAGATGAAATTATGAACGCTCTAATAGAGTATGGTCTCAAAGAGGACTTTCATCTATTGGTGGGTCAGTCAATGCATAAAGATGAAATTATGAACGCTCTAATAGAGTATGGTCTCAAAGAGGACTTTCATCTATTGGTGGGTCAGTCAATGCATAAAGATGAAATTATGAACGCTCTAATAGAGTATGGTCTCAAAGAGGACTTTCATCTATTGGTGGGTCAGTCAATGCATAAAGATTAAATTATGAACGCTCTAATAGAGTATGGTCTCAAAGAGGACTTTCATCTATTGGTGGGTCAGTCAATGCATAAAGATGAAATTATGAACGCTCTAATAGAGTATGGTCTCAAAGAGGACTTTCATCTATTGGTGGGTCAGTCAATGCATAAAGATGAAATTATGAACGCTCTAATAGAGTATGGTCTCAAAGAGGACTTTCATCTATTGGTGGGTCAGTCAATGCATAAAGATGAAATTATGAACGCTCTAATAGAGTATGGTCTCAAAGAGGACTTTCATCTATTGGTGGGTCAGTCAATGCATAAAGATGAAATTATGAACGCTCTAATAGAGTATGGTCTCAAAGAGGACTTTCATCTATTGGTGGGTCAGTCAATGCATAAAGATGAAATTATGAACGCTCTAATAGAGTATGGTCTCAAAGGGGACTTTCATCTATTGGTGGGTCAGTCAATGCATAAAGATGAAATTATGAACGCTCTAATAGAGTATGGTCTCAAAGAGGACTTTCATCTATTGGTGGGCCAGTCAATGCATAAAGATGAAATTATGAACGCTCTAATAGAGTATGGTCTCAAAGAGGACTTTCATCTATTGGTGGGTCAGTCAATGCATAAAGATGAAATTATGAACGCTCTAATAGAGTATGGTCTCAAAGGGGACTTTCATCTATTGGTGGGCCAGTCAATGCATAAAGATGAAATTATGAACGCTCTAATAGAGTATGGTCTCAAAGGGGACTTTCATCTATTGGTGGGTCAGTCAATGCATAAAGATAAAATTATGAACGCTCTAATAGAGTATGGTCTCAAAGAGGACTTTCATCTATTGGTGGGTCAGTCAATGCATAAAGATGAAATTATGAACGCTCTAATAGAGTATGGTCTCAAAGAGGACTTTCATCTATTGGTGGGGCAGTCAATGCATAAAGATGAAATTATGAACGCTCTAATAGAGTATGGTCTCAAAGAGGACTTTCATCTATTGGTGGGTCAGTCAATGCATAAAGATTAAATTATGAACGCTCTAATAGAGTATGGTCTCAAAGAGGACTTTCATCTATTGGTGGGTCAGTCAATGCATAAAGATGAAATTATGAACGCTCTAATAGAGTATGGTCTCAAAGAGGACTTTCATCTATTGGTGGGTCAGTCAATGCATAAAGATGAAATTATGAACGCTCTAATAGAGTATGGTCTCAAAGAGGACTTTCATCTATTGGTGGGTCAGTCAATGCATAAAGATGAAATTATGAACGCTCTAATAGAGTATGGTCTCAAAGAGGACTTTCATCTATTGGTGGGTCAGTCAATGCATAAAGATGAAATTATGAACGCTCTAATAGAGTATGGTCTCAAAGAGGACTTTCATCTATTGGTGGGTCAGTCAATGCATAAAGATGAAATTATGAACGCTCTAATAGAGTATGGTCTCAAAGAGGACTTTCATCTATTGGTGGGTCAGTCAATGCATAAAGATGAAATTATGAACGCTCTAATAGAGTATGGTCTCAAAGAGGACTTTCATCTATTGGTGGGTCAGTCAATGCATAAAGATGAAATTATGAACGCTCTAATAGAGTATGGTCTCAAAGAGGACTTTCATCTATTGGTGGGTCAGTCAATGCATAAAGATTAAATTATGAACGCTCTAATAGAGTATGGTCTCAAAGGGGACTTTCATCTATTGGTGGGCCAGTCAATGCATAAAGATTAAATTATGAACGCTCTAATAGAGTATGGTCTCAAAGAGGACTTTCATCTATTGGTGGGTCAGTCAATGCATAAAGATTAAATTATGAACGCTCTAATAGAGTATGGTCTCAAAGAGGACTTTCATCTATTGGTGGGTCAGTCAATGCATAAAGATGAAATTATGAACGCTCTAATAGAGTATGGTCTCAAAGAGGACTTTCATCTATTGGTGGGTCAGTCAATGCATAAAGATTAAATTATGAACGCTCTAATAGAGTATGGTCTCAAAGAGGACTTTCATCTATTGGTGGGTCAGTCAATGCATAAAGATGAAATTATGAACGCTCTAATAGAGTATGGTCTCAAAGAGGACTTTCATCTATTGGTGGGTCAGTCAATGCATAAAGATGAAATTATGAACGCTCTAATAGTGTATGGTCTCAAAGAGGACTTTCATCTATTGGTGGGTCAGTCAATGCATAAAGATTAAATTATGAACGCTCTAATAGAGTATGGTCTCAAAGAGGACTTTCATCTATTGGTGGGTCAGTCAATGCATAAAGATGAAATTATGAACGCTCTAATAGAGTATGGTCTCAAAGAGGACTTTCATCTATTGGTGGGTCAGTCAATGCATAAAGATGAAATTATGAACGCTCTAATAGAGTATGGTCTCAAAGAGGACTTTCATCTATTGGTGGGTCAGTCAATGCATAAAGATGAAATTATGAACGCTCTAATAGAGTATGGTCTCAAAGAGGACTTTCATCTATTGGTGGGTCAGTCAATGCATAAAGATGAAATTATGAACGCTCTAATAGAGTATGGTCTCAAAGAGGACTTTCATCTATTGGTGGGTCAGTCAATGCATAAAGATGAAATTATGAACGCTCTAATAGAGTATGGTCTCAAAGAGGACTTTCATCTATTGGTGGGTCAGTCAATGCATAAAGATGAAATTATGAACGCTCTAATAGAGTATGGTCTCAAAGAGGACTTTCATCTATTGGTGGGTCAGTCAATGCATAAAGATGAAATTATGAACGCTCTAATAGAGTATGGTCTCAAAGAGGACTTTCATCTATTGGTGGGTCAGTCAATGCATAAAGATGAAATTATGAACGTCTAATAGAGTATGGTCTCAAAGAGGACTTTCATCTATTGGTGGGTCAGTCAATGCATAAAGATGAAATTATGAACGCTCTAATAGAGTATGATCTCAAAGAGGACTTTCATCTATTGGTGGGGCAGTCAATGCATAAAGATGAAATTATGAACGCTCTAATAGAGTATGGTCTCAAAGAGGACTTTCATCTATTGGTGGGTCAGTCAATGCATAAAGATGAAATTATGAACGCTCTAATAGAGTATGGTCTCAAAGGGGACTTTCATCTATTGGTGGGCCAGTCAATGCATAAAGATGAAATTATGAACGCTCTAATAGAGTATGGTCTCAAAGAGGACTTTCATCTATTGGTGGGTCAGTCAATGCATAAAGATGAAATTATGAACGCTCTAATAGAGTATGGTCTCAAGAGGGACTTTCATCTATTGGTGGGGCAGTCAATGCATAAAGATGAAATTATGAACGCTCTAATAGAGTATGGTCTCAAAGAGGACTTTCATCTATTGGTGGGCCAGTCAATGCATAAAGATGAAATTATGAACGCTCTAATAGAGTATGGTCTCAAAGAGGACTTTCATCTATTGGTGGGTCAGTCAATGCATAAAGATGAAATTATGAACGCTCTAATAGAGTATGGTCTCAAAGAGGACTTTCATCTATTGGTGGGGCAGTCAATGCATAAAGATGAAATTATGAACGCTCTAATAGAGTATGGTCTCAAAGAGGACTTTCATCTATTGGTGGGGCAGTCAATGCATAAAGATGAAATTATGAACGCTCTAATAGAGTATGGTCTCAAAGAGGACTTTCATCTATTGGTGGGGCAGTCAATGCATAAAGATGAAATTATGAACGCTCTAATAGAGTATGGTCTCAAAGGGGACTTTCATCTATTGGTGGGCCAGTCAATGCATAAAGATGAAATTATGAACGCTCTAATAGAGTATGGTCTCAAAGGGGACTTTCATCTATTGGTGGGCCAGTCAATGCATAAAGATGAAATTATGAACGCTCTAATAGAGTATGGTCTCAAAGAGGACTTTCATCTATTGGTGGGCCAGTCAATGCATAAAGATTAAATTATGAACGCTCTAATAGAGTATGGTCTCAAAGGGGACTTTCATCTATTGGTGGGCCAGTCAATGCATAAAGATGAAATTATGAACGCTCTAATAGAGTATGGTCTCAAAGGGGACTTTCATCTATTGGTGGGCCAGTCAATGCATAAAGATTAAATTATGAACGCTCTAATAGAGTATGGTCTCAAAGAGGACTTTCATTATTGGTGGCAGTCAATGCATAAAGATGAAATTATGAACGCTCTAATAGAGTATGGTCTCAAAGAGGACTTTCATCTATTGGTGGGCCAGTCAATGCATAAAGATGAAATTATGAACGCTCTAATAGAGTATGGTCTCAAAGAGGACTTTCATCTATTGGTGGGCCAGTCAATGCATAAAGATGAAATTATGAACGCTCTAATAGAGTATGGTCTCAAAGAGGACTTTCATCTATTGGTGGGGCAGTCAATGCATAAAGATGAAATTATGAACGCTCTAATAGAGTATGGTCTCAAAGAGGACTTTCATCTATTGGTGGGCCAGTCAATGCATAAAGATGAAATTATGAACGCTCTAATAGAGTATGGTCTCAAAGAGGACTTTCATCTATTGGTGGGCCAGTCAATGCATAAAGATGAAATTATGAACGCTCTAATAGAGTATGGTCTCAAAGAGGACTTTCATCTATTGGTGGGCCAGTCAATGCATAAAGATGAAATTATGAACGCTCTAATAGAGTATGGTCTCAAAGAGGACTTTCATCTATTGGTGGGGCAGTCAATGCATAAAGATGAAATTATGAACGCTCTAATAGAGTATGGTCTCAAAGAGGACTTTCATCTATTGGTGGGCCAGTCAATGCATAAAGATGAAATTATGAACGCTCTAATAGAGTATGGTCTCAAAGAGGACTTTCATCTATTGGTGGGCCAGTCAATGCATAAAGATGAAATTATGAACGCTCTAATAGAGTATGGTCTCAAAGAGGACTTTCATCTATTGGTGGGGCAGTCAATGCATAAAGATGAAATTATGAACGCTCTAATAGAGTATGGTCTCAAAGGGGACTTTCATCTATTGGTGGGCCAGTCAATGCATAAAGATGAAATTATGAACGCTCTAATAGAGTATGGTCTCAAAGAGGACTTTCATCTATTGGTGGGCCAGTCAATGCATAAAGATGAAATTATGAACGCTCTAATAGAGTATGGTCTCAAAGAGGACTTTCATCTATTGGTGGGTCAGTCAATGCATAAAGATGAAATTATGAACGCTCTAATAGAGTATGGTCTCAAAGAGGACTTTCATCTATTGGTGGGTCAGTCAATGCATAAAGATGAAATTATGAACGCTCTAATAGAGTATGGTCTCAAAGAGGACTTTCATCTATTGGTGGGGCAGTCAATGCATAAAGATGAAATTATGAACGCTCTAATAGAGTATGGTCTCAAAGAGGACTTTCATCTATTGGTGGGCCAGTCAATGCATAAAGATGAAATTATGAACGCTCTAATAGAGTATGGTCTCAAAGAGGACTTTCATCTATTGGTGGGCCAGTCAATGCATAAAGATGAAATTATGAACGCTCTAATAGAGTATGGTCTCAAAGAGGACTTTCATCTATTGGTGGGCCAGTCAATGCATAAAGATGAAATTATGAACGCTCTAATAGAGTATGGTCTCAAAGAGGACTTTCATCTATTGGTGGGGCAGTCAATGCATAAAGATGAAATTATGAACGCTCTAATAGTGTATGGTCTCAAAGAGGACTTTCATCTATTGGTGGGCCAGTCAATGCATAAAGATGAAATTATGAACGCTCTAATAGAGTATGGTCTCAAAGAGGACTTTCATCTATTGGTGGGCCAGTCAATGCATAAAGATGAAATTATGAACGCTCTAATAGAGTATGGTCTCAAAGAGGACTTTCATCTATTGGTGGGTCAGTCAATGCATAAAGATTAAATTATGAACGCTCTAATAGAGTATGGTCTCAAAGAGGACTTTCATCTATTTGAGTGGGCAGTCAATGCATAAAGATGAAATTATGAACGCTCTAATAGTGTATGGTCTCAAAGAGGACTTTCATCTATTGGTGGGGCAGTCAATGCATAAAGATGAAATTATGAACGCTCTAATAGAGTATGATCTCAAAGAGGACTTTCATCTATTGGTGGGCCAGTCAATGCATAAAGATGAAATTATGAACGCTCTAATAGAGTATGGTCTCAAAGGGGACTTTCATCTATTGGTGGGTCAGTCAATGCATAAAGATGAAATTATGAACGCTCTAATAGAGTATGATCTCAAAGAGGACTTTCATCTATTGGTGGGCCAGTCAATGCATAAAGATGAAATTATGAACGCTCTAATAGAGTATGGTCTCAAAGAGGACTTTCATCTATTGGTGGGCCAGTCAATGCATAAAGATGAAATTATGAACGCTCTAATAGAGTATGGTCTCAAAGAGGACTTTCATCTATTGGTGGGCCAGTCAATGCATAAAGATGAAATTATGAACGCTCTAATAGAGTATGGTCTCAAAGAGGACTTTCATCTATTGGTGGGCCAGTCAATGCATAAAGATGAAATTATGAACGCTCTAATAGAGTATGGTCTCAAAGAGGACTTTCATCTATTGGTGGGCCAGTCAATGCATAAAGATGAAATTATGAACGCTCTAATAGAGTATGGTCTCAAAGAGGACTTTCATCTATTGGTGGGCCAGTCAATGCATAAAGATGAAATTATGAACGCTCTAATAGAGTATGGTCTCAAAGAGGACTTTCATCTATTGGTGGGCCAGTCAATGCATAAAGATGAAATTATGAACGCTCTAATAGAGTATGGTCTCAAAGAGGACTTTCATCTATTGGTGGGCCAGTCAATGCATAAAGATGAAATTATGAACGCTCTAATAGAGTATGGTCTCAAAGAGGACTTTCATCTATTGGTGGGTCAGTCAATGCATAAAGATGAAATTATGAACGCTCTAATAGAGTATGGTCTCAAAGAGGACTTTCATTTATTGGTGGGCCAGTCAATGCATAAAGATGAAATTATGAACGCTCTAATAGAGTATGGTCTCAAGAGGACTTTCATCTATTGTGGTCAGTCAATGCATAAAGATGAAATTATGAACGCTCTAATAGAGTATGGTCTCAAAGAGGACTTTCATCTATTGGTGGGTCAGTCAATGCATAAAGATGAAATTATGAACGCTCTAATAGAGTATGTAAGCCATCTCATTTGCAAAGATGAAATTTGAACGACTTTCATAACTATTGGTAAGGGTCCATCAGTCAATGCATAAAGATGAAATTATGAACGCTCTAATAGAGTATGGTCTCAAAGAGGACTTTCATCTATTGGTGGGTCAGTCAATGCATAAAGATGAAATTATGAACGCTCTAATAGAGTATGGTCTCAAAGAGGACTTTCATCTATTGGGCTCAAGCATAAGATGAAATATGAACCTCTAATGAGTATGGTCTCAAAGAGGACTTTCATCTATTGGTGGGTCAGTCAATGCATAAATGAAATTGAACGCCAATAGAGTATGGTCTCAAAGAGGACTTTCATTAACCATATAAATATTTTAACGGCCCATCGCCCACTTTGCATGACATAAACTTGTAACGCCCATCCCACTTTGCATGACATAAACTTTGTAACGCCCTCCCCACGCCCACTTTGCATGACATAAACTTTGTAACGCCCTCCACCCACTTTGCATGACATAAACTTTGTAACGCCCTCCCCACGCCCACTTTGCATGACATAAACTTTGTAACGCCCATCGCCCACTTTGCAGCATAAACTTTGTAACGCCCATCGCCCACTTTGCATGACATAAACTTTGTAACGCCCATCGCCCACTTTGCATGACATAAACTTTGTAACGCCCTCCACCCACTTTGCATGACATAAACTTTGTAACGCCCTCCCTTCCCCATTATAACAGTTTGTCAACGTCCACCCCCCTCCCCATATATATATATACATGCTGTATTTTCACTTTGACATAGAAAATTGATATATATTTCTGTCATGCATGGTCAATTTTCAAATGATTATATACAGGTACTATAAAATTGATGAAGAAATAGATCGTGTAAGATGGACATAAGATGAATTAAAATACAGAATTACAATTTTTAATGATTATTCAATCACAAAATCAGGAAAACAAATTTCCCCCTAAATGCTTCTGAAATCACTATCTTTAACCCCACACCCCGGAAGGTTTCAGTGCCCACTTTGAGAACCCATATTCTAAACCAATCCATGTTCACAGCTAGATTGAAAGATCTAAGAATGAAGATTGAAGTGGCCAGTAAAGAACAGAAAACATGTATAGAAGTTTGATCTCCAATCAACATCGAACTGGTACAGATAGTCGCTGGACGCTGTTGAATATATCTCGAAGGGGATATCTGGAGTATCTATGGACATGTCTGTTATGCACTGAAGATATCTGAAACAAACGTTGCGCAGTCATACATTGAGATAATTTTCGAGCGTATTAAAGGTAATGAATTGGGAGTACCACTACAGTCATGTAGAACATATAAGAGTTGCATGTGATGCACTCATTTGAAGTCCAAGATTCTTTAAATTCAGTGGTGGCTCGTCATTAGGGCCAGTGGGGCCAGGCCCCATCAAAAATAATGTGTAACGTGCATTTATTATTTAATAAATTAAAATATAACCTAATCCAAGACCATGCTTTTTCCAAAAATTTGTGTCTGCCCTCACCAACAAAAAGGATCACTAGCCGCCTCTGTTTAAATTACAACACAGCCCCCAACACTGATCAATCTCTTGCAGAAGACCTCTATGGGAAGGAGCGATCTTTTTAGCTGGATGAAACATACGTAGTTGTTCTTTTTATTCCCAAGTTTCATTCCTTTTGTTATCTTGTTGAGAACACACACAGACAAGCATTATTTGTTGGAATCATTCCCACGTGAAGAATCAACCACGTAATTGCCATGATGACAATACATCTTACAGACCAACGAGCTGTAGTTAGATGGGAAACGTAAGTCTGGTATACGAACAAATAACATTCCAGAGATATATATTACGGAAACTTAATTAAAAACAACGTTGCTACGTAGGTACTCGATATCTAAGTGTTGGCTGGGTATGTTTTGAATATCTAATTTGTCAGGGTTTTTCAATTCCTCTTGTATATATGTTTACATATCTTGTTTCTCTGTGTACACAAAAACAACCCTTACACTTTCGTTTCCTAGAATTCGCAATAGTTTGCCTTTAACGCTTCAACTTTCGTTTCTTAATACAAATAATGGTAAGTCGACCTGTTCTTTGTCATAGTCTAGTTAATATATTCGACATTCATTAGTGGTCCACACTGCTGCTGATATGTTTACTTTCTACTCGTAATATCAGGGCCGTGCGGTATATTTTCTCAGTATGATGCAAGTCTTCGAATTGCCGCCATTAAATGTTTTAAAAAAAATAAACTTCAATTGTAATTTTGAATTTGCCGCTTATGCCACTTCACTTGCCTGATGCGGCCGCCTCTCTGCATCATAGCACCGCACGACCCTACATAGTATTCATTTTTATTATGTTCCTTTCCACCGTCCTTCTCATGTTTTCGCTGCTCTGCCCAGTTTAATCTGCTACCAACGAAGAATGTTATTTGTCAAAACTTCTGGTGATATTATACATATATGTTCAAATCATCGCCTTGTGTTGCCTCTAATCGCGGTTGTCAATGATGTGCAATCAGCATTCTACTCCATTCAGATTTGTGAGGTTTGTTACCAAAGTATTTGCAGGATTCTGTTAAGACATTTACTAGAACAATAATTTCTCTCGTACCGTTATTTGTTTCATAGGGCATGCAAGCAATTTCTGCATACCGTTTTATCCTGGGCAACTCGCTCAATCTCCTCCATGGAACTAAGACCGACATTTCTTGCCTCATCAGCAACGTGCGTTTCAGGGTCTCCTTATGTCGTTTTAGGTTTACTAGAATACTCCTGTAAATATTATAAAATCTATGCCCCTTGAAAAAACGGAATTAAACCCACACCTGCCCAATCAAAACGCAGTTTTAGATTCTCAATCCATTTAAGCATGTACTGAAAGTATCAACGACAGATCACTTACACTGAATCTCCCACAACAATTCCTAATTAGCCCCCAACCTTTGAAATAAACAATGTCCATGTATCCCATCCTTAGATTGTATAAATCAAATGTACCAGAAATAGAAGAACATCTACTGATACACAAATCCATCTCAGTTCCAAACAGCTAAACAAGATACACAAATCCATCTCAGTTCCAAACAGCTAAACAAGCTACACAAATCCATCTCAATGCCAAATAGCTAAACAAGCTACAAAATCCATCTCAATGCAAATAACTAAACAAGCTACACAAATCCATCTCAATGCAAAATAACTAAACAAGCTACACAAATCCATCTCAATGCCAAATAACTAAACAAGCTACCTAACGAACAATCAGATCAATAGATATTTAGGAGTGTTATTTTCTCACGTAATGAACAATTATATTTGAGAACATTTTCGTTATTGATAAAGTTTATTTTCAAAGTGAGCGTCTGAAGCTTTGCATACATTTTATTGTATTTTGGTTTTGTTTCCTAATTGAATGTATCTTCTTTCTTCTTCTTTTCTTCTTTCTTTTGTCCTTCTCTGCTTTTTCTTTTTGCAGTTAGGCGTCGCAAGTTTAACTGATGATCGGTTTCCGAAATAATGTACGCTTGGTCGCTTGATATGATGTGGTATTATGGTACTTCATCAAGCAATCTTGTCCTAACTCTGCCATTTCCTCTTGATGACTCCATTTTCATGTTGTAAGCTCTTGCAACTGGTGTATTCAGGTTCATTCTCACCGAGTGGTCAAACCATTTGAGTCTCAATTTTTCAATGCATTGAATGTATAACAATAGGATATAGATAAAGAAAAGAGGAACTTTAGATTAACTGAAATGCATATGGAACCTGGTGTAGATATAACATATACCACTCAATTGCAACAAAAATTGTAGTTTATTATTGGATCTGAGAATGACATCAGCAGCTTACAGAGAAAAAAAAACCATGAACCAAAAAAAACACCAGACATGTTGTTAATACTTAATATCAACATTCTTAGAAAGTGACGACTTTGATAAATTATTCTGAAAGACATGTAAGCCTGACTTAGATTAAAATCGCCGACGGTACCGACATGTCTGAGAACAGCCTCAAAAACCGCCCAAGAATGCCAGAACTTTAAGTAAGAAACAATATCAAAGTTATTACTGCAGTTGGATAACCTTTGTGTATATCATTTCATGTCTTTGTTTCCTTATCTTAGACGTTTTTAGAAACTGTAGATGTATGGTTGCATTGTCATTCTATGTATTTGTTTATGAATATATTCATTATCATTACACTTTGACAAAAACTATCATCATCATCATAAGGTGCCGTGCCGGCTGGCTTAGGCTATCATGAATCTTCACAAATCTCTGTCTGTGGTGTTTGATATCATCTCAGATGTTGACGCTCTTTCATGTAATGAAGTTAGGCTGTTCAAAACTTTCTCTCTCGGTCTTCCTTTGTCTCATCTCCCTTCGATGTTACCAGTTGTTATAATTTGTTCTACGCCTCCACTTTCCTTTACATCTCCCAAAAAGACTATTGTCTCTTTCTTATATTGATAATACTATTTCTCTGTATCGAGTAAGTATTCATTCTCCAATATCTTCATTAAACTGCACGATCTCAACGGCAGTGCACAGACTCAGTAGCACATGTCAGACTAATATTGTATAATATGCTGAATAAAGCTTGTCTCCATCATTATATTTCTGTAAATAGATGTAACTGTTATTATTTTATACTGCTGTTGTGAGTGCATACATTCGTACATGTATATCTTGTTCTAAGTGTGATTGTATATCTTGTTCTAAGTGTGGTTGTATATCTTGTTCTAAGTGTGCTTGTATATCTTGTTCTATGTGTGCTTGTATATCTTGTTCTAAGTGTGCTTGTATATCTTGTTCTAAGTGTGGTTGTATATCTTGTTCTAAGTGTGATTGTATATCTTGTTCTAAGTGTGGTTGTATGTCTTGTTCTAAGTGTGATTGTATGTCTTGTTCTAAGTGTGATTGTATATCTTGTTCTAAGTGTGATTGTATATCTTGTTCTAAGTGTGCTTGTATATCTTGTTCTAAGTGTGCTTGTATATCTTGTTCTAAGTGTGGTTGTATATCTTGTTCTAAGTGTGGTTGTATATCTTGTTCTAAGTGTGGTTGTATATGTTGTTCTATGTGTGATTGTATATCTTGTTCTAAGTGTGATTGTATATCTTGTTCTAAGTGTGGTTGTATATCTTGTTCTAATTGTGGTTGTATATGGTACATACGTCGTGAGTGTTAATGTGTAGCTATGTAGTTATGAGTGTTAATTGAATATTCAAACCAACACACTTCAGAACGTCAAGCAAAACTCTTAACCACTTCATCACAGAGAACAGTAGTCTGTATGTGTGTGTGCGTTGTGTGTTTATTTATGTGTGTGTGTGTATACATACTTACGTGTCGTTTATATCAGTGCGTGTGTATCTCGATCTATGTATGTCAGAAATGTTCAAAAGGCGAAGGATTGGCTTTCTTGTACCTGGTGTTCCCATACGGCCTGTCTGTGGAGATGACATGTCGCATGTCGAGAACACTGCACAAAGCACGCACTTCGTAGCCTCGGCAACAATCCTATGAATCTCATGAAAACATTGCAAAAGTGTCTTGGTCTGGATTGGAACCCGCGACCTTCAATACAACAGACAAACGACTTTACCACTCGCCATTGAGACCCCAATCGATTCATGTGTGCATGTATTGTAATGACTCATTGTCAATGTTTATCCTAACTCATTGTGAGGTTCGATAATGTGCACGAAATCTATGTTTATCTTTGAATACTTGTGCGCCAGTGTGTTTATTGCCAGGGCCAACAAGGGAAACAAAGAATAATAACACTGCGATCTACAAGGCATGTCGAAAGAGGCGACTGAGGTAGGGGCATTTGAAAGTTATCCTATAAACTTATATAAATAAATAAACAGCGTCTCAGTAAATAAACAGCGTCGCAGTAAATAAACAGCGTCGCAGTAAATAAACATCGTCGCAGAAATCGGATGTGCTGGCCTGCTTGTATGCGCTTAACTGGCACAACGTAAAATCGATTTCAAGCTCGGATCACATAGACATCATAAAGAGTGGTTAACAAGTGGTTGATATGGAGCGCTTGAAGAAGAAAAATACATGTGAACATTTGTGTGTGTATATATTTGTGATCGTGTATGCAGTGGCGGCTCGTGATCATTTTTCTTGGTTGGGCTCGGCAAAAAGTTCGGAAAAATTGTAATTTTTGGAGTATTTCTAATAATTGTCTATTTCCTGGAAGCTATTATCCCTTTCATGAAAAGAACTAATGCTTCTGTTCTGCAAGCATACTAGATACTAAAAAGAGAGATGGATATTAAATAATATAAAATCAAAGACAACTAAATATTTTGGACACATCAAATGACAGGAGCACCTAGAGAACATTTTTTTTTAAACTGGTCTGGAACACAAATTGGTTTGGTGAGGCCTGTTCTTACTGGCCTTTAATGACCAGGGGCGTATACTAATTAGGGAGAAAAGATGCTGAATTTCAGATTTCAGATTGTGTGCGATATTTTAGCGTTATATATCAACTTTCAAAGCTAATCAGTATCCCGTTGAAAGTAATAATTATGAACAAATAATATCTAAAATAACAAGTACAAAATACACAATATTTTTGGTGGGCCGGGCCCCACTGGCCCTTAATAACGAGCCGTCCATGCGTGTATGCATTCGTCCATGTCCATGTTTACCAGTATCTCTGTTTGATATATTCGTGATGCGATAATTTGCGTTCAAATAATTATTGAAAGAGATGGACATAAATGGAACATACACATACACACGCATACACACAAATGCGCATACACACACGTATATACACATCGAATGAGATGGACATAAATGGAACATACACATATACACATATACACACAAACGCGCATACACACACGCATATACACCTCGAAGGAGATGGACATAAATGGAAAATAAACATACACACGCATATACACAAAAACGCGCATACACACACGCATATACACAGACACACACGCAAACACATAACAAAACAAAATGCTGAAGCTGCAAAAGATAAAGTGTTTATTTTGGTCAATGTCTTGGCAGTCTTTCGTCCGGTTCATTAAAAATATTGACAAATCGTATAAGAAAACAAAGGTGTCTAGAAGACAGTGTCATGAATTCATTGTGTACTTAGATTTTAAATCGCCAGAAATAACTGGAGACGCAATTTTGAGAATGGACCGGTTATTATCAACATGGAAACAGATATGTTACATTATATTGAAACTCATATTTGACAGTGTACATAAAACACTCAATATAGAACCGGGGATATAATGAGAGGAGGCAGCGTCGGATTTCCACATTGGGTAAATAATGTAGTGAATAGTTGAAATGCAAACCTGTAGTCAATAGCCCGCGTTTAATTGTGGTCACAAGAACTTAGTATTGCTACTTCTTTGTTTGTAAGGTATTCCCTGATGTTCGATTTTTTCCCCCATATTTATTTGGACCGTCTGCGTTCTTTTGTGGCTTCGTCTCCAATTTGGATAATTCTTTTCATTCGTGGGTTTTTTTTTTCCTGCTGATGTTCTCTTTAGAAAAGGATGTTGGTTCCATTTTGCTGTCTCTGGTTCACGATTTTGGAGTGATGACGAGCAGAGCGGCAAATCGTTGGAACTTGTGAACCGCAGATGCTACATAACTCTCTCTTTTCGATTATCTATGGAGAAATGGCAGAATCCTGGTAAAGAAAATACGAAACGGCAATGAAAGAATTCATTCAACTGGCCCCATAGCAGTTCTACAAGAACTCTCAACTCTTCAATGGGACGCACTCACAGAAAATAAACGACAGCTAAGTTCTTGGCTGAACTTGCTGTTCGATAATTTAATGGGACTGATCGATACACTAAAAATAAATGCTCGGAATTTATTTAATACGATGAGAATGATACATTGGATTAGATAATGTTATGTGATGAACTAGATCTACCCGCTAGTACTCGTAAACCTAGTACTGCTACTTTCTCATGTGACTGATGCTTTTTATACATCAAGAGTTCTGTCTGTGATTTACTGGAGAGATTTTAGACATCACAAAAAGCATTTCTCTCTGCTTCCCGCTGTCAGAAAAATGTCTAGCTATTGACGCAAATATCGTTTCTCCATGCCCCTTTTAGCGTTGCAATTCTGTAAAATGCCCATGAATTTGGTTGAAGAACTGTCTGTGAGAAGTGTTCTACGACCGACTTTAATCAGCCACTTCCTCATTTGCATAAATGGTTCTTTACCGTCTGGCACAGCTGGTGTCATAAAAGTGTGCTCTCTAAAAAGAGGTCATGCCATTTTAAAGATATATTGAACACACATATTAAGTAATTATGTGATGTTTTATTTCAATTTTAATTTCTCTTTCTGTTTTTCTGTTAACTTCTGTTTGAAGAAAAACAAACAGACATTTTATAATTCAAAGGGTTTAGGGTTTTAAAGCCGAAGGATTGACTTCACTGCAAAGGTTTTTATCCCATATGGCTCGGTTCCTCTCCGCAGAAATGGCACGTCAACTACCGAGAGTATTGCACAAAGCACGAACTCCGTAGCTCCAGCAACAATCCTAGGGTCTCTGGAAAAACTGCACTCGTGACGACTGAATGGCGCGGTCCGGATTCGAACCCACGACCTTGACTCACAAGGCAAAGGGCTTAACCACTTAGTCACAGAGACCTACATGTTAATAACAATTAGTGTCTACTTTTTCTTTAGTTCTACACAAAATTTAATGTCAGTGGTCTAAGTGGATAAGTGAGTAAGCCGTTCGCCTTTCGTTACAATGATCGCGGGTTCGAATCCATTCCGCTGTATATTTTGTCCATTGATTTGCAGTATTGTTGCCAGAGCATATTTCGTTCAATTCTGCGAAGTGACTGAACCTGTGAACTCGATACAATAAAGTAAAACCTTCGACTTTAAATCCATCAAACATGATGTCTCTATCTTCATTGTCAATAAATTACTAAATTTCGACTTTTAAGATGTTTTAGTACTGAGGAAATTCTGTTTAAGGAAACCGTTTTATTTGGTTTGTAAATATAACGATTACACCACTGCAATGTCCAAAGGAAATTGTGGCAAGGCATCAGCAAAATATTAAAATTAAAAATATTGAGAACATGTATTTTTCCAGTGGCTACTTATGGTTGTGAATCATGGATGAAAACCCATTCCTTCGAAACTAAATGCTACAGAAAGATCCTATAAACAGAAAAAAGAAAGAACACTGATGTCCTGAAAGAACAGAATGTTAAAGAAAATCTGCTGATAAACAATATACTTTACATAAATATTTGATACTTTGGTCATATCAAGTGTCACGATGCCTGGAGAGAACAATATTAGAGGGCAGGGTCCCAGGACGCAGACCAAGAAGAAGATGGCTACAAGATATTACAGAAACCATGAATAGGACCATCGCAGAAGTGGGTGAACTAGATAGAGACATAATGAATTTCAGATGCGCTGCAAAGAGAACAACGTCCTATAAGGATACGTACTTTGATGATGATGTCCAAAGGGCACATATACGAATTATTGACTTCATTGCACCGGGTTTCCCCATATGACTCCGCCCCTGTCGGTAGAGATACCATCTGCAGAGAACATTGTACAAAACACGAACTCCATAGCTTCAGTAACAATCCTAGGGCTATCATGAAAAAAGTGGGCAGGTGTCTCGGCCTGGATCCAACAACCTTTAGTAAGACATTCGAACGACATAACCTCTTCACCATTAAGGCCCTCTACATGTTTCTGTCAATATTACTGTCTCGTGCAACTCACTTCATTATGTGCATGTATCCGGTAGTGATAATTACATAATTGATCTGTATATTTTATACTGCGTGTTAACAACGCCATGTTTTCTAATCATGATTAGCAAAAGAATATGTGGAAAACCAGATGACTAATTTCAAAATCAAGAAAGATGTAGATCAGTTAGGATAGTTTAATTTGAATATTTTGCTTTCTCGATGTGTTTATCTATATAAAAATATATATACGTCTGTCTTGTCGGGCTCTAAGATCACCAATATCGTTCACCAATATCGTTCACCAATATCGATCACCAATATCGTTCACCAATATCGTTCACCAATATCGTTCACCAATATCGTTCACCAATATCAATCTAAAAACAGCCCGAGTGGTTACCGGGGCCCAAATTTGGGGTGTAAAGAATAGAACCACTGTTACCTGCCACGTATGTCGTAAGAGGCAAAGGAGGAGGTTCGGATGAAATCGGATGTGCGTGTCCTAAACGTGTAGAAGTCAATGCGTTTAGGGACCTACCAAACCAATGTTCAACGTATACACGTTCTTGATAAAGATAAAACATATCACAAACAGTGATTAAAATTGATCGTAAAGAATAACCACAGAGAAGAATAAAAAGAGAAGTTCTAAAACTGTTTCTGTGTTACCGGAGTTCAGTGGTCAACCTTCGTCAATTATTCTGAAGTCAATATGGTCAATTCATTGCACCTTTGCGTATTTGTCGTGCAACGTTTCTACTGCTGCACACTGTCTACTAAACACACTTGTCTTGAGACATGTTTTGTCAACCACTAGTAAAAGCTGTTTGAATAGAGATACGTTGGGCATACATAGAGACCATACAATAAAAGAAATAGTAGTAAAGCAGACATTGAAGTTGAGGCAACGAATTCAGTAATGAGGGGACGCCTAGGGAAACACAAAAACAAATTTACTAAGAAAAGTGAGAAATATCCAACTTAGTTTCATGGAAGAGATTCAGCGAGTTGGCCAGGATAGAACAGTTTGGAGAAATTACTTGCAGGCCCTGTGTAACATATTACCTTGAAAATGAAAATTGTATCATATTCCGTACAGTACTTGACCATCTACAACAGTAAACGTAGCATCGATTTCCTAGGTACGACTTATACGTCCAGTAGTTTGCCATTACTTTCTGAAAGGACGTATATACAACGTATATCCTTACGAGTGGAAAATATATATATATAAGTTTGAAAAAAGGTTTAAAAGCAGAAGGATTGTCTTCATTGCACCGGTTTTTACCCCATACAGCTCGGTCCCTCTCCGCAGAAATGGCACGCCACCTGCCGAGAGTATTGTACAAAGCACTCGAACCCACCGACTCGAACCCACGACCTTTGACTCACAAGGCAAAGGGTTTAACCACTTAGCCACATAAAACACCTTATGTAAGTTGTCAAGTTAAGGAGATATCTTTCATACAATATGGTATAACGGTGAATACGGTGTTAGTCCCACATTTTACCATTGAATATCTTCAGACAATGGGAGATATTGTCAACAGTCCAGATTATGCCGTTATTTCTTAAGCGTCTCTGGAAGCCAACTCAAGCTGGGTTCATAGAAAGTCATTTGCGGTGGGAACAAACATGCGTCTCCCATTGTGGAATGTCATTTGGATCACGCCCCTAAGAATTGAGATCCCCAACCACTTTGCTATATGGTTCTTAGTGTAAATGAGACGTCATTGTTTATTGGGAACTGAAGTGACGTAATAGCACTCGGGCTAACCCTAGGTCTCAGTCTCCCTCAAGAGATGTCGAACGATATGCATACTGAAATTGTCTGTGACTCACTAGTTAGGCACACTCATTATGATACGTTAATATAGTAGTCCAACAATTGAAATGACTTGTAACAATTGAAATGACTTGTAACAATTGAAATGACTTGTAACAATTGAAATGACTTGTAACAATTGAAATGACTTGTAACAATTGAAATGACTTGTAACAATTGAAATGACTTGAAACTTCTGTAACATCTTTAGTTAGCTGTAACTAGATAATAAATAGTAGCATATCCCAGACACAGACATCAGTCCAGAAATAGAAACACACCATACGCACAATGTATTTGTATATAGAAGTAAGAAAGTAAGGATATTCAATATGATTTTTTTTGGGTATCGAATCGATATGAATACCAGTCATTAATTTTAAATAACATATATTAACATTTATGAAATTCAAAATGATATAGTTTTACAGAATAATATTAACTCATATAGATTGCTAATGAATGTTTGTACCGTAGTACATTAACGATAAATCAACGGTAGACGATATGTGGGGTAACATAGTGCATTTATGTTAATAATAAATATTTCGACTCCATCGTCGCGTGTGTCGGATATAACACAACAAGGGCGACTCATCTAACCCTAGAACGCAAATGAAAGCTCCCATCTCTATGTTTAACAGCAAGAGTGGACAACCAACTACATCTTACACCTGGGAAGACAATAAACAATAGACTTCACGTTCTCAAAGTATTCAATATGGGAAGTGATAGTCACCATACAGAACATGTTATGTGTTTCTGTAAATGTATGTCAACCTGCACGTCACACGATGATGTTGAATCACATACTGTACTGAATGTGGAAAGATACACAATAAAATGATACATAATTCTAAAGATTGACGTAGAGGCGTGGTTAATGAGTTTGCTTCCAAGTTGAAAGAGTCACAGATAGCTTCCAAGTTGAAAGAGTCACAGATAGCTTCCAAGTTGAAAGAGTCGCAGATAGCTTCCAAGTTGAAAGAGTCCAGATAGCTTCCAAGTTGAAAGAGTCAGATGGCTTCAAGTTGAAAGAGTCGATAGCTTCAAGTTGAAACAGACACAGATAGCTTCCAAGTTGAAAGAGTCACAGATAGCTTCCAAGTTGAAAGAGTCACAGATAGCTTCCAAGTTGAAAGAGTCGCAGATAGCTTCCAAGTTGAAAGAGTCGCAGATAGCTTCCAAGTTGAAAGAGTCACAGATAGCTTCCAAGTTGAAAGAGTCGCAGATAGTTCGAAGTTGAAAGAGTCCAATAGCTTCCAAGTTGAAAGAGTCACAGATAGCTTCCAAGTTGAAAGAGTCACAGATAGCTTCCAAGTTGAAAGAGCCAGATAGCTTCCAAGTTGAAAGAGTCACAGATAGCTTCCAAGTTGAAAGAGACACAGATAGCTTCCAAGTTGAAAGAGTCGCAGATAGTTCAAGTTGAAAGAGTCGCAATAGCTTCCAAGTTGAAAGAGATCACAGATAGCTTCCAAGTTGAAAGAGTCCAGATGCTTCAAGTTGAAAGAGTCATGATGCTTCAAGTTGAAAGAGTCACAGATAGCTTCCAAGTTGAAAGAGACACAGATAGCTTCCAAGTTGAAAGAGTCGCAATAGCTTCAGTTGAAAGAGTCGCAGATAGCTTCAAGTTGAAGAGTGAGATAGCTTCAAGTTGAAAGAGTCATGAATAGCTTCAAGTTGAAAGAGTCTAGATAGTTCCAAGTTGAAAGAGACACAGATAGTTCAAGTTGAAAGAGTCACAGATGCTTCAAGTTGAAAGAGTCACAGATAGCTTCCAAGTTGAAAGAGTCAGCAGATAGCTTCCAAGTTGAAAGAGTCTCAGATAGCTTCCAAGTTGAAAGAGTCGCAGATAGCTTCCAAGTTGAAAGAGTCGCAGATAGCTTCCAAGTTGAAAGAGTCTCAGATAGCTTCCAAGTTGAAAGAGTCGCAGATAGCTTCCAAGTTGAAAGAGTCGCAGATAGCTTCCAAGTTGAAAGAGACACAGATAGTTCCAAGTTGAAAGAGTCACAGATAGCTTCCAATTTGAAAGAGTCACAGATAGCTTCCAAGTTGAAAGAGTCACAGATAGCTTCCAAGTTGAAAGAGTCACAGATAGCTTCCAAGTTGAAAGAGACACAGATAGCTTCCAAGTTGAAAGAGTCGCAGATAGCTTCCAAGTTGAAAGAGTCGCAGATAGCTTCCAAGTTGAAAGAGTCGCAGATAGCTTCCAAGTTGAAAGAGTCGCAGATAGCTTCCAAGTTGAAAGAGACACAGATAGTTCCAAGTTGAAAGAGTCACAGATAGCTTCCAAGTTGAAAGAGTCACAGATAGCTTCCAAGTTGAAAGAGTCACAGATAGCTTCCAAGTTGAAAGAGTCACAGATAGCTTCCAAGTTGAAAGAGACACAGATAGCTTCCAAGTTGAAAGAGTCGCAGATAGCTTCCAAGTTGAAAGAGTCGCAGATAGCTTCCAAGTTGAAAGAGTCGCAGATAGCTTCCAAGTTGAAAGAGTCGCAGATAGCTTCCAAGTTGAAAGAGTCGCAGATAGCTTCCAAGTTAAAGAGTCGCAGATAGCTTCCAAGTTGAAAGAGTCACAGATAGCTTCCAAGTTGAAGAACAACCATAACAACACAGGCGTAATTGGGCTTCCAGTAAACACTGAATCAGAAAAGAAAGAAGTTAACGAGGAATGGAACTGGATATATGGCCTCATAACGATGGGGATATAGCCCCTACAAGGTCCCTATCACCTTATAATTCATAATATGATACGGATTACCGTTATCTTCTAAAGTAGCACAACTGATGTAATAGAGATTCACATGGTCTGTGTTCATCATCATAAAATAGATTGTCCTGAGCAGAACTTTGTCACCCCAACAGTTCTTCGGAATTTCTCTAGTAGACCCGTCTTTGCAGCCGTCATGCTCAAACCATCAGTTACATCCTGAATCCATCTTCTCCGTGGTCTTCCTCTTCTTCTCTTTGACGGTATGCCTCCTTCCATGATAGTTTTCTCCAGCCCTTCGTGTCTTTTATATGTCCAAACTACTTCAATTTTCTCTTTCTTATTCGTAGCAGTATCCAGTTTTCTATGATTTTGAGTTCTTTCTGGATAGATCTATTTGTTCTCTTCTCTGTCCATGATATACGAAGGACTCTTCTGTAGTAATATGATCTGTGTTACAACCTGTAATATGATATATGTTACAACCTGTATATATTTATATAGATGGTGTTACATCAATATACATGTTATATGAATGTCAAGAAGGTGTTACGAATATATATGGGTAGTGTTACATGATGTTACCGAGACATCAGCATTGTTCCCCTTTACCTCGTGTGTTCAATGTATGATTATATAATAGGTAAACCATTCATCAGAATCAAGACATATCCTTTTTACAGGACGTAGTCATCAACAACAGTAAACGAGTCGTTGATTTTATAGGCACCACTTATACATTCAGTAGTTAGCAATTGCTTTCTGAAGTATATTTATACAGTTCGTAAAAATTCAAGGAACTAATTTACTTCCACACATGCCTGCCGTGGAGTTTGAACCAAGTACGCTTGGGTTGTGATCAAGCTCACTACCACTTGAGCTACAGACGCTGACAAACCATTAATACAACAATATAAACAGATTTAGATAGATAACACGTGCCATACATATATACTAAGTTTCGTTTTGATATAAATAAATGATAACAATATGAAATAATAATTATTATTCCTCCTGTACTGTTATACGGTACATAGAGCCTGCAAGTAATTTCTCCATACCGCTCTATCCTTGGCACCTCGCACAATCTCATCCATGGAACTGAGACCAATATTTCTTGCCTCTCTCAGCATAGTTCGTTTTAGGTTATCCCTAGGTCGTCCTCTCTTTCTTGAACCCTCTGCATCCCACTGCAATGCCTGCTTTGATATTATTTTTTCATTTCGTCTCAGAATGTGTCCAACATATCTCCATCTTCTCCTTCTTATAACATTTAATACTAGTGGTTGACCAGATATTTGATAACAATATTACAGAGTTAAATATCACATCAATTATCTTATGAATATAATAATAATAATAATAATAATCATAATTGCCGTCCTTCGCAAACTATGATGGCAACAGCCTTGATGCGTGTTGTTGCACCTCCGGCGTGTGCGGAAGTGACTGTAGAGTCATGTTCTGGAACACATTCTTCTACCACAGGTGGATAACCCACACACACATGCATAATCAAGGTTGAACATGTGGGTGTTGTTTATTCTGTCTTTTCTCAAAGTCGCTTCCTCTGCTCCTAAACAGTATGACGATTCTCAGCTGTGCGAGTTTCTCTTATGCTGATATAGCGCCACATTTGGCGATTTTGCTCAAATGAATTTAAGAACATAGTCTCTATATCGAATTATTTTAGAAACACTTTAAAAGTGCCTTTATAGTATTTTTTTTACTTTCCACTAAAAAGAGTCTGCCCTCTTAAAGCTCGCCATTCATCAACTATTTTGGTATGAATTGATCAGACAACTGACCAACGTGACCGACCCTTCTCACCTGGGCCTTCTGCAACAGGGTCTTGGCGCTTGGGATCGTGGATTTTATGAGAACTTCGGTTTCTTGAATTTTGACGTGCCCTTTTATGTTGCGTAGTCTATCCTAACACCGTACTACCCAATATACATCGATGTATGAAAAAAGGTTCCTTTACTTTTGTTTACTTTCATCAATGTAGAGAGCTTTTCAAAACATAACACATTTAAAACAGTGTACTGGACAGGAAATAATTCATGGATGTTTGGAACAGTGTACTGGACAGGAAATAAGTCATGGATGTTTGGAACAGTGTACTGGACAGGAAATAATTCATGGATGTTTGGAACAGTGTACTGGACAGGAAATAATTCATGGATGTTTGGAACAGTGTACTGGACAGGAAATAATTCATGGATGTTTGGAACAGTGTACTGGACAGGAAATAATTCATGGATGTTTGAAACAGTGTGCTGGACAGGAAATCATTCATGGATGTTTGGAACAGTGTGCTGGACAGGAAATAATTCATGGATGTTTGGAACAGTGTGCTGGACAGGAAATAAGTCATGGATGTTTGGAACAGTGTACTGGACAGGAAATAATTCATGGATGTTTGGAACAGTGTACTGGACAGGAAATAATTCATGGATGTTTGGAACAGTGTGCTGGACAGGAAATAATTCATGGATGTTTGAAACAGTGTACTGGACAGGAAATAATTCATGGATGTTTGGAACAGTGTACTGGACAGGAAATAATTCATGGATGTTTGGAACAGTGTACTGGACAGGAAATAATTCATGGATGTTTGGAACAGTGTGCTGGACAGGAAATAATTCATGGATGTTTGGAACAGTGTGCTGGACAGGAAATAATTCATGGATGTTTGGAACAGTGTGCTGGACAGGAAATAATTCATGGATGTTTGGAACAGTGTGCTGGACAGGAAATAATTCATGGATGTTTGGAACAGTGTACTGGACAGGAAATAATTCATGGATGTTTGGAACAGTGTGCTGGACAGGAAATAAGTCATGGATGTTTGGAACAGTGTGCTGGACAGGAAATAATTCATGGATGTTTGGAACAGTGTGCTGGACAGGAAATAATTCATGGATGTTTGGAACAGTGTGCTGGACAGGAAATAATTCATGGATGTTTGGAACAGTGTGCTGGACAGGAAATAATTCATGGATGTTTGGAACAGTGTGCTGGACAGGAAATAATTCATGGATGTTTGGAACAGTGTGCTGGACAGGAAATAATTCATGGATGTTTGGAACAGTGTGCTGGACAGGAAATAATTCATGGATGTTTGGAACAGTGTGCTGGACAGGAAATAATTCATGGATGTTTGGAACAGTGTGCTGGACAGGAAATAATTCATGGATGTTTGCAACAGTGTGCTGGAGACGAAAAGATGCATACATGTTTAGAAAAGTGATATATAGTGAGAAACATGACCGGTAATCGGTGAAGAGTACGATATGAAGAAGAAGCTGGATACAGAAGCTGGATAGATGACTTGAGCATGAGAACATGAGAAGCAGGACGTGTTGTATGAGCACAATAAACTCTGAAGAAGTGTTATAGTGTCACAGCTCGACACGGGGCAGCTACTAAATAATGATGATCACATTTATACAGATATAGTAAATACTTGGCGTCCGTACCGTAGTAAAGTAAAGGAACCCTTTCATACCTCGTGGTATATAGGTCAATACGGTGTTAGGCCTGTATTTTTCATTGACCATCGGCACACGATGGGTGATGTAGTCAGCATCACGCCGGCCGCCTTTACTTTCCCAGAGCATGTCTGGTACCCAGTTGAGGCTGGGTCGACCTGAGAGCCGTCGCGGTCGGGAAAAATTCCTGCGGGAAAACTGCGGGAGCTGAACCCTGACCACCAGCCTTGAGAAGCGAGTTCACTAGCAACTACGCTACCACAGCTCTCCTCTGTACCAGTAGTGTATCTCTATCTCTATATGGCTCGATCACAATCCAAGTGTACCTGGTTCAAACCCAACGGTAGGCAAGTTTGAAAGCAAATTCTTTTTCGTGGGATTTTTACGAAAGGTGAAAATAGACCTCACCGTTCAGAAAGCAATGTCAAACTACTGAACGTATTTGTGGTGCCTATAAAATCAACGACTCATGGACGATGGTTGATGGCTACGTTCTGTAAAGGAAATGACACCATTTGCTGTTTTTTTCAGTACATTATGATACAAAAACGATATATGCGTTCTAAATTTCTAGTTTGATCTTTGAAACATAAATACAATTGAGGAAATGTAAACTTTAGACGTTTATATTTCAAAGAACACTTATACAGCATTGTACACTCCTTTAGAGATCTTATAGAAACATGGTTGTATATTTTGACAGGGAATAAGAATCAAATGTGAAAAATAAAAACAAACTCCCATCTAACAAATCCTTTTGAATTTGACATTTCAGGAAGCGATGTATGTACATTAGGTAGTCTTGTCCTTCATTTCGTTCGGCTTAACATCCCTGCATCAATTGAACATTTCTTTGGCTCCGTTGAGATCTCTAGTCTGATAAGCTGCTGTCGTGTGGAGTGAATGAAGTGATCAATGATTCTTTCATAACTATTTTTGTGTGTGTTTTAATCTGTAAACTTGGCACATCCAACTGTCTTTGCAAGTCAGTTCTTTTAATTTCTCGTCTGAAGGTTTCCGTTTTCGTTTACGTTATTATTATTGTTATTGTTAGTAATAATATGATGATATAAAAAAAGCAGATTTTACCAAAATGCACCATCACAAGTAAATGGGACTGATCTAAGACAAGTGCAGCAATTTAAATACCTCGAGTCCTGGTAACATCAGATGGCAGATGCCGATCAGAAATAAAGAGCAGAATAGGACAAGCGAAAACATCATTCCTGAAAATTAGAAGCATTATCTGCAACAAGTCCTTGTCAATCCCGATCAGAATGCGAGTTATTCAGTGCTACATAGAAACAATACTGACATACGGATGCGAGTCATGGACAATGAACACAAAGATCGAAAAATCTCTGAGAGCCACAGAAATGTGGTTTTATAGAAGAATGATGAGAATCCCATGGACTGCTAAAATGACTAATGTTGAGGTGCTGAATGAGATCAAGACACAGAGAAAGCTTATCATCAATATAAAAAAGAGGCAGTCATCATTTTTCGGGCATATGATGAGGAGGGGAAGTTTAGAACACATTGTGACAACCGGTAAAATCGAGGATAGACGAGACAGGGGAAGACAGAAAGAAAAAATGTTGGATGGCCTGACTTCATGGCACCGTAGAGCGTCAATATCTGAGTTGATAGCAAACACCAACAACATAGATTTGTGGAGATCCATGATCGCCTACGCCAGCCGGCACGGCACCTGATGATAATTGTTAGTAATTGTAAGAAGTCAAATGTGTTCGTCTGAACTTCTTCTTCAAACGCTCCATATCGACATTGTTAACCAATATTTGTGATTTGTATGTGATTGAGCCTAAGAGCGAGTGTGCGTTGTGCTAGTTATGCTGCTACAAGTGTCTACAACATCCGATTTCTGAAATGCTTTTTATTTACTAGGGTAGCCTTCCTAGGTCATACATCAGTCGCCTCTTACGACATGCCTTGTAGGTCACAGTGGTACTACCTTTTGTTTCCTTTGCGGGCTCCATATCAGATATAATCACATCCAACGCCAGTGTAACAGCTGCATCAGTAGTGTTCATCCAGAGCAACAGATCAAATGGTTTAATCATATAACACAATTGCCTTTACAAAGAGTACATCACTACAGACAATGATACACTGAGTTAACGGAATCAAGAGGAGATTACTGCATTCAAGAGCTAGACTGATGGTATAGCAGAGTCCCTTTGCTAACTATATATACAAAGTACGTAGGAGGCCCTACTTCAGCACCCTATGTGTCACCTGGACACCGCAAGTGTACAAGAAGTGTATAAGTTGAACACTATGAGATTTGATAAAACGTAGTATCAAACAGAACAAGCTTGCTTAGCGCTTAAAATGATTTCGTAGTCTGGACCTGAGAAAATGTCATAGTTAACAATTTATTTTAATTGTCCACTGCAAAATCGAATATACTTCGTAATTAATTACAGTTTGAACTTGAAGAATAGGTTGCTACCTATTCTTCTTCTTCTTGTGGTCGTTCTTCGCGGCCAATTTTATCATTCTTTTTGTGATATATAATTGATCTTTGACAAGAACGATTTTTATGTTTTGCCAATTATCCGTCTATGGTGACCAAGTCAGCACATCCGATTTCACCAGATGTTGTTTTAATAGGGTAACTTGCCCTAGAACGATCCGTTGTGCTGTATATTTTGGCTTTGATCTATACATTTACTATCATCTTTTTGCCGTATATTTTGGCTTTGATCTATACCTTTACTATCATCTTTTTGCCGTATATTTTGGCATTACTACATATTCTAAAATTAGAGTTTGAAAAATTGTTTTCTAAAAACAACCAGACGCCATCAAATGGAATGGGTCAGCTTGACAACCAATTAGTGTTAATCTGGACTGGTTCAAATGATCGGTATGTCATGTTGTAATATCACAAAAAGTTTGTAATATAAACACCACCTCCTACAGAGCACTCAGAAAAAAACCATAGGTGCTCAATAACATTCGGCAGATGTCACAATGTATGCTTGTTTATCTTCCCCCATTCACACGTCATATCCGTTATAGAAATAGGTGTTGGCTCAAGCTACATTTAATTCTAAAATATTACAGAAGAAATAATGAAGGGATGGGATGTAATATCCAAACTTGTCAGACTGATCATAATTCCCGGACCATTTCTATTCCTAAGTCAAAGTCATTATCTGTCGTTCTAGATTGACATTATTGCTTCAAGACTTATGAAACCGAATGTTTCTTGTGTACGTCTTAGCTGACGTCAGTGTTTCCTGAAAGTAAAAGAAACATCATTACAAAAATAAATCTAGCACTTTAAGAGCTTCTTAAAGACGACATGTCTTGCGATCATTATGGCGTCTGCAGTTTGATTCGAAATGCGACTGTTTGTGTGATTATTCAGCAATCACGTGACTAACCAATGTCACTTTGCCGACACTATAAATATTTAAACAGTTTCTATTGGCTATGGATTTGCAAGCAGCCTCAAATAGAGAAGCTTTTCTTTGTTTCGTTTTTTGGTGTTTTTTTTCTGTAGCAGAGAAAATGAGGGTTCTTTCACTCTGGAGCAAATGTCAGTTACTCTCGTATGTATGTTTGACTTTCTACATCATAGGTTCCAAACTTTTTCGGCCCACCGCCCACTTTGCTCAACATGCATTTTGCAACCTCCGCCCTCCGCCCCTCTACATTATAACAGTTTGCCAACGCTTCGCTCCCCCTCCTCCATATATACATGCTCTATTTTCTCTTTGACATAGCTAATTGATATATATTTATGTCATAGATGGTCAATTTTCAAATGATTATATACGTGAAATAGAAAATTGATGACAAAAATGGATCGTGTAAGACGGGCATAAGATGAATTAAAATGCAGAATTCAAATTTTAAATGATCATTCAATCGCAAAATCACGAAAATAATTTATTTTTAAATATTTATTATTAATTTTTTTCTTTAAAGAGCCACCGAACACTAAACGTCTGGACGCCCCCTCCCTCCCAAATTCTTCTGAACCCACACTCACCCCTCTAGAACGCCTCAGCACCTACTGGGGAGGAGGGGTGGATGGCGGAACCGCCCACTTTGGAAAACGCTGTTCTACATGAAACTATTTTCATTGTTATTGTTGTTGTTATTTATGTTCTATTATTCTCTTCCAACTTGTTCAGCGTGTATGTTTCTCATAAGCGTAATATTCAAAGTTGTTATATGTCTAAAGTTAGTATGTATAGTTTCATTAAAAATAATCCTGTTTGCAATTCCTTGTATGTCTAAAACGGGTATACATGCGAAGGATTGCCTTCCTTGCACCAGGTCTCACTGGAATGCTCCGCCCCTGTCGGCAGAACTGGCAGGAAAATGTAGGTTACGAAATCCTAGGGTAATCATGACAAAATTGCATATGTGAACTCGGTATAGATTCGAACCCACCACCTCGCGAGCCACATAGAAAACCTTAAACCCTTCGCTATAGAGACCATTTATTGTATGTATTTACACCAAACAATAAACTACACGTATTATTTATTTTCATAGTTATGACGTAGTAGGAAGTGTACACCACTAAGTGTTTCATTTGTCAAATTTGCTTTAATGACATCTACATGATGCTCACGATAAAAGTAGCACAATTGACAAATCAAAAGTTGCCAGTTACATCTTGCATTTTGTCTATTTCTTATTTGAACCGGTTCTGACTAACTCGTCCTACGTCACATTGGCTCATTTCTCCTTACAGCATCACGACTTGCGTACTTGACCTTTCTTACGTCATAATTGAACCTTCTCATTTTCATAAATATATGCCAGATTGGCTCCCTTGACAAGATACTTTTATCTTGAACAACCTGTATAAAAGCAAATATACACAGTACGAAAATCTATTGCTATCTCTACTAAAACAAATCTCAGAATACTCAGCTCAAATGTGAAACGTGTCTTGTTGTAAGGGTTCGGAATGTGGCAAGTCACTAAGTTAAATACATAATAGAGATTTAGACATTCATCAACAAATGTCTTCACAGTATTCTCAGACAGAGATGGTATGATAGAGTGACAAATACATACATGTGGATAAGAACAGCACAGAATACAACATGACTCAGGTTGGGATGAGAAAATGGAGGTGTGTCGAACCACAGCCAACTCTAAATACTGAGCCGCATAACTGACTGGAAAACCTCTGATCTAGTTTCATTTGGAGGCTATAATTTATATATGTGTGATATAACACTGCAAGATTTTTTTTTTACAATTTTACTCAATTATATGTCCATATTTATTTATTGGTGAAAAATATTCATAATATTGATATTCCTTATTTTTAAACTTAACTTGTTGTATAATATAACTTCGATTTAGCATTTTGTGTTGATTTTAAATTGAATTCGTCTATATACAACAATACTGGAATGCGAGGTCACGTGGTGTAGTTGTGATCTGATTTCCCATAATTATGCAGTCCCTAGGCCGCAGGCCCTTGAGTATAGTTGGCTGTGGTCAAGCATACGATGGGAAAGACACAGTCAAGTGTAACTAGACAATCACTTGAGTGGAACCCACAAGAGAAAATGAAAAGACTACATCCTAAAAGACCTGAATACGTAACCTTCTTGAGGAACCGAAAAATGTTTGGCTATCCTGGAAAGCACTAAATAAAAAGGCCATAGGCCGGGGGAAGTGGAGAACAACTGTTGATTTCCTATGTTCCGCTTGGAGCGTACAAGAATAAATAAATAAACAAAGAAAATATACCAATCAATAGAAATTCTGCTACATCTACAACACAGAAACTTCAAGCAAATTTTGCAGACATAAATGTCATTCAGATCAGCTCTTGAGACCGCATATACTAGACGTATGTGACATATCACGGATTTCAATATCGCATAGTTTACGTGTTCTCACGCTGATCAATTCGAATGCTGCATGTTTTCTTTAAGAACACGATTATTAATCTTCGTTTTCCTGTGAGGGATTATAATTTCGTGTTTCTAGATAATTGCGTATTTGTTTAGTAATGTAATTGTTCATCTTTATTTTTGTTCTGTTTTTATCTTCATCAACATTAAAGTGTATCTTACACAATTTCTCAATTTCTTCTTATGTGTCTATATATTCTACGACGTTTTAATCTACTTTTATCATCATTATCATCATCATCAGGTGCGGTTCTAGCTGGGGTTGGTGATCATAGATCTCCACAAATATATGTTCTTTGTGCTTGCTACCATCTCAGACGTTGACGCTCTTCCATGCCATGAAGTCTAGCTGTCCAAATTTGTCTCTATCTGTGTTACTCTGTCTCGTCTCCACTCGATTTTACAAGTTGTCAATATGTGTTCTAAGCCTTCATTTCTCATTACATGTCCAAGAAAAGATGATTACCTCTTTCTTATGTTGATAATAAACTTTCTTTGTGTCTTGACATCATTCGTCACTGTAGCAGTCCATAGGATTATCATCATCTTCTGTAAAAACACACCTCTGTTGCCTCCTTCGATTGTTCTATCTGTTTGTATAATGTCCATGACTCACATCCGTATGTTAGTATTGTCTCTATGTAGCACTGAATAACTCTCAAACTGACCTCAAATGACAGTGACTTTTTGCACTGGTACCATAACTTTCTTATCATCATCACCCGAACCCTATGTAAAATGTCACAATTTAAAGCATTATACGAGGGAAGTCAATAAGTAAGCCACAAATGGCTGTAGAAAAATAACTAAACATGATAACAACTTGAAACCAGTTTATTTTTATACATACATTGTTCCTTTATTTCTCAACATAATTTCCACCAACATTGATGCACTTATCCCATTGTTTTATCAATCCTCCCAAACCAGCTGCATAGAACTGCGTGCTCTGTTTTTAAACCACGTTTTCACTTCACATTCAACTTCGGCGTCATTCGCGAAATGTCTCCGCCAAGGTGGGTTTTCAGAGGACCAAAAAGGTGGAAATCGTTAGGGGCTAAGTCGAGACTGTAAGGTTGATGTTCCAGAACTTTCCACCGTAGTTGGTTAATTTTCTCCTGAGTTAATCAAGCCGTATGTGGTCTGGCAATTGAAGAAAGTGTGCTCAATGTGGTACCCAGACAATTGAAAGAGGAACACAAAATGAACCGATTTGGCTTGTCCTTGCGTCATCTCTGTCGATACGAAGGTGAAGGAGAAGACATGCTGAACAGGATTGTTACTGGGGATGAATCATGGGTGCATCACTACCAGACCGAATCAAAGCGTGCTTCAATACAGTGGAAACATCTTTCTTCGCCTTGTGTCAAAAATTCAAGGTTACGCCATCAGCAAGGAAAGTCATGCTGACGGTGTTCTGGGATTGTCAAGGAGTGCTTTTAACCAATTTCAAGAAGAAAGGTGACAATGTGAATTCTGAATCATACTGTGAAGTTCTATCGATGCTTCATGATGCAATTCGAAAAAACGCCCAGGACTGCTGACTACAGGAGTGTTGCTTCTTCATGACAATGCCAAACCATATACGGCTCGATTAACTCAGGAGAAAATTAACCAACTACTGTGGAAAGTTCTGGAACATCAACCTTACAGTCTCGACTTAGCCCCTAACGATTTCCACCTTTTTGGTCCACTGAAAACCCACCTTGGCGGGAGACATTTCGCGAATGACGCCGAAGTTGAATGTGAAGTGAAAACGTGGTTTAGAAAACAGAGCCCGCAGTTCTATGCAGCTGGTTTGGGAGGATTGATAAAACGATGGGATAAGTGCATCAATGTTGGTGGAAATTATGTTGAGAAATAAAGGAACAATGTATGTATAAAAATAAACTGGTTTCAAGTTGTTATCATGTTTAGTTATTTTTCTACAGCCATTTGTGGCTTACTTATTGACTTCCCCTCGTACAATAAAATCTTAGTGTTTTATTCAATACAAGAATAAGACATAAATATCAGGAAATAAAACTTGTGAATTATTTTGTATGTGAAACATTTTGGCTCGTGAATCGGCGTATCCAAAAACTGGTACTGCTCGTAAGATATGTCAGATTACTTTTCGTATTGTTGGAGTTAATGTGTTAGTAAACATTGAACTCTCAATGATTAGACTTCTAACAATCTATTTTATTTTTTGGAATTATGTAAGCATACATCATTCCCTTTTTATTTGATCAATGAAATCAATACACAAGAGAATGAAATCAATACACAAGAGAATGAAATCAATACACAAGAGAATGAAATCAATACACAAGAGAATGAAATCAATACACAAGAGAATGAAATCAATACACAAGAGAATGAAATCAATACACAAGAGAATGAAATCAATACACAAGAGAATGAAATCAATACACAAGAGAATGAAATCAATACACAAGAGAATGAAATCAATACACAAGAGAATGAAATCAATACACAAGAGAATGAAATCAATACACAAGAGAATGAAATCAATACACAAGAGAATGAAATCAATACACAAGAGAATGAAATCAATACACAAGAGAATGAAATCAATACACAAGAGAATGAAATCAATACACAAGAGAATGAAATCAATACACAAGAGAATGAAATCAATACACAAGAGAATGAAATCAATACACAAGAGAATGAAATCAATACACAAGAGAATGAAATCAATACACAAGAGAATGAAATCAATACACAAGAGAATGAAATCAATACACAAGAGAATGAAATTAATACACAAGAGAATGAAATCAATACACAAGAGAATGAAATCAATACACAAGAGAATGAAATCAATACACAAGAGAATGAAATCAATACACAAGAGAATGAAATCAATACACAAGAGAATGAAATCAATACACAAGAGAATGAAATCAATACACAAGAGAATGAAATCAATACACAAGAGAATGAAATCAATACACAAGAGAATGAAATCAATACACAAGAGAAAAGAACGTTAAGACCTCATAGAATCAAACAGAACATACTGGGTGTGAGGATTTCTACTTTATTGTTACATATTTTCCTTAGATACGTTGGTATTTGGTCGTCCATTTGTGTTTCATTTTAATTTGTCACTCCTGTTTGTTCGTTTGCTTGATAAAGGCCTTGTTGGTCGAAACGTTGCTGTTTATCGTCACTGTTTATGTATTTTGTAAAACTATAGTACTTTTTTTGTACGTGTTTCACTATTTACCAAGTTTTACTGCAGTTTCCCCCTATTTCGATACTTTATTTTCCACACTATTTCAACTTCAATATATTTTTGTGTCAAACATACTTTTATTTCGGACGATTAAAGTTTGTTTGTAGTCAGAATTATTACAGTGTACATTGGAACTGCAAAGTCAAAGCTCTAACCAAATGACAGCATCAACGCCTTGTTTCGTGCTCACTTATCGGTGGTTTTTTTGTGTGCAGTATTTCCAATTCGTTCATTTTGAACCTTTCATGCATCCTATATCTTTACTTGATGAAAGCATTTTAATTGAAACAACGATTTAGACATTTGTTGCTTTTACAAACTACTTTCTTTTGTGTTTTCATTTTTCGCTGTTCGCTTGATCGTTCTATTACAGTATTCATTATTTCCTGTATCTGGATAGTGTTTTTATGTCATGGACCTCTATGTACACAATCGTCAAGGCTATAGCAGGAAATAATAAACAGTGTGTATGGGTGATGGGAGATACTTTGACTGAAATGAACGGACGGCATCTTTAAAATGTTTACAGTCATATGATGAAATAAAATACAAGACATACTAACACAATAGAAGGCACTAACGGAATATAACATCACAGAAGAAATATTAACATAAGTTGATGGATAACATGTGATAAGTTCTTTTTCTTTTCGAACGCTCCATATGGACCACTTGTTAACTACTCTGTGCGATTGTAATCTGAGCCTAAGAGCGATTATACGTTGTGCCAGTTATGCGCCTACAAGTAGGCCAGCACATCCGAATTATGCGATGCTTTTTATTTACTAGACTACATTCCCTATCCCCCTACCACAGTCGTCTCTTTCGACTTGTCTTGTAGGTGGTAAGAGTTCAATTCTTTGCTTCCTTTACTGGCCCCGGCACCACACAAGCGATGTTGTTGATAACACGTTTGCATATGTCTTTGTATGTAAGTTGATAACACGTTTGTATATGTCTTTGTATGTAAGTTGATAACACGTTTGCATATGTCTTTGTATGTAAGTTGATAACACGTTTGCATATGTCTTTGTATGTAAGTTGATAACACGTTTGTATATGTCTTTGTATGTAAGCTTGATAAACACGTTTGATATGTCTTTGTATGTAAGTTGATAACACGTTTGCATATGTCTTTGTATGTAAGTTGATAACACGTTTGTATATGTCTTGTATGTAGTTGATAACACGTTTGCATATGTCTTTGTATGTGAGTTGATAACACGTTTACATATGTCTTTGTATGTAAGTTGATAACACGTTTGCATATGTCTTTGTATGTGAGTTGATAACACGTTTGCATATGTCTTTGTATGTGAGTTGATAACACGTTTACATATGTCTTTGTATGTAGTTGATAACACATTTCATATGTCTTTGTATGGAGTTGATAACAGTTTGATATAGTCTTTGTATGTAGTTGATAACACGTTTGCATATGTCTTTGTATGTGAGTTGATAACACGTTTGTATATGTCTTTGTATGTAAGTTGATAACACGTTTGTATATGTCTTTGTATGTAAGTTGATAACACTTTGCATATTCTTTGTATGTAGTTGATAACACGTTTGCATATGTCTTTGTATGTAGTTGATAACACGTTTGCATATGTCTTTGTATGTAGTTGATAACACGTTTGCATATGTCTCTTGTAAGTTGATAACACGTTTGCATATTCTTTGTATGTAGTTGATAACACGTTTGCATATGTCTTTGTATGTAAGTATGTGTGGAAATGTAGTCTGTAGGTTTTGTAATTGTCCTCTATTTGTTAAGAGAACATTGGGTTAAGATTACTGAGCAATTATGGGGTGACCTGTTGTAGTGAAGTTGGAACAGTACATATGAATTATGGGGTAACCTGTTGTAGTGAAGTTGGAACAGTACATAGAATTATGGGGGACCTGTTGTAGTGAAGTTGGAACAGTACATATGAATTATGGGGTGACCTGTTGTAGTGAAGTTGGAACAGTACATATGAATTATGGGGTGACCTGTGTAGTGAAGTTGGAACAGTACATAGAATTATGGGGGACCTGTTGTAGTGAAGTTGGAACAGTATATATGAATTAAGTGGGTGACCTGTTGTAGTGAAGTTGGAACAGTACATATGAATTATGGGGGGACCTGTTGTAGTGAAGTTGGAACAGTACATATGAATTATGGGGTGACCTGTTGTAGTGAAGTTGGAACAGTACATATGAATTATGGGGTGACCTGTTGTAGTGAAGTTGGAACAGTACATATGAATTATGGGGGGACCTGTTGTAGTGAAGTTGGAACAGTACATATGAATTATGGGGTGACCTGTTGTAGTGAAGTTGGAACAGTACATATGAATTATGGGGTGACCTGTTGTAGTGAAGTTGGAACAGTACATATGAATTATGGGGTGACCTGTTGTAGTGAAGTTGGAACAGTACATATGAATTATGGGGTGACCTGTTGTAGTGAAGTTGGAACAGTACATATGAATTATGGGGTGACCTGTTGTAGTGAAGTTGGAACAGTACATATGAATTATGGGGGGACCTGTTGTAGTGAAGTTGGAACAGTACATATGAATTATGGGGTGACCTGTTGTAGTGAAGTTGGAACAGTACATATGAACTATGAACTATACGTTAAGATAGAGTGTAGCCAGATACACATTTGCGTGTGCTATATATTTACTGTGATAGACATAAAGGATACAACTAAACAGGGGCGCTATAGAAGCCAATTATATATCTCTCTCTGATCGAGTGCCTGTTGGGAATGAATGAAAAATGTATACATGTCTGACACGCTATCACACCGTGTCTCAGACACTGACGTTGGAAATTGTTGTAGAAACAGAAGCATCTGATGGCTTAATCTATCTATGAATGTGTTTTAGGAAAAGCTAAGACTATAAAGGAAATAAAAGGGCAGAAATCTTGATCAGTTTGCTGAGTTTTGTCTTGTCAGTGATAACCACATCCTGGTAGTATCGAATCACAATGGTTGGTCCTATCATCATCATCAAATAGCTTGTCCTGAGCTGAACTTAGCCACCCCAACAGTCCTCTGGGAATTTCACTATCTCATATGCCAGATGTCCTGCTTCTGCAGCCACCATATTCAAATCATTAGTTAAATCATGAATCCATCTTCTCCGTTGTCTTCCTTTTCTTCTCTTTGCCGGTATGCCTCCTTCCATGATGGTCTTCTACAGCTATTCATGTTTTTTTATATGTTCAAAATATTTCAATTTTCTCTTTCTTATTTGTAGCATCAGCCAGTTTTCTTTGATTTTGAGTTCTTTCTGGATAGATCTATTTGTTCTCTTCTCTGTCCAAGATATACGAAGGACTCTTCTGTAACACTTATATTTAAAAGCACATATATGTTTTTCCACTGCTTTATTAAATGTCCATGCTTCACACCCATACATTGTCACTGGGAATATGCATGCTCTTAGTATTCTGATCTTTGTTTTCTTATCAGTTCCGTCCCATACTGTATTTAGTTGTTTAATTTTTGTAAAGCCATGTTTGTTCTTCTTTTAATTTCCCTCATCCCATTTTCAATTGTTGTTAGAAGTGAACCAAGATATTCGAAACTGTTTACATTTTCTACTTTCTCTCCGCTGATAAAAATATCTTTTGTCATGTTCGTTTTATCTGTTGTCATTATGTTGTCATTATCAACATGGACACTGACAAAAGAACAAGAAAGGAAAATTACCACATGCGAAATGAGATGCCTGAGGAAAGCAGTAAATAAAACAAGAATAGACCATATAAGAAATGAGGAAATTAGAAGAACAGTCGGAACAACACCTGCTATTAGATTTATTGAAAAACAGAGACTCAAATGGTTTGGCCACTTGGTCAGAATGAACCCGAATACACCAGTTGCAAGAGCGTACAACCTGAAAATGGAATCATCAAGAGGAAGGGACAGACCAAGAAAAGATGGGTTGATGGAGTTACAGACATCTTAAAACTCCACAATACCACACCATATCAAGCGACAGAGCGTGCATTATCTCGGATACCGATCATCAGTTAAACCTGCTACGCCTAGCGGCAAAAAAGCAGAGAAGGACAAAAGAAAAAGATTATTTTTTTTATTCAACATTGAGATATAGTTTTTGTTTTTCGCTTTTATCTTTCACTTCCCCTAATAATTTCTCAATCATTGTTGTAATGTTTACAGTAAGACTCTCACAGTGAGATTTTATACTGGTTTCTGCTTTCTTATAGAATTGAATAGACCGTGAACGCTTAACAGCAAGGTAGAAAAGACATAATAAAGATATAATATGACACATTATAATAACAACAATATCTTACACAAGATGAACTCAACAATCAGAACTTTAAAAACAGATTTTTAAAATTATATATATTAAATTGTTGGTGATTTCTCTCTCATGATCACCTCCCAGACCGATGTACCAGATTTCCTTATAAATTCTATTCATGTGGAAATCTGATTCATGAAGTCTTAGGATTTTGTTTGTTTTACGTCACATCTTCAGCACCATTTGGAGTTCTGGTGCTTATCCTTCGGCGAAGTGTTCGGTTTCAGTCAGCGTTTACTCGGTTCGCTCTCCGTTATGTAGCCATCTAGAGTTTTTTTTATGGTGTGAGGTAGCCAGCCCCCACGCGCAACCTCCTTAGCCGCCTCTTACGACGTGTGTGGCAGGTAACAGTGGTTCTATTCTTTACACACCAATTTGGGCCCCAGTAACCACTCGGACGTTGGTGATTTGTAACGTATGATGTGTTTGTTATTCTTAATCGAAACCACTTTCAGTAACTCGCCACATTTACAATGTACCACACTGTCCTTCATAATGAGCATTACTCTCATTTACAATTCGACTAAATTCGATTGAATCCCATTCACAATTCGTCTCAAAGTCATTCCCAATTCGTCTTACAATCATTCACAATTGCTTTACTGCCTTGATAATTCGCTTCGCTGGCATTCGAAATTCGCGTTACTGTCATTTATGATTCGCTTTAATGTCATTCACAATTTGTCACCCGTCATTCACAATTCCCATCACCGTCATTCACAAAATGTATTACTGTCATTCATACTTTGCCTCACAGCAATTTACAATTCGCCTCACGTTCACTCACTATTCGCCACAGTTGCATTTACAATTTACCAAATTCTCATTTACAATTCCCTCTACTTTCATTCCAAATTCACCACAAACGTTTTCTATTTCGGCACATTCTCTTTTCAAATTTGACATATTTCAAATTATTCTATTCCAAGTTATTCACACTGTAAGTGCAAAATCACCACAAATTTATATCAGACTGGTCACACTTTCATTTTCAACTCGCAACATATTCATTCCAAATTCAACAAATTGATTTCACAGTTCGCAACGACTGAATTCACAATTGATCACATTTGTACTTCATAATCGTCTTTCACAGTTTAATGTGAAATTGACCACTCGTCCAACATTCGATATCGTACAGTGTGTTAGTAAATTTACGTGATGTATGCCACTCTATCTGTTGAGAATATAATCGATGATATACCATTGTTTAGACAGCCTGTACATTCGGGAAGTTTTGATTAAAGTTGTAGAAGAGCATATCAACAACAGCTTAAAAGGGAAATATGAAACAGAACATTGCTTTAATTACACCGAGAGACAAAGAATGAAGTGACCTGGACACATAAAAAGAATATAATCAAACTCCCTTGTAAACAGAGTCTTATATAACAGTACATCAAGAAAGAAAGTGAGAGGAAGACCACGCTAAAGATGGATAGATAACAAAGAATAAACCTGTCAAAAATTTCAAATAAATATCACCAAAGCCACTAGAACAGCGAAATAATACCAAATAAAAACCCATAACACCACGACACTCGACAACAACTCGATGACAGTGTGACAACAAAATAAGAAGAATAAGAAAAACATTCAGTAAATGATGATCAGGGGATACACATGACATAATATGAGTAGTAGCAATCCATTCGTTTATTTTACTACACTATGTTGTCTTCGACTATCTCAGGTCAGGTTCTTGGTGGTCCCTAACTCCAGCATTACAGTTTCCAAGAATTATGACCTTCTCAGAACTGTTTAATTTATGCAGTAAAAGATGATAGGCACGTGTTTGTAAAACGTGTTTGTCGAGATATTGTGTGTATAGAAATATTAGTTTGCATTTATGACTGGTAGAAGTCGACAGGGTCACAAGCAACATTAAATCGGCGTGAGAATGCGACTCTGGAATCGCGGCGTTGTTTTTGTTAAGCAACCTCATAAGTTAGTATATCTGATATTCTCCTCCGATACCTGATCTTGATCAGGTGTTCTAGTCTTTCTTAAGTCAACTATGTCAACGCCATATCGTGCCAATTTAATAGCTGCAAGTTTAAATCGTTTTTCACAGCTGAGATCTTCCTGTGTGAGAAAGAGATCGGAGCACACATGGTTACTCACCGAAGTGCAATGATGATGGTCCTATCAATCAACAGAATCAATCAACATCTGATTTATTTGATAATTGTCCAGTAAAGTGCTCATCTTTGATGTATTGTAACTGAGAACCTTGCGTTCTCTCTTCATTATTACATTGTGGTTGTTTGAATGCACAGTTGTGATTTTCCGATTGTTAAATTTCTGAGGCTGTGTAGTGAGTTGTACTTGGATTAGAACAAGAAAGAGCTGAGATGATCGTAAACCATCAGCAAGCATAGTCGAGACGTTTTAACACAGTGCAGGATGCAGTGAATGACTAGTAGTAAGTAAAGGGAAGACGATTGGACAAAATGCAATCTGCAGTGAATGACCAGTGATATGCATAGTCTAGACGACTGGACACAGTACATAATACAGAGTAAAAAAAAAGAGTAAAGGAACCCTTTCATACCTTGTGGTATATAGGCCTGTATTTGTCATTGATCGTCGGCACACGATGGGTGATGTGGTCAGCATCACGCCGGTCGTCTTTACTTTTCCAGAGCATGTCTGGTACCCAGTTAAGGCTGGGTCGGCAAGAGAGCCGTCGCGGTGGGGAAAAAATTCCACGATTTCTCATAATACAGAGTATAACCAATATTTTATGTATGTCTCGTTATGCTCTATGTGGTATACACTGTTCCACTATGGGGCATCGTTCTACTTGTTGTACTAACTGGTGACGTGTCTGCGTAGTCAGTAGCTACATGTCTTACTTGTCTGGGTAGACACACCGAATATCATGATAGTATATTTCATTTTCTGCCCTCAGGTTATTTTCCGAAGTTCAGTCAATGTGTTCTGTCAGATTGTGACAGTAATATATATTACACTCTATGTCACATGGGACAGCCAAAGGGTAGTTTTGCCCCAAGGTAAATGACCTACTACCATAGGAATCACAACTGACTCTCACCAGAGGCGGCGGCATTAATGATAATCGACCTTTCACGATTCTCGAAATCGTAATATGTACACTTTCTAATATTATGTCACTCAATTTCCCATTGAAAAGAATGATGGACATTATGCAACTACTTTGAAAAGGTCACTGCCAATCTTTACACGAAATGTAAAACAGCACTAGACAGCATCCTATTGTTAATTTCAATATGATTTTCTTTTATTTGTAACATAATTTCATACAACCGAGAACACATAGAAAAGGAACACACTTACATGGTCATTTTTATTTACAATTTACTACTTTCAATGAAAAACTGCACTGCTAGATATGAATATAATGTGAAGAGTTGAGATGATAACTAATAGGAAGATAAACGGGAAATGTTACTTATTAGGTATCTTCTTCTTTTGTCATCACACTGCTACTACCGGGTTGTTGCACAGTGTCATCCCACTACTACCGGGTTGTTGCACAGTGTCATCATACTGCTACCGGGTTGTTGCACAGTGTCGTGTTTTTCTGTTTTTGTCTTGCGCTGTTCTGGTAGCTTGGGAGATTATTAATTTTGCTCTTTCACAGGATTCTGCTACGCCACCTAACCATTGTTTTCTTGGTCTTCCTCTTGCATTCTTTCCCGATGTTCTGTTGTAGAAGACTCTGTGGCCAAACCACTTCATTCTTTGTTTGTCAATGTAATTCAAGCAAGGTTCTGTGCCAACTTTCTTTCTTATGCTGATGTTGGTGACTCTGTCTTTTCTGGTGTTGTTGGTAACTTTTCGCAGGCAACGCATTTCACATGTAGTTATTTTTTGTGACTTCGCTTTGCTCAATGTCCATGTTTTGCTCTGGTAACACAAAGTAGGTATAAAAAAAACTGTTGATCATCTGTTGCTTAGCTGCCTGTGACATTTTGGGTGCCTTAACAATGGGGATAGCTGGTAGGTTATAGCATTTGCTTTTTGCACTCTAGCCTCTATCTCTATCCAGTTTTCCGTCTTCTGTGAATATGCTTCCTAAGTATTTGAATTCTTTCATTTGATTTATTTTAGTGTCATTGACATGGGTGTCTAGTTTATTATGTTTTCTTCCCATATTCATTATTTCTGTTTTAGTGTTGTTGATTTTCATTTGTTGTTGATTACCTGCCACGCATGTCGTAAGAGGCAACTAAGGAAATTTGGCTGAAATTGGATGCATGTGTCCTAAACATGTAGAAGTGTATGCGTTTAGGGGCCTACCAAACCACAGAGCAATGTATACACGTTCTTGGTACAGATCAAACATATCACAAAGAGTGATTAAAATTGGTTGTAAAGAACGAACGTAAATAAGAAGAAGATGAAGTGCTAAGTAAAAGCTGTTCGAATTAGCAATGCTTTGAAAACAAGTAAATTACAGTTTTACAAAATTCAGAAAAAGTATGTTAATAAGATTAATACAACCTGCATTGTTTTAATACTAATCCTTTACCATGGTAACAAACAGATAAACGCACCAACACATGATGAGCAATGCATAACAAGGAGGAAAATATAGAGAACAATTAAATGTTATACGAGAATTGCAAGTGTGTTAGTATCAGTAAACTCCAGCGTCGGCCCTTATGACAGGTGTTGAACATGCTGATAATAAAAGCTACTATTTAATCACTATGTAGAAGAAACGAAATGAAGATAAGGCACATGGAAGACAACAATAACGGTAGCACTAAAAAAGTAAGCAAATTTACGTGATATGATAATTAGCAGCATGTGGTTTTAATATCATCCATGAGATTATCAACATGGAGGTGTCGAATAAATGGGCCATGTGTTCTCCAAGGGAAGCAACAAAATAGTAACACTATGACCTAGAAGGCATGTTGTAAGAGTCAACTGAGGTTGGGGCCTAAGGAAGCTACCCTAGTAAATAAAAAGCGTTGCAGAAACCGGATGTGCTGGTCTACGTGTAGACGCATAACTGGCTCAACGCACAATCGCTATTAGGCTCATAACACATACAACTCACAAAGGGTGGTTTACCAAGTAGTCGATATGGAGCAGTGGAAGACGAAATGTGAAAGTAAGGACACATACAACTACATTGACTACTTAAAAATAAACAACTGATTATAAATTTATATATGTTCGTGAAAAAAAAACCATAGTAAGATTGCAAAAGTGAACACGTACTACTGGTGAAGAGGTTAACACGTACTACTGGTGAAGAGGTTAAGAATACATTTTAAAATTATTTTTTTTCCTATCCAGAAGCACCAGCTCTTTGGCTCGGTGCCATGGACATCGTAACCCTTCGGGTCGGTGTCACGAACACCGTAAATCTGGAAAACCTGTGGCTTTTCTGCCAACCCGCGGAATTGAGCCGCACTCACAGAGGACTTGTCACCCATCGCCCAACGCGTTACGAACACGCTGGGCAGGCGGGCTAAGAATAAATTTAAAGAAGGTCATAAAATATATGAAACAATACACTTAACAATACTCAAGACTGACAAGAAAGTGAAAGACTCGTTTAAAATCATCATAAAGAAAAGATATAGCGATGTGAAAAAATATCTAGACGAACAATGGCAAATGTAAAAATAATCAATCCAGCCACACATCAAAGGAATTAACTCCATCAGCATGTCGCACGACCAAAAAGAATTGAACGACGGAAACTATCCTGGGAGGGATGGAAATAAAATGAAAAACAAACAAAATAAATCAGAACATGACAGAATCAATAAGGAGATCAAATATAAATGTAAAGCAGTAAAAGAATAGTTATTAAAAGAAGAATGCATACAGATGGAAACTGATTACATAGTAGACTTCAAAACAATATAAGCAAACGGGAGTCGTTGGTAGTGACGTTGATGAAACTCTGTACTAGTGATTGCGTGTCGTGGAAATTACAGATTTCGAAGCCAGGTTGGTCAATAATTATCGGTATGCACATGGTACGCAGTTGCACTGCCGGAGACCATGATCATTTACTTGGAGATCACAAGGGACAAAATAGAACAATGGACGCACATAAAACATACAAAAAGACAATTACAACAACAGAAACGAAGTGCTTGCGGTAAAAGGTTGTAGCAACATGATGAGATAAGATCAAGTACGAGACTATTAGAGACATTGTAGACACAGCGACAGTACTAGATTGTATCAGGAAACAGCACTAGTGCTAGATCGTATCAGTAAACAGCACCAGTACTAGATTGTATCAGTAAACAGCACCAGTGCTAGATTGTATCAGTAAACAGCACCAGTGCTAGATCGTATCAGTAAACAGCACCAGTGCTAGATCGTATCAGGAAACATTACCAGTGCTAGATTGTATCAGTAAACAGCACCAGTGCTAGATCGTATCAGTAAACAGCACCAGTGCTAGATTGTATCAGTAAACAGCACCAGTGCTAGATCGTATCAGTAAACAGCACCAGTGCTAGATTGTATCAGTAAACAGCACCAGTTCTAGATCGTATCAGTAAATAGCACCAGTGCTAGATCGTATCAGTAAACAGCACCAGTGCTAGATCGTATCAGGAAACAACACCAGTGCTAGATCGTATCAGGAAACATCCACAGTTTTACAAAACACAAAAACAAAACACCGCAACGTTTCCACCAAAATGTCTTTATCAACTAAAGGATACAACAGACGTAAAGATATGCATTTCTTACACGGATTTCTACACTTCTGATGTATCCTTTGCTTGATAAAGACCTTATGGTCAAAACGTTGTTGTGTATAGCTATTGTTTTTGTATTTTGTAAAACTACAGTAATTTGTTTTGACGTGTTTCGATATTTCTACATAGATTTACTGCAGTTTTCCCGTATATTGGTTGTGTTTATTCAACTGCATCCTGATGTCTTTACCGTCCTCAAACCAGATCGTTTATTTTCGTAGCTGCGTAGAGATAGTTAGTAAACATTTTCTGTCTATTCATATTTTCTATGGCACATGTAGTTCACACTACAGTTCTGCTGTCTAAGTTTCTCATTCTATCTCTTCTCTTAACCCTTTAGCTGCTAAGAACGTATATATACGTTTTTCCCATTCACTTCTAAAGACACATTAACAAGTCTGTTATTATCTCTCCTCTGTGGGCTAAAGACGTGTTGACACGTTATACATTGCTACTGTCACTGCTATAGGCGTACATTCACATTTATGACCTAGAATTAAAAAATAGCTATTTTTAGCACAGCCTTCAGAAAGTATGTAGCAGCGGAAGGGCGCACGTCTGCCCAGCGTGTTCGTAGCGCGTTGACTACGGGTGACTATCCCTCTGTGTGTGCGGGTTCAATTCCGCGGATGGCAGAAAAGCCACAGATTCCCCAGATTTACGGTGTTCGTGGCACCGAACCAAAGGGTTACGATGTCTATGGCACCGAGCCGAAGAGCTAATAAGCTCAGTGCTTCTGGATCTGAAAAAAAAAAGCAGCGGAAGGGTTATTGTTATTGACATTTTCTCAAAAACATATCTCATGCACTGTAACAGTTATATCGTGTTTCTTAGATATGTTCAGGATTTGATTTTGATAACATATGATTAGTAGAATATTATATTTGTAATCTTTCACACTTGTGTTGCCGTGGACCTCAAGGAGAACAAATAATAGTTACACTGCGACCTACAAGGCATGTCGTAAGAGACGACTAAGGTAGTGGCATAGATTAGGTTACCCTAATTTATAAAACGCGTCGCAGAAATCGAATGTGCTGGACTACGAGTAGGCGCATAACGGACACACCGTACAATCGCTCTTAGATTCGGATCATCATAAAGCCCAAGTATACCGCAAAAAGATGATAGTGAAGGCATAGATCCAAGCCAAAATATACGGCCCAACTGATCGTTCTAGGGCAAGTTGACCTAGTAAATAAACAGATGGTTGAAACCGGATGTGCTGACCTAGTCACCATAGGCGTATAATTGCACAACCATGCTTGAACAAAAATCTGACCAGCAATGACGGAATGCGCGAGGGTCATTCAGAGTCAGAACTGTTTGATTCTGAACACGACTTTGCTAGCGCATTTTCGCCATGATTGGTCGGGTATTTTCCGGTTTCGTTTGCCAGCTACTGAGTTAGTGCTTGAGCAACGCTGTGAGCTATGACTGTTACATGGAATGCTTTTGCTGTGTCAACCGTGCGTTTATTGTGTGTATTCAGAAAATGGCGGACAGCGGTTATGACGAACAAGCTCAATCTGCCGTATGCAGTTATATTGCGAGTGCAGAAAGCTGAATTTTGTCATGATTGATGTTCCTTCGACAAGAATTGCAATTCAAGTGATGAACAGTTTTGTGTTGCTACATTAACGACGGCCATATGTATTTTATGCGGTGCAGGTTGCTTTTTGTGGCGGTACGCGGCTGTTTCATTCTGGAATTAGTTCACACAGGAAACATTTCACAGTTGTTTACATTTCGTGTGATTTTCATTGGCACAGGAACGGAGCAATTATGGGGTGGCCCGTTGCAGTGAAGTTGGAACCGTGCTTATGAACTATGCACAACGTAAAAAACGTTCTTGTCAAAGATCAATTATATATCACAATAAGAATGAAAACATTGGCAGCGAAGAACAAACGCAAGAAGAAGAAGCAGAATACGAAAACTTGGATTACATAGGAATCACAAAGAGTGGTTAACAAGTGCTTGATATGGAGTGTTCAAAGAAGAAGAAGAAGCAGAATACGAAAACTTGGATCACATAGGAATCACAAAGAGTGGTTAACAAGTGCTTGATATGGAGCTTTCAAAGAAGAAAGTATTTGTTAACTGATTTTAAATGTCGGAATATGACCTCCTATCTCCTAAATAAACTCGGTGATTAGAAAAATGAATTGACAGACACTTCCTGTTATAAGATATGCAAAGACTCTGATCATTTATTTTTAAACCTCACTAACTTTCATAGTCATTTCCTAGGATTTTTGTAAGAATGTCAGTTGCTATGTCATTGCATTTTCTTCCTGGAATGTAGTTTCTATTTATGTTTCAAATCTGTTATCTTCTCTAAAACTGTAGCACAGATGTTAAGGTACATAGCCGGCTAGATTGTGAATCCGCTTAAAATAGTGATGTTCGTTACAGCTACTTTAAGTTATTTGTAAATATTAGTTACTTTCACAAGAAAGTATTGTTATTGTAGTATTCAGTTTCACTCAAAGAGCAGACAGTAAGGCTGGTCAGCCACTATTTCGGGGTGTCAGTCAATAGATAGAGCTGACATTCTGAACGCTCTCATAAATTGTGTCTGCTTAGAGGACTTTCATCTAAACAAATCCAAGTCAATAGCTAGATTGCAAAGGCTTGAAGCTTGCAGATTCGAGTGACCAGGAAAGAATAGCACAACATGTTCATCAATCAACATTGAACTGGTTCAGTAAGTCACTGGTAGATGTTGGCACTATTCTGAAGAACATCGAACAACCTAAGGGAATATGCAAAATGCAATGAAGATATCCGAAACCTAAACTTAAATTTGCACCGTCTAGTCATAAGAGCGTCTGTGGCTTAGGGGATAGTGGTTCGGTCTATTAACCCCGACATTCTGAGTTCGAATCACGCTGCGGACAATTTGATTGCAAATTGTTTCGCGTGGAATTTTACAAAAGGACGATGGTACGACCCGTTCAGAAAGCAATGGCAAACTACATAACGTAATAATACATAGAACAATCACAAACAGAGTTTAAAAGCTGGGGTTGATTAACAAAGTCATGTAAAGGATATGCGATTAACTTTTGAGCCATAAAAAAGAGCAATACAGCTTTTCATTATTCGACAGAACTCATCAAGATACTAAAAATATCAGTTTAAAATAGTTACAGTACATTGTAGATTAAATGTTGATGTGCTGCTGGAAATAGATTAAGTGAATACCTGTGTACAATTACATAATCATTAGAAAATAATACACAATCACGAGTTATGTGAGTTTGTAAGTGTTTGATATAACATTACCACTTATAATTATAAAATAATATGTAATTTAATATATTATAATATGCAAGTGAAATAATTAATCCACAAAATATTACAACGAATAAAGTAATACAAATACTACATAAATTATCAATCACTAGCTAGCTACGTTTTAAAACATTGCTGAATTCAGAATTCGAAAATGTATTTTTTCCGATCCAGAAGCACTTGAGCTTTTCAGCTCTTCGGCTCGATGTCATGGACATCGTAACCCTTCGGCTCGATGCCAAGGACATCGTAACCCTTCGGTTCGATGCCATGGACATCGTAACCCTTCGGTTCGATGCCATGGACATCGTAACCTTCGTTCGATGCCACGAACACCGTAAATCTGAAGAACCTACAAAATATCTGCAAAGATAACAATTAATGATTACATATAAATGGATTCGATATATTATATGAAGTGTTCGAAAAGCATACCAATTAGTCATTCTATATATAAGGGAAGACTGCAGTAATTAGACCGCACTATATAGGTGTTCGCAAGAATAACAACTAATTGAAAATACTAAAATTATAGTTCGTTCCAAAATTCGTGATCATCTTTACCGACCGATATAAAATCATCCAATTTGACAGAAATTCTTGATTTTTGCATTTTTATATAGGTAACAGTGACGACGTTCCAAAAGTATATTTTGCCCACCCAAACCTTTAGTTCTGTAAGAATTTTATTATGTTATTACTAAATTTACCGCGATGTTGATCTGGTATACTTGTCGAAATTTTACAGTACGATTGTCAAGTTTGTCTATAACTAAGCATTTCCGTGTTCCAAATGCAATTCAGTGCACGTCAAAATCGGGAATCCCGTGGAATTAATCAGTTCACAATGTTTTCTACCGACTGTCATTGGCGTATGTACGCAACAATTACTTTCATTTATAGAAGTGGAAGATATCATTTGTTCACTATGTGACCTTTTTTTTTATAATATGTAATAGGAATACGCCTTTGCAATCATTCGTCACCATTTTGTGTATTACTGTAAGTACTAAACTTTGATTATCATTTTGTTGTGCTTATGCAAAATTATATTTAAAAAATGTTTTTGCATCAACTAAGCTACCTACCAATTAGTTAAACATGGATTCGTAACGTCGTGAGGTATATAAATAAGGAACCCTTTCATACCTCGTGGTATATAGGTCAATACAGTGTTAGGCCTGTATTTTTCATTGGCCGTCGGCACACGATGGGTGATGTGGTCAGCATCACGCCGGTCGCCTTTACTTTCCCAGAGCATGTATGGCATGTCTGGTGTGAGGTATATAAGACTGCATGCAAAAATTACTTGTATCCATCAGATAGATTTCGTACAAATTAAACCTTAGTGTGATCACGAATTTTGGAACGAACTATAGTGTATCTCGCAACTTTGTATGAAAGAGATATTTGGGAAGTGAATATAATAAGAGACCAAGCGACAGTTTATCAGAGCATACCGTCAGAGCAAAGAGAAGAGTGTTTGAAAATATATATATATATAGCAATAACCTTTCCATGCGGATGTGACACAAGCTGTTGTTCTAGCTGTGATAAAGTAACGAGTACTTTTTTCATGGATGCAATTCGATACTTTAGATCAACACAATAATAATAATATAATAATAATTCCTCTCGTACCGTTATACGTTGCATAAGGCCTGCAAGTAATTGCCCCATACCGCTCTATCCTGGGCAACTCGCTCAATCTCCTCCATGGAGCTGAGACCGATATTTCCTGCCTCTCTCAGCAAAGTTCGTTTCAGGGTCTCTTAGGTCGACTTCTCTTTCTTGAACCCTTTGCATCCCACTTCAATGCCTGCTTTGATATTCGTTGATCATTTCTCCTCAAGATGTGCCCAACATATCTCCATCTTCTCTTTCTTATAACAGTTGTCACTAGTGGTTGACCAGACATGTCTCTGATTTCATCACTTCTTCTGGATTCGTTCCATTTTATATTCATTATTTTTCGCAGACATCTATTTTCAAATGCATTCAACTTGCTTTCTATATCTTTAGTCATTTTCCAACTCTCGCTGGCATAGGATTGATACAACATTTGAATTGAAAATTCGTAATTTAGTTTTAATACTATATAACTTGCAGTTCCATATTTTATTTAGACTTTTAAAAGCTGATGTTGCTTTGCCAATTCGTATCATATTTTTTTTTTAACATTTCCTGTGCAATCAAAATTGCTACCTAAATAGATGAACTGTTCTGTTAGGCGCATATATACAAACATAATAATAGTTATTCGAAAAAGTAAGTTACTATTTGTTAAGTATATGTTAACTTAACTTGGTGATGACCTGTTGATCTTAGTTCACATAAGAAAACTTGCTAAAACAAATAGTTGCTTATCATTGTCATGCTTAGTGGCACATGCGACTTCAGTAATGGTTTTCAAGCTCTCTTTTTCTCTTACAACATTGGGTGTAACACTTCAAGCAAAAGATACTACAGACAATTTTTTCATCATTCGTCTTCGTGTAGTTTTTGGTCTTTCTTTTGTTCTACTTCTTGCTGATGCCAATGTCAAGGTTTTATTTCGCTGGGAATGCTGGATTTATTTGCATAAAAGTATCAAGATATGTTCAACAACGCTCGAGTGGTTACCGGGGACCAAATTTGGGGAGTAAAAAATAGAACCACTGTTACCTACCAAGCATATCGTAAGAGGCGACTAAGAGGTTTTGCAGAAATCGGATACACGTGTCCTAATCGTGTTGAGGTCTATGCGTTTAGGGACCTACCAAACCAATGTGCAACGTATACACGTTCTTGGCAAAGATCAAACATACAACAGAGAGTGATTAAAACTGGTCGTAAAGAACGAGCGCAAAGAAGAAGAATGTTCAACTCTTCTCTGTTTAATATTAATCAATTTAATATGTACTCAGTAACATTTATGTTAAACAAAATTATGACATTTTTAACTATTTGTCAAAGTACATTCAGAAGAAAAACTAGTTCACATATCTGATGGTAACATTTGAAGATGCAGTGTTAGACCAGTATCTTACTTTGATTTCCCCGTGATGTAATTTATCCAGATTGCTTAAATTTCACGAGACTATGGAGACAAATTTGTACAAGTTATTTCAAAGATAGTTGTTTATTTTCTATTTACTTCTTCTATACCCAGTCGTTATATTAGTCTCTTATTTCTAATTTCAGGAAACAAGAATGCTGTTGAACTCAATCAACGAAAGATGTTTAATCACACAGTCGTCTGTTGTGATTGATCTTATTGCATTTTTATGTGATCTTCGATTCGTGTTTGAGACATTCACTCATGATCTTTATTGATAATGTGAGAAACATAGTGTAAAGGCAAGATATATTTTTGTCATTAAAGTTATTAGTGTCATAATCACCTTTATCATTATTTTCACTATCATCATCACTATCATCATCACTATCATCATCTGGTGAAGGGGTCTTTGTGGCTAAGTGGTTAAGCCCTTTGTCTTGTGAGTCGAAAGTCGTGGGTTCGAGTCCGGACAGCGCCATTCTGTTCACGTGTGCAATTTTTTTCCAGAGATCCCTAGGAGCTACGGAGTTCGTGCTTTGTGCAATACTCTCGGCAGGTGACGTGCTATTTCTGCGGAGAGGGACCGAGCCGTATAGGACCCGGTATCATCAGGTGCAGTCACTGTAGGTCTTCACAGTTCTCGGTTCCCAACATTGACAGACAGCTTTATTGTTGACATTCTGTGCCCCATGATGTTGGAGTCTTTAGTATATTCTCTATGTCGTCCCCTACACTATTTTCTATGAATTTTTAAAGCCTCTGTTTTCGTATTACATGACCAAAAACTAATGACTCTTCTTGATTTTAAAACAAAACACTTTCTCCGAACATTTTGTTCTTATGAGAGTACGATGGTGTAATATATCGGGCAGAACAATAAGACCACCTTCCGGAAGCTGTCTCCACGCATCTGCATGTGATAGATTTGTTTTCTCTCTGGCAGAAAAAAGTTGACCTTGCAGGGAGATTATAGTGTTAGAAACACGTGATGGTTTCCCTCATGAAACCCCCATTACATTGACCTATTCGATCATGCGCCATCTTCCTTAATGTTAACTACAAAACATAATAATATACATGTTTTTACTTTGACTTCTCTAGATTTCAATGTTCTTTCTTGATATACATTTAACAATGAAATATATAATGTTTTGATTTTATCTCTCGTTCAAAGTCTTACAAATGTCAAAGCGTCTGGTATATTATCTTGACAAATGGTCTTTCTAATTTCTGTTCCCTGTAGAACATTCAACTTGTCCAGCAAATATGTATTTTTTCTTTCACAGTTGTTTTGAATATTTTGTAAAGGTTTGTCATCAGTGTGGAGTATCATAATTTGTTTTCTCACAATATCAGTTTAATATATTTTGGCCCCTTTCTTTGTTGCTGTTTTGTGCTATTTAGATTCCTATTATTTTCTTGCTTTTTTCATGTTTAATTAATTTGATTGTGACATGCTATATTATTTTTTTCGAAATGTTTTGGTTTCAATTCATCTCTGAATTCATCATCAAATAGCTTATACTGAACAGAATGTCGTCAATCTAACATGTCCTTCGGTATTTGTCTCTGTCATAAGTTAGATGCCCCGCCTTTGCAGCCCTTATGTTAAAATCATCAGTTACATCATGTTCTCCGTGGTCTTCCTCGTATCCGTCTTTGCAGTGATGCCTCCTTACATATTGGTCTTCTGCAAACCTTGGTGTCTCTTTATATATCCACACTACCTCAATTTGCTCATTATTATTTGCAGCATCATCCAGTTTTCTTTGATTCTTAGTTTTTTTCTGGATATTTGTTCTCTTCCCTGTCTATGTTATATGGAAGACTCGTCTGTAACACGTATATTCAAAATCAAACAAATTCTCATCCACAGCCTTGTAAAGTGCTCATGTTTCACACACATACTTTGCATTGAGAATATGCATGCTCTTGATATTTTTGATTTTTGTTTTCTGATCTCTTAGTCAGTTTACATTGAATTTACTTTTACTAACTTTTAACTTCAGTGCGACGATAGGGATATTTGAAGTATGACATACGGGAATACATTTGTATAGTTTAATATAGTTTTGTTTTTAACTCTTTCGCTATTCTTAGCTGATATACTGTCTTGTGGTATTTTTTACAATGACGCCACGGCCAGTATGCTGGATATTTTAGTGTACATTTCTAATATAGGTTAGTTTGTAGGTACAACATCAATGCATCAACAACATCGGTTGTTGGGGAGTTGAAGATGGATAAGCGGGACGTTCTTCGGTCTCTTCGAGACTGCCTGTTGGATGAGGAGACTAAAATAGATGTGGAATAGATCCAGCGATATAAGCAATTTGGAGTTACCCGTTGTACAAGTAGAACTGGATGCCTGAGTGGCAGAGTGAGGAGTGTGTTTAATCAGAGAGCTACGGGAACCATCAGTATGCATACTCTTCCATATATGTTAGGGGAGACTGGGTACCTATGGGTCTACCCGGAGTGCAATGACGTCAGTTTAGTAACCAATAACCGTAGGTACAAATTATGTGAAGTGAAAAGGTTGACGTCAGTTTAGTAACCAATAACCGTAGGTACAAATTATGTGAAGTGAAAAGGTTGACGTCAGTTTAGTAACTAATAACCGTAGGTACAACAAAATGTCAAGTGAAAAGGTGAAGCAACCAAAAATATTTTTGTGAAAGTATTTCTGTTTTCTAATTATTTTTGTTAAGTTGGCAGGAGTAAAGACAGAAAATATGACATGGTGATTAGTATTATTTTCTAAATTACCTGTGATATATCAATATGTTTACCTGTGTTCATAAGTGAGTGAGGTAGTTGGAAGTAGATAACAGAGCCGTTGCACGCAATAACCACACTGCAAAAGTTAACAATGAGATTTTGTTGGGGGTAATATCAGCAACATAATGGAAAACAAACTGGTACTAAATCGCTAATGTCTTCTTTTAAACAAACATAAATGTAGGTATCAGCATTGCTAACCGTGTACTCTGTTAGCAGTAATCGTGGAGAAACATTTAACCGCTTTAGAGAATTATCATTATCAAGATCGTTTTCTGTGAGTTGAGCAACAACAACTTATTAATGACGTTTCCTGTAATTAGAAAATGAACATTCATTTACAACAAGTTCAGGTTTATGGAAGAATGTTAATAATACTTCTTTCTTTCTTGTCTCTAATCTTGTTTTGACTCACAGTCAGAATAAGAATATATTTCTAGAATGTGCGCTTCATAAACAGTGACTTTTGTTGTTATCTCTAAGGTCAGTTTTGGCGTAGCCGTCCTTTTTTCTTTGTATCCACTGTATTGGAGTAGGACTGTTTCTTGAGTCTGTTGATAATCTGCTTATGTGGCCGAAACATTTAATTTGTTGTTTCTTGATGAAGTGCAATTCTGATGCTGTACCCACTTTTTTTCCTGATGTCTTCATTTCATGTGTAGTACTACTGATATAGTTTTGTATGCCAATTCTATATATCCAGATTCAAGCGACCTATGTATAAATCAAATATTGCTCTCACTCACAAAACCTCTTATTCTGGGTTCATTCCCAGAGAAAACAATTTAGCGTGTATGTCTGTAGTGTCTCACCAAGAAGAACCATACTGGTAGACTCTACCAAGAAGACTCTAGTTGGTTTAGAAATCAAATGAAGAACCATACTGGTAGACTCTAGTTGGTTTAGGAATTAAATTCTAATGTCTAACATAGGACTTTATAGACGAAATATTGACTACATTACACCGGCTTTTAGGCCATATGGTTCTGCCATTCTCCCCATAAATGAAAGCCACATGCTTAGAGTTATGAACAAAGCACGAACCCTGTTGCTCCAGCCACAATCTTAGTGAAATTTGGAAAAACGGAAACAGAATAACGGGGTTAGGATTGGAAACCACAACCTTCAGAACGCAAGACAGCGGGTTAACTAGTTAGCCACATAAATTACCAAGGATCAGAGACAGCGGGTTAACTAGTTAGCCACATAAATTACCAAGGATCAGAGATAGCAAACCAAAACAAAACAATCCGGAATCTTCTTCGCGTTCGTTCTTTAAGGCCAATTTTAATCACTCTTTGTGATATGTTTGATCTTTGCCAAGAACGTGTATACGTTGCACATTGGTTTGGTAGGCCCCTAAACGCATAGACTTCTACAAATTTAGGACACGCGCATCCGATTTCAGCCAAACCTCACTAGTCGCCTCTTACGACATGCGTGGCAGGTAACAGTGGTTCTATTCTTTACACCCCAAATTTGGGCCACGGCAACCACTCGGGCGTAATCCGGAATCGATAGTGCTGGACAGAAAGATGCAAAATATCACATCTTAACTGACGTAAATCACAACTCATTTCAAAACTCATTGATTCAAATCACAAAGAACTATTTCTCTGGTTATCCTAGCGCTACAGCAACTAATAGATAAGAACCATATCCAGAGTATAGTAAAAAAAAACTAATTCGTTTAACCGTCCGTTTTAGTTATCCGTCATCTTCTAAAAATGAAAATGCTTATCAACAAACAGACATCTTTCAAATTATCCACGGACTACTAATACACCCTACTGTATAAAGCTGGAAGTGACTGTACTGTATGATGGTGGAAGTGATTATGTAATAGAGTAAATATGACCAGTTCCCCCACCACCCCTATCATTGAGAAGCGTATTCGGGACTCGGAATATAAATGAAGTAGTTACCCAGTGAGAGACGCAATAACAAGGTTTGTCAAGAAGTACAGTATGTGCCGGCCACGCAGCATATTCGTTTAAACTTGCGTAAACAAGTCTTACCAACTCGGCGTCTGTAGATAATTTTAGCATTCGAAGCATTCAGTTACGAAAAGTGTGTAATTTGTTGTTTCTAACCAAAAGCCTACAACTAGTCACTTAGAAGCAGAAACAATGTTATCAAAGTGCATCGACTGCTTTAAAATGCAAGAGGAAGCAAATGCAACACAAATCCTACTTCTGTGTAAGATACGGAACATCGACGCACAGAAAGCTCGAGTCTCAACGACACATGATGAGATGACATATTATTTTAAAGTAACGTAGGTATTATAAAAAGGTATAAAAGGGTTGTAAAGCCGAAGGATTCACTTCATTGCGCTGCATTTTACCCCATATTACCCGGTCCTTCTCCGCAGAAATGGAACGCCACATGCCAAGAGTATTACATAAAGCACGAACTCCGTAGCTCCAGCAACAATCCTAGGGATCTCTGGAAAAAAACTGCAATAGTAAACAGAACTGGGCAGTCCGGATTCGAACCCACGACCATCGACTCACAAGGCAAAGGGCTTAACCACTTAACCACTTAACCACTTAACCACTTAACCACAGAGACCCCTCACTAGGTATTATAAACTAGGCCACAGAGACTAGGTATTATAAACTAGTAACAACTGTTATAAGAAAGAGAAGATGGAGATATGTTGGACACACCTTGAGGAGAAATGATCAACGAATATCAAAGCAGGCATTGAAGTGAAATGCAAAGAGTTCAAGAAAGAGATGACGACCTAAGGAGACCCTGAAACGAACTTTGCTGAGACAGGCAGGACATATCGATTTCAGTTCCATGGAGGAGATTCAGCAAGTTGCCTAGGATAGCGCGGTATGGGGAAATTACTTGCAAGCCTTATGTAACGTATAACGGTACGAGAGGAATTATTATTATTATTAACGTAGGTTAAGAGTAGTAATGTGAGAAATGTAGTGTAATACTATAAACCCACGTTCATCATCATCTTCATCATCATGAACGTAGATTTATAGTATTACAGTATATTTCTGTACATTAATATTCTTATATTGAAGTTTATATTGATACTTTTGTCAAATTAAATATAATATGTATGTATTATTCACTTTTAAAGGTTTTTATTTGTCCCTTTTCTCCCAAGCCCGCATTGAGATGAGATTAATATACATATGTATTGTAAGCGTCCGTAGCTCAAGCGGTAGTGAGCTCAATCACGAACCCTAGCGTACCTGGTTCAAACCTCACGGTGGGCACGTTTGGAAGCAAATCCGTTTCCGTGGGATTTTTATCACAGTTAAAAATAGACCACACCGTTCAGAAAGCAATGGTAAACTACTGAACGTATAAGTGGTGCCTAGAAAACCAACAACTCGTTTCCTGTGGTTGATGGCTACGTCCTTTAGGATTTGCCACGATTTTGATTTCATACATATGTATTAAGAGATTTCTAGTATCAGTCTATTCCAGCGTTTCCCAAAGTGGGCGGTACCCCCGCCACATTAGTTGGCGGTGAAGCGTTCTAGGAGAACGGTAGTGGGTTCAGAAGATTTTGGGTGGTGTTCAGGCGATTAGGGATCGGCAACTCCTTAAAGAAGAAATTAATAATAACTATTTTAAAAACTATACCTGACCCTTTTAAAACTATTTTCGTTATTTTGCGAATAAGTAATCATTTCAAATTTGAATTCTGCATTTTAATTCATTTTATGCCCGTCTTACACGATATGTTTTTTCATCAATTTTCTATTTCATGTATATAATCATATATAAATTGATCATGTATGATATAAATATATATCAATTGTCTGTCTAAGTAAAAATAGATCATGTATATATATGTGGGGGGCTGACAAAGACAAACTGTTATAATGTGGAGGGTAGGGCGTTACAAAGTTTATGTTGTGCAAAGTGGGCGGTGGGCCGAAAAAGTTTGGGAATCAGGACTATTCGGTTATTCGTCACAGTCCTGTCCGGACAGTGACACTTAATCGAGGTTCTACTGTATATCAAATGTGTCTAATTCTCTCGACACCAGCTGGTTTATTCTTCTTATTTGTCGTCACACTGTTATAGCGTTTTTGTGGCAAAGTCGTGGTTTTCTGTTTTTGTCTTGCGCTGTTCTGGTGGCTTGGGCGATTGTTATTTTTGCTCTTTGATAGGATTCTGCTATATCATCTAACCATCTTTTTCGTGGTCTTCCTCTCGCCTTCTTTTCTGATGTTCTGTTGTAGAAGACTGTATACTGTGGAGTTTGGATGCATTCTTATTAAGGGGCCAAACCACTTCATTCTTTGTTTCTCAATGTAATTAAGGCAAGGTTCTGTACCAACTTTCTTTCTTATGCTAATGTTGGTAACTTTGTTTCTCAATGTAATTCAGGCAAGGTTCTGTACCAACTTTCTTTCTTATGCTGATGTTGGTGACTGTCTTTTCCTATGTTATTGTTCGCTTATAACAAACAGAAAACCACTACAAGTCCTGAATATGAATTTCATCTTATGCAACAGCTTTTGTTGAGTATCCCTCTTGTTGCGCCAACCTTTGTAGTCATGCTGAGCAAAATGTATTAATTGAACACAATAACGGGCATGTAAATCTTCACTGAAGGCCAGTGCACAGCTGTTAGTAACACAATCCAAGAACAAACAAGATTGACGTCAAACAGTAACATAAAGTACTTGTACATATATACATATATATATTCCCGCGTGCCCAGCGTATTCGTAGCTCGTTGGACTGCGGGTGACAAACCCTCTGTGAGTGCGAGTTCAATTCCACGGGCTGGCAGAAAAGCCACCGGTTTCCTAGATTTACGGTGTTCGTGGCACCGAGCCGAAGTGTTACGATGTCCATGGCACCGAACCAAAGAGCTGAAACAACAAGTGCTTCTAGAACGTAAAACAAAAAAAACAAACACATATATATATATATGTTTCAAAGACCACTATTTATATAGTTTTCTTGCAGCTAATAGTACTAAACTAACATTTAACAAACAAATGTTATTTTATAATTTTTAGCATCAATAGCTGATCTGTGGAAATTATATAATATAATGAATTGGTTAAAACTAACCAACATACACATTTGTCAAAACTATCCAGCATACTCTGACATTCAGGAGAAATAATGAAATCAGAGACATGTCTGGTCAACCATTAGTGACAACTGTTATAAGAAGGAGAAGATGGAGACATGTTGGACATACCTTGAGAAGAAATGATCAACAAATATCAAAGGAGGTATTGAAGTGGGTTGCAAAGGGTTAAAGAAAGAGTGGACGATCTAAGGAGACCCTGAAACGAACTTTGCTGAGAGAGGCAAGAAATATCAGTCTCAGTTCTATAGAGGAGATTGAGCGAGTTGCCTATGATAAAGCGGTATGGAGAAATTACTTGCAGGCCCTATGTAACGTATAACAGTACGAGAGGAATTATTATTATTATTATTTTTTATCCAAAATACAAATTTGTCCAAAACTATCCAGCATTCAAATGGATACAATCGGATGGTCTGGCTTACTTTTAGGAGCATAACTGGCACAACGTACAACCTCTATTAGGCTCAGATGACATACACATCACAAAGAGTGGTTTAACAAGTGGTCGATATGTTGCATTGGAAGACAAATAATAATAATAATGTATACTGAACTTGAGTAAAAACATACAAAAACGGACAGCTGGCTGCTTGTTTGAACTAACACATCGCATATTAGAAATAGGTGATGCCCAGCAAACACAACATATGTTTCATAAACATCAAACAATTGTAGCGATGGTAATAAAAACATATGTTCAACGTTCAATACCAATAGCTACAGTGTTTAGTAATAAATATGTCCTTTTAAAAAAAGTGTTTAGCAATCAATAAATAATTAACCTTTTAAAACTTTGAACAATATTATAGTCTGTTATACAATGTTTAGTTTGTTATACATTGTTTATTTGTTATAGATATTAATTTGTTATACAATGTTTAGTTTGTTATACAATGTTTAGTTGTTATATAATGTTTAGTTTATAAATTTTTAGTTTGTTATATAATGTTTAGTTTGTTAGTTTGTCCACAAAACCAGACAGAAAAGTATAATGAGTACAAAGCAAGAGGAAGACCACGCAAAAGATGGACGACGGCATCAAGAACAGCCTTTCAAACATGAATATCAGCTTACAAAGTGCCTTAAAACAAGCACACAAGATCACTACGTTTCACCCCAACACTTCTATAAAGAAGTCAATGGTGGAAAGACAGCAACGATCACTCGTTTCACCTCAACACTTCTTAAGAGTCAATGGTGAAGAAGAACAAGCACACACAAGATCACTAGTTTCACCCCAACACTTCTATAAAAAGTCAATGGTGAAGAAGAACAAGCACACACAAGATCACTACGTTTCACCTCCAACACTTCTATAAAGATGTCAATGGTGGAAGAGAAGAACAAGCACACACAGATACTACGTTTCACCAACACTTCTATAAAGAAGTCAATGGTGAAGAAAGAACAAGCACACACAAGATCACTACTTTCACCAACACTTCTATAAAGAAGTCAATGGTGGAAGAGAAGAACAAGCACACACAGATCACTACGTTTCACCTCAACACTTCTATAAAGAGTCAATGGTGGAAGAGAAGAACAAGCACACACAAGATCACTACGTTTCACCTCAACACTTCTATAAAGAAGTCAATGGTGGAAGAGAAGAACAAGCACACACAAGATCACTACGTTTCACCTACAACACTTCTATAAAGAAGTCAATGGTGGAAGAGAAGAACAAGCACACACAAGATCACTACGTTTCACCTCAACACTTCTATAAAGAAGTCAATGGTGGAAGAGAAGAACAAGCACACACAAGATCACTACGTTTCACCTCAACACTTCTATAAAGAAGTCAATGGTGGAAGAGAAGAACAAGCACACACAAGATCACTACGTTTCACCTCCAACACTTCTATAAAGAAGTCAATGGTGGAAGAGAAGAACAAGCACACACAAGATCACTACGTTTCACCTCCAACACTTCTATAAAGAAGTCAATGGTGGAAGAGAAGAACAAGCACACACAAGATCACTACGTTTCACCTCCAACACTTCTATAAAGAAGTCAATGGTGGAAGAGAAGAACAAGCACACACAGATCACTACGTTTCACCTACAACACTTCTATAAAGATGTCAATGGTGGAAGAGAAGAACAAGCACACACAAGATCACTACGTTTCACCTCAACACTTCTATAAAGAAGTCAATGGTGGAAGAGAAGAACAAGCACACACAAGATCACTACGTTTCACCTACAACACTTCTATAAAGATGTCAATGGTGGAAGAGAAGAACAAGCACACACAAGATCACTACGTTTCACCTCCAACACTTCTATAAAGAAGTCAATGGTGGAAGAGAAGAAGAAGAAAAGCTGAGAAAATAACAAATATGTGTTTGTTTGAAAATATATAAAATAATTAAAAACAGATCTGTATTGATTTATGATCGCATATATCACAACATATAATCTATGATGTTATTTGTATGTTCACAGATATGTTACATGTGTAACGAAGATATAAGAATGATGTAGATGAATACACAAAGATATTTGTATGTTCAAATTATAAAATATTAAACAGATGTATTTATTTACAATATCACAACATATAATCTATGATGTTATTTGTATGTTCACAGATTATGTTACAGTGAACGGGGTATAGATGATGTGATGAATCAAAGTCATTTGTCATCAATTGGATATTTCAGAAACAAAACTCTATCAAGTGGAGTATACTTCTCTTTGTTATATGTTATCTGCTCAGAAAATCATCAATAGTGGTTTACCTGGTTGAGAAGATCATCAATAGTGGTTTACCTGGTTGAGAAGATCATCAATAGTGGTTTACCTGGTTGATAAGATCATCAATTGTGGTTTACCTGATTGAGGTTTATACTATTGTTTTGATGTGAGTTTCAGTGTATTAACAAGAGCATTTTCCTAACAAGGAAATATTACTTCATCGATTTACATTCAGAATGTGTGTTTGTTACTGTATAAGTGAACAAGATTCTAACAACGTATGTACTTGTAATGCATAAATACATATGTAGGATAGAATGTAAGATTTATCAAAATCAAAATACAAACTACTTTGAAATGTAATAACGTAACAATGATCAACTTTACTCTCGGAAATCACTCTCTTGGATATCCCAATCTGGGTGTATCAACGTATCTACAAGTTGGTGTATCCGTCTACACAAAGTCCAGAAATGATCTAGACCAGCTGAATCTCAGCCCTAACAATGGCAGTGAGATTACAAACAGTAGCGGGAACAATTCCAACGACAATGGATGGTTTCTGACGGTTTACAGCCGGGAGCACCTGGTACTAACAAGCTTCATCCTAGGCTTGTTCGTTCTCTGCTGTATTATAGGAAACTGTTTCGTCATTGCTGCAGTTATCTTGGAACGTTCATTGCACAACGTTGCAAACTATCTTATACTTTCTCTGGCAGTGGCGGATCTTATGGTTGCCGTTCTGGTTATGCCCCTCAGTGTCGTCTCCGAAATCAGTCAGGTGAGTTCTTAGATAGATAAAATACACAGGACAGAGTATATACAAGTATTTATAAATAATTAGTTGAACCAGAAAGTATATGGTGCTTCTAAGAGATAACTCATTCATATGGTCATCTTCTTCTTCTCTTAACTTCCTTTGAAACATAAGGCATCACATAAAGCTCACTACGTGTGAAATGAAATGCCTGAGGAAGGCAGTGGGAGTCACCAGGAAAGACAGATTACGAAATGATGACATCAGAAACAGAGTGGGCATAACTTTATGCACTGAATGCATCGAAAGACAACAAATGCAGTGGTTTGGACATTTAATGAGAATGAAATACAATCAACCACCAATAACAGCATACAATAAAAATGTCCTCCCAAACCCGATATTTCTTAAACAAGCAGGTTCATTCCAGGTCATCTCTTCACTTTCTCTGTCTACATTTTGTACAAATACCTCTATAGATGTGTCTCTTCCGTTCTAGCCTCCCTGATTTCATTTCAGATCCACATGTCATCTTCTTCTTTGCGTTCGTTCTTTACGATCAATTTTAATCTCTCTTTGTGATATGTTTGATCTTTGCCAAGAACGTGTATACGTTGCACATTGGTTTGGTAAGACCCTAAACGTATAGACGTCTACACGTTTAGGACACGTGCATCCGATTTCAGCCAAACCTCCTTTATCGCCTCTTACGACTGCGTGGTAGGTAACAGTGGTTCTATTCTTTACATCCCAAATTTGGGCACCGGTAACCACTCGGGCGAAATCCACATGTAATGTGTCTGACCTTCTGAATTCTTAATGTATATCCCAACCACTCCCATCTCTGCATTTCTTTCTTCATTGATACTGTAGGTACCTGTGCTCCGTGTGATCTCACTAGTATGTATTCTTTGATCTCAACGAATTCGGAGAATTCTATGGCGACAGCTTCCCTCAAAGTCTCTTATACGACTGTCCTTGTATTTTTTCCCATGTCTCTGATCTATACAGCAAGAACTATGCATTCTTTTAAGCTGATGATCTCCATTGGGTGTCCAAAGATCTGAGCGTTACAGTTGAACTGCAAATGATAACAGTGTGCCAATTTCACTCATCATATTCCGTCACTAAGTTTACATCAGTTACCATCACTAGGTTCACATCAGTTACCATCACTAAGTTTACATCAGTTACCATCACTAAATTCACATCAGTTACCATTACTAGGCTCACATTAGGTACCGTCACTATGTTTACATCAGTTACCATCACTAAGTTCACATCAGTTACCATCACTAAGTTCACATCAGTTACCATCACTAGGCTCACATTAGTTACCGTCACTATGTTTACATCATTTACCATCACTAAGTTCACATCAGTTGCCATCACTAAGTTCACATCAGTTACCATCACTAAGTTTACATCAGTTACCATCACTAAGTTCACATCAGTTACCATCACTAAGTTCACATCAGTTACCATCACTAAGTTCACATCAGTTGCCATCACTAAGTTCACATCAGTTACCATCACTAAGTTCACATCAGTTAACATCACTAAGTTCACATCAGTTACCATCACTAAGTTCACATCAGTTACCATCACTAAGTTTACATCAGTTACCATCACTAAGTTCACATCAGTTACCATCACTAAGTTCACATCAGTTACCATCACTAAGTTCACATCAGTTACCATCACTAAGTTCACATCAGTTACCATCACTAAGTTCACATCAGTTACCATCACTAAGTTCACATCAGTTACCATCACTAAGTTCACATCAGCTACCATCACTAAGTTCACATCAGTTACCATCACTAAGTTCACATCAGTTACCATCACTAGAACATATTATTCAAATGTTTCACTATCATTCTCGTCACCCAACCATCACAAATGTATCACTATACATACGTTACGTGTGGTAACTGTGAAACAGTGTTGTTAAGCCCACGTCACAACAATTCAAACAGATGTATCGTACTTAATGTTTGTGTGTGTGTTTGTTTATTTTGTTGTTGTTTGCGTTCTTTCATGAATAACTACTCTTTGAGATGTGTGTGATTGTGAGTATATTGTTCAGCGCTTTAGTTATTGGTTATTGTTGACTAAAACCAACGTCATTGCACTCCAGACAGACCCATTAATGCTCAGTTTCCCCTACAGATGTCCAAGAGTATGTATAGTGATGGTCCCTGTGGCTCGCTTGTTAAACTCACTTCTCAATCTACCCCTCAGGCAACACCCATCTCTGTCCAGTCTATCTCTTACATACATTTCTCCTCTACCTCTTCTTCTGTATGCATATTTCCTGACTTAATCTGTCGGAGAACGAGTTAACATTGCATGAACTATAAAGCACTGGCTGGAGCTCTTTAGAGACAGAACATACAAATTAGACAACAATATAAACCTTGAAACAACAAGACGGCAGTTTAAATTTGCTATTTCAATTCATGTTGTGTATATTCTTCTTTCTTCTTCTGTCGTCACACTGCTACCGGGTTGTTGTCCAGTGTCGTGGTTTTCTGTTTTTGTCTTGCGCTGTTCTGGTGGCTTGTGTGATTGTTATTTTTGCTCTTTCATAGGATTTTGCTCCGTCATCTAACCATCTTTTCCGTGGTCTTCCTTTTGTCTTCTTTCCCGATGTTCTGTTGCAGAAGACTCTGTATACTATGGAGTTTGGATGCATTCTTATTAAGTTACTTACATGTTATGTAATTAGACTACCTTCGACTCGCAACGCATGGGCGTAACCACTTAGACACAAAGACCCCCGAAGGACAATGTGTGTGTAGTCTACTATGCTTAAGTAGGTATATTCTTATACATAGTTCTACAGTGAGTTCTATCTATTTTATGTCTACACAGCGAAACCTGAGAGCCTGCGTACAACAAAACATAAATAGAATGATCTAGGTAAATATGAGAAGATAATAAGGAGTATTAAGAACCCCAGTGGAATCACAGGAGCAAATGCACATGATCTATGAATAGGCAGTGAACACATTTGAGGAGATTCCGGAAAAAACAGATTGCAAAACACAGGACTCGAACCTCAGACCTTTATGTCTTGCTGTGCCCATTACCTAGCTTCCTCTTCTTCGAACGCTCCATATCGATCACTTCTTTGTGATTTTGTGTGATCTGAGCCTAAGAACGATTGTACGCTGTGTCAGTTATGCGTCTATAAGTATGTCAGTACACCGATTTCTGTGATGCTTTTTATTTACTAGGGTAGCTTCCTAGGTCCTACTTCAGTCGTCTATTACGACATAGCTTCTGACGTAATAGCAATAACAGAGAGCTTAGGTTCTGACGTAATAGCAATAACAGAGAGCTTAGGTTCTGACGTAATAGCAATAACAGAGAGAATATTTCCGAAATAAGCTGTAAAGAACGACAAAGGCCACAGTGGCAATGGAAACTTAAGGAAACATTGATGGAGGAGATGAGAGAACCAGTTATAAATTGAGTGTCAAAAAGGCTGTAATAAAAATGAAACAAAAGCCAAAGAAAAAAATGAAGAAAAATATACCAGATAAAGAGCTTGAGAATTGTTAAAAAGAGATTGACCTTACTTTTATTAATTGACCTCTATACAAGGGAAAATTGAACGCCTTATTATATTATTCAAATATGTCGATGTCAAATAAGAAGACAAAATGGGTGTCTACAATGTAAGAAAATGAACATGCAATATTGCAGAACAAAACGAGAAATTGTGAAGAGATAGAGAGAGAGAAGTCGAGGAGAAAAGATATAATTCTCATCAGTTCGAAACAGCAAATTCCAAGTTAGCATAAATCTTCGACTTTACTACTTTCATCGGCCAGACCTAGGGCTCCAGGGACATCAAATGTCAGTAAATTCTCCAATACTCTGTGGGGCAGACTGGAGGAGTCTACAGCCTTTATCTAGGTCGTTAGTAGACCTGGTTTGTGGTATTATCTTTGTTATTGTATTTGAGTTCTCTGGTAGGAGGTAACAGATAATATATTGTTTCTATTTCGTTGGATTGAAAATCTGCAAATTTGTTTATGCGGAAGTTTATATATATATATATTCTTGTAGTGATTATGTAAGAGATATAAGGAAGACTGCAGTTAAAACTATGTAGCAATGTCGATAAAAAGACTGCAGTAAAACAAATGTCGATATAAGAAGACTGTAGTAAACTATGTAGAATGTCGATATAAGAAGACTGCAGTAAAACTTGTAGCAATGTCGATATAAGGAGACTGCGTAAACTGTGTAGCAATGTCGTATAAGGAAGACTGCTAAACTATGTAGCAATGTCGATAGAAGACTCAGTAACTAGCAATGTCGATATAGGAGACGCAAATATTCAATGTCAAGATTAAACTAGCAATGTGATATAAGAGCTGTAGAACTATGTTGCAACCAAAACAATGTTATGTGTTCTGTCAGGTGAAGAATCACTCTGTTGTATCCTTCTGATAAATCTTGGTCAAACGTGTGTATAGTTATTGTTTTTGTATTTTGTAAAACTAAAGTACTTTGTTTTGATGTGTTTCGCCATAGAGTTTATGTTAACTTGTTAGAAAATGGTAATTCGCGAAGAATAGAACAGAGACAGGTTAGCACAGATAACGAATGAATATGATGAATTATCTGTCTCTACAGTGATATCATTCACTACTTACATTCCAGACAGAATATGTAGACATACAGTTCATGAATTCTGGTTCAGGTTTCCCGAAAGTAATCGCTTGTACCACAAGTTTAAAGTCTAATATCAAATATTAGCTGTATGAATACTTCTACCAGTGTCAAACTTGGTCTCTTACAGCAACACATCACAGAAAGCTCACTACGTGTGAAATGAAATGCCTGAGGAAGGCAGTGGGAGTCACCAGGAAAGACAGACTACGAATGAGGACATCAGAAGCAGAGTTGGCATAACTTCATGCACTGAATACATCGAAAGACAACAAATGCAGTGGTTTGGACATTTAATGAGAATTAAATACAACCAACCACCAATAACAGCATACAATAAAAATAGATCGGGTACTAGAGCTAAGGGAAGACCAAGATAAAGATGGATAGACAATATCAAGACCACACTACATAAACACGGATACAGCACAACAAGGGCGACTTATCTAGCCTAGAACGTAAATTAAAGCTCCTATCCCTACGCTAATGGCAGAGTGTACAGCCAACTACATCTTCCAGTTGGGAATAGACAACAGACAATACTTTTAATGCCTATACAACTCTACATTTTGGGAGTATATGTGGTTATACTGCGAGAGCTGTAGTAGCGTAGTTGTAAGTGAACTAGCTTCTTATGTGCATGATCCGTGTTCAATCCTACACTCGACGAGGAATATTTTTCCGACGTAACATTCTCAGGACGACACAGTCTCAATTGTGCACAAGGAAAAGCACTGGGAAGTAAAGGCGTCCGTCGTCATGCTGACCACATCACCCATCGTGTGCCGACGGTCAATGAAAAATACAGGTCTAACACCGCATTACCCAACATATCTCGAGTTACGAAATATGCTTCCTGTACTTATTACTTTACATGGCGGGAGGTACGGTACTCGTCTCCCTTCTCTCTCTCTCTCTCTCTCTCTCTCTCTATGATGGTCCTATCAATCAATCAATCAATCAATCTCTCTCTCTAAAGGTACTGTCCTCATATGTATCTCCTCTCATTCGTTCCAATCTTGATTTCTCAGTTCTGCACTGCCAGATTAGATTGCCAAATCAACATCTAATATATAGTTCTACAGTTCCTCCAGTACACTCACATCCAGATCTAATGAATGAAATATTGATAAATTTCCAAGTCAGTATGTCTGCTGGTTTGACCACGCACACAAAAACAGTTTCAAATGCACTATCGATCGACCTATGGCTAAGTATGATGAATGGATGAACATAACCAGTAGATTTTGAAGAACTTAAGATATTAGTTGTTTGTCATTTCATATGTCTACTACGATAATGATGTTTAACTCAAATGTCAAGGCTGTCCTTTTATATGGAGCGGAGAGAACAACTAAGGGGAACACCAACAAGTTGTAGATATTCATCATTAGATGTCTGTGCAGGATATTCCATCTGCGATGGTATGACAGGACTACAAACAGGGAGCTGTGGGACAGAGCGATACAACGACAAGTAGAACAAGGGATAAGGAGTAGAAGTTTGCGATGGATAGGACACGCACTGAGAAAATACCTTAAAAGCATCACAAGACAGGCTCTCCGATGGAACACTCAGAGCAATAGAAGTAAGGGAAGGTCCACGAACACCTGGAGACGGTAGTTGAAGACGGAATGCAAAAAATGGGGAGATCTGGAAAAGATGGCCTTGGATAGCCGAGCGTGGAAGGCTTTAGTTACGGACTTATGCCTCACTATAGGCGAATTGTGAAGAATTTCACATGTCTATAATCCAGGTAGGCTGGAGGTAGGAATGTCAATTCCTTTCCTCGCGTTTGCAACTTTGGAGTGGGAGGGGAAAGAATGATCTATACATAACGGTACGTATGACGACAACTTAGTTTAACAATTTTCTCACAAACAACAATGATATATGTATAGCGTTATGTGCGGTGACATCCTAATAAAACTATTGAATCGAACAGTATCTTCTGCTGACAACAACCCTCCCCCTCCCCTCTATCTCCAGCCCATACCAATATTTACGTAGATCTAGATGTTTCCTTGTGTAATCATCATCCAAGCAAATAATTGCTAGCGATTTCTCGCTGTATTGAACAGTCGATTGATATATACAAACAGGACGAAGCAACGGTAACAAACATTCATTATGCTTGACATATTTATATATATAAAGATATAAATATATATATATAAACGCATGCTTGGTGTATTCGTGTGCATGCGTACGTATGTGATGTGTTGTGTACGTATGTAGCTGTGTGTAATAATGTCGATATGTTCTGTAGACTAAGATAGCAAGAGTGCATGCAGAAATGCAAGTAAAATAAAGAAGAAAAATACGATGAAATGGTGGTCTGAATAAAGGGGAATGGTAAAAAAAGACAGAAGTTTGCTTTCAAGTATCTCGAATCGGTTATTAGACTTGCCCATATTCAAAAGGCTAATTTCATTTCAATAATTATGATATATATTGACATATGAAAATGAAAATGAATATCGTTGCATATCCTTTACAGGACGTGGCCATCAACAACAGTAAACGATACGTCGATTTTCTAGACACCACTTATACGTTTTGTTGTTTCTCAGTACTTTCTGTACTGTGAGGTATATTTTGTATCCTTTATAAAAATCCAAGAGTTCTTATTTGCTTCTAAACTTGCCCACTGTGGAGTTTGAACCAGGTACGCTTGGCTTGTGATCAAGCACACTACCGCTTGAATGAAAAACAAACGTTAGGAGAACGTAAACATACGTGCCCGCATGCTTCAAATGTTACATCACTTCCTGTGGGACTTACTGAAGACATATAATTTCTTCCAATGATGCCTGGATACTTACGTCCAGCATAGTTCATAACTTATCATTACAGGACGTAAAGAATAATAATTTGATGAACATTGATTAGTTGTAAGGAAAAAAAGAAAGAGCCAGTTTCAACTCACGAAGGTGTATATATATATATATATATATATATATATATATTATATATATATATATATATATATATATATGTATGTGTGTGTGTGTGTGTCTGTGGCCTTTTTCGTCTTTACATACAGTCAATTGGTATGTGTTTCACTGTGACAACTTCTGAGTTTTCGCTTGTCTCTCTTGTCTTTCAGCTCATCCCTAAGTCTCTCTTTAAAAGATTCTGCGCTTTGCGCAATGTTGTTTTCCATATATCACGATCATCAGCCAGCTATTCCCATTTGCTGGGACCGATAGAAAAGTTATTCATTGATGCCTTGCAGACACGAAGGTATACATTGGGGAATACTGTGTAAAGCACGTATTTTTCATTGACTGCCGGCACAGCATGGGTAATGTAATCAACATCACGTTGGACGTCTCAGTGATTTTTCTAGTATCCAATTTAGGTTGAGTCGACCTGAGGGCCGTTGCGGAGGACAATATTTTCCACGCCCACTATGGATTTGAACCCGGACCACACACATAAGAACCGCGTTCTCTAGCAACTTGGTGTATTCGTGTGCATGCGTATGTGTGTGTGTATGTGTGTGTGTGTGTGTGTACGTATGTAGCTGTGTACAATAATTTAAAATTATGTATAACTTAATAGTATATTATATTTTCTTGTTAACCCCTTCACCTCTCTGTGCCGATATAAAGGCTTGCAGTATTTTTTTCAGTTGACACAAAGCCAATTTAGTGGGTAATTCAGTATATATGGTTGTTTATCATAGTTTTCCCTAAAGAGCAGTACTATAGCCCAGACATCAATATTAAAAACTAGCGTCTCGTGCCAATGGACAACGATGCCTCTCTTGGCAACATCCTATCCAGATCGGCAAACATAGACTCTGATGTCAACAATAGGATATCCAAAGCCAGTGCTGCATTCGGAAGGCTACGTGTCACTGTGTGGGAACGGAAGGGGATAAGCGTTGCCACAAACCTGAAGGTTTACATTGCCATAGTGCTAACCACGCTGCTGTACACCAGCGAGACATGGACAGTGTACAGCAAACACTCAAGCAAACTAAACCACTTTCACACAAGATGTGTACGCAGCTGACTAAAAATAGACTGACAGGACAAAATTCCAGATAGTTCTCACAAGAGCACAAATCTCAAACGTCAACACCCTGTTGCAGAAGGCCCAAGTGAGATGGGCCGGTCACGTTGTTTATGTCCGATAAACGCATTCCAAGCTAACAAACAGGCTTAAAATGAGAATGATCAAATGCTATATATAGTCTATATTAATGTAGGCTCTGAAACATGGACAATGAACAAGCAGTTAGAAGACAGAATTGATGCATTTGAGATGTGGATATATAGAAGAATAGGCAGAGTTTCATGGAGAGAAAACAGACAAATAAACAAGTTTTAGGAAAACTAGGCATGAAGAAACAACTATTAAGAGAAATAAAATTCAGACAAGTAAAGTATTTTGGGCACATAAAAAGACATGACACCATGATAAAACATTTACTAGAGGGGAAAGTTGAGGGGGTAGGAGCATGAGGAAGACCGAGAGATAAGTGGGAGGGACACTTTAAGGAATGGACGCCCGCGTGCCCAGCGTGTTCGTAGCGCGTTGGAATGCGGGTGACTAGTCCTCTGTGTGTGGGGTTCAATTCCGCGGGCTGGCAGAAAAGCCACAGGTTCCCCAGATTCACGGTGTTCGTGGCACCGAACCAAAGGATTACGTGTCCATGGCACCGAGCCGAAGAACTGACTGCTCAAGTGCTTCTGGATCGAAAAAAAGAAAAAGAAATGGACAGGTTACAGTCTGGCAGTGTGTGACACCAAGGCGAAAGACAGAGGATGCTGGAGATTCACTACAGCCAACCTTCGATGTGGAGACGGCATCTAATGATGATGATGAAACGCATCCCAAAATAGTTGATATATGGCGAGCTTGAATGGGGTAGACGTTCATTGGTGGGCGAAAAAACGCTTTAAAGACACGCTTAAAGTGCCTCTGAAATGCTTCGATATAGATACCAGGTACTGGAATCCTAGCGCAAGGTCGCCATATGTGGCGCTGTAACCACACAAGAGGAACCCGCCTACCTAAGAATCGTCGTTCTGTTGAGGCACAGAGAAAACGAGCTGTGTGAAAGGACAGCCCAAAACACCCACATGTCTAAACCTTGATCATGTGTGCGCCACCTGTGGTAGGGATTTGTGTTCTAGGATTAGACTCTCACCACCGCACACACCAGAGACGTGCAAAAGCACACGTCTGAGGCTGTTGTCGTAATAGTGTGCGGTGGGCGTCTATTATTATTATTGTAGTTTAAAATATGTCCTGGGCTGGACGCAAATTACGGAGTGAAAATTAAACCACAGGTTCCCAAACTTTTCGGACCACCGACCACTTTAAAAGACATACATTTTGTAACCCCCGTCCCTCTTATCACCCCCACCCCCTCCTTATAACAGTTTTCCGCTTTCAAAAAGTTTGATATTTCAACGTAAATAGTAACTAATTATACCTTACTGCTTATACCGTTTAAGCATTGAAAAAATATTGGCCAATGTGTGCCTCATCTTGAATACAGTTATTCAATCGCAAAATCACGAACATAATTTATGTTTAAATTTAGATTATTAATTTCTGCTATAAGGAGCCACCGACCCCTAAATCGCATTAACCTCCCCCACTCCCACCCTCTAAATGCTTCTGAACCCAAAATCGCAGCCCTAGAAGGCTCAGTGCCCACTGGAGGGGACCACTTTGGGACCCTATGGTTTAAACAGTACCGCCGCTATGAATATAACATCGACATAGGGAAGACCGCAGTAAAACTATATAGCTACGTCGAAACGTTGCAGTGTACTGTTATTGTTTATGTACTTTGTAACAATACAGTACTTTATTTTTACGTATTTCCTCATTGCTATAAACATACATTTTTTTTATATTTTACACTTTTAATTTTCGAGAGATATGATACATCAATTCAAACTTGATCGTGCAGAAAAAAAAGTATTTAATGTGTAAATTACGTTATGCTTGATGTAATCTGTTAGGTCTCCTGTACTGTATTCAATAATTTTTGAGGTCTCCTGTACTATTTTCAATAATTTCTGACATTGTCCAATATTTCAATGATAAAAGTGTATATACTTTCAGGAAATCATATTCAATGGTGAGTCACTGATAAATGCGTTATATGTCCACAATTCGTTGCATACAAATATCAGATGATGTGTACAAAGACTGTACGGGAAATAGAAGTTCATGAACACCGACCGTGAAAGTACGGATGCGAAAGAGACAATACTCCATGAATATAAATTATTATATTTAGTTACTATAGTGATGACGCCATGTCTGTTGTTAGTATACAAAACCATAATGGACTAGAAATGTTACTTGATGGACGTGCTTTGTTTATCTCATGTGGTAACAATGTTCCATAAATATGTTTTTGTATTATTATTGAAGGTATTTTTGTGTATTATTAGTGACAGGTCTAAAGAATGTTTCATATATTAATTATCTGCTCTATCTCTCTCTTTCTATTTCTCTCTAGCTCGTGACGCCCCAGTCGTTTGGGGCAGCAACAAATGCCCACCATTCTTCTTTATTCTCGATCGTCCTATGCATTGTGTTCCAGCTGTGATTCATTGCATTCAGCTCTAGTTCGACTGTTCTCTTTCAAGTCGTTTTATCTTTTCCACGTTTTTTGTTTACCCTCTTCATCATTTACATCAGTTAGGAATCACTTGTTTTTCATGTTGTTGTTGATGTCTTTCCTATAGGGACGTCGTCTTAAATCTCGTGTTGTTCTTTTTATTTCTTTTGCTTGATAAAGACCTTTTAGTCGAAACATTGCATTTTTTTTTATTTTGTTCATTGTAAATTATACATTACTTCGTGTCATTCTATTTTGCAATTTGTAACAAACTTTGCACACGGTATTGCGGTGATTTACTTCTTCTTTGCTTTCGTTCTTTACGACCAATTTTAATCACTCTTTGTGATATGTTTGATCTTTTCCAAGAACGAGTATAAGAGGTACATTGGTTTGGTAGGCCCCTAAACACATAGACACGTGTAGGAAATGTGCATCCGATTTCAGCCAAACCTCCTTCGTCGCCTCTTACGACATGCCTTGCAGGTACCAGTGGTTCTATTCTTTACACCCCAAATTTTGGCCCCGTAACACTCTGGTGGAAGATTTACTTGATTGTGGAACAAATACAGAACATGTTTACACTTTATGTGCTATATTTGAAAATACGGTACCAGGTCAGTCACTTCTGTCAGCTTCTTCTTCTTTTTATTTGTCGATCTCTGGGCATGCACTTAATCCACTGTGGACTACAGGTTTGTCGAGCAACAACACATGATATTGATTAATCAACATGGAACTGGCTTGCTGGACCGCTGGGCTCTGCTGGACTGATTTGATGCGAAGGTCGGAGCAACTATGGACATGTCCAGAATGCTATGATGATAGTCCTCATATAACTGATAACACACGGTAAAGTAGATCACCTTTACTTTCCAGTGTTTCTCTTCCACCAAACAATGAGGTAGAGTCAATCAAAGAGCTGTTGTACTTTACCAAAAATCCCACTTTAGCGCGGGATTTTGAATCTTGAATCGCACCCAAGGGGTTACCGGGGCCCAAATTGGGGTGTAAAGAATAGAACCACTGTTACCTGCCACGCACGTTGTAAGGGACGACAAAGGAGCGGCTGGGCAGGGGCTAGCTACCCACACCGTAAGAAACACTAGATGGCTACAGAACGGAGAGCGAACCGAGTAAACGCTGGGTGAAACCGAACACTTAGCCGAAGTATAAGCACCAGAGCTCCAAATGGTGCTGAAGATGTGATGTAAAACACACCAATGCTAAGGCTGCATGAATCAAATTTCCACATGAATAGAATTTATGGGGAGGTCTGGTACATCGGTCTGGGCGGTGATCGAGAGATAGAAAATCTGGAATCGGTGTCTGTAGATCTAGTGCAGTAGCCATTGTTCCATTGTTTATCTACACAAACTTTTGAAACATAAATTGTATTATTCATTTATAAATAACCAAACATCGCGTGTCACTTATTTATTATAGCTTCCCCCACCCCCACCCCAAATTTTTGATAAGTAGCTTACGACTGAACTAATTACATTACTTTCTGCGTTTATTGTTTATTTTAAAATACATGCGATATGTTTATAATGGTATAGTTTTCTATTTTATTTAAAAGAAATACGTCTAAGACAGTGGCGGCTCGTCATTAAGGGCCAGTGGGGCCGGGCACCACCAAAAATAAGATGTAACCTGTATTTATTATTTTATACATTAAAATATATCCTAACCGAAACCATGATTTTTTCCCGAAAATGTATGTCTAGCCCCACCAACAAAAATGATCACGAGCCGCCACTGGTCTAAGATATCATTATTAGTATTCTGCTATTGGGTGTAGTAAGTGCAAAGAAAGTTCAAATAGTAAACAAGAACACCAATGGTAATAATATTTTGCTAAAACAGTACATTACAACAAGGAAACGCATTTTTTTTTATTTCTTCGATCCAGAAGCACTTGAGCTTTCAGCTCTTCGGCTCAGTGCCATGGACATCGTAATCCTTCGGTTCATTGCCACGAACACCATGAATCTGGTGAACCTGTCGCTTTTCTGCCAGCCAGCGGAATTGAACCCGCACTCACAGGAGCTTGTCACCCGTAGTCCAACGCGCTGCGAATACGCTAGGCAGGCGGGCGAATTCTACATTTAAATTCATCTTATGCCCGTCTTACACGATCCATTTTTCATCAATTTCCTATTTCATGCATATAATCATTTGAAAATTGACCATGTATTACAGAAATATATATAATTTTTCTATGTCAAAGAGTAAATAGAGCATGTATACATATGGGATGGGGGCGTTGACAAACTGGTATAATGAGAAGAGGGCGTTACAAGGTTATGTCCTACAAAGTGGGCGGCAGGCCGATACAGTTTGGGAATCTATGCTCTAAACCAGTGTTACACAACCTTTTTTGTGCCATGCCCCACAAAAGCTTTTCGAAAATTCGTATGCCCCCTCCTTTTTATATTATTTTTAAACTTCAGTAACGGGATTGTGAAGCAACATTAATTTTTGTCAACGGAGATCCAAAAGCCGATATATCGGTTTTGCAACATCCTGAACATTAAACTCTGAACGAGTCCATTGCCCCCTTAACGATGAAAATGCCCCCTTGTGGGGCGTGGGCCCCACGTTGGGAAACAGGGCTCTAAACACTTGACATGCATAACAATATTTACATTAAAACGATCATCTCCTACTGACCCACTGCACCGTTATATTACGTCATCCTACTGATATTTCAGCCATCTCAATTTATTGATCTCAAAATGTTGTCGCTGTACATAGAGAAAAGATCAGATGATAATAGACGTTTTTATCTAACTAACTTTTTATTCTTCCAAAGTTTCTAAATGTATGCCTACTTGATATAGCTGCTGTTTGTTGGTAATATATATTCTTAATGACGCATATCTTAACTGTTTACTATTTAGTTACAGTAGCCTGGCTGACTTTAAGTTACTATTTAGTTACAGTAGCCTGGCTGACTTTAAGTAATCATTTAGTTACAGTAGCCTAATTGATTTTAAGAAACCCTATAGTACTGGACTTTAGTACTATTAAGTATCAAATTGTTATAGTAGCCTGGCTGACTTTAAGTAAGCATTTAGTATACAGGTTAATAAGCATTTAGTTATAGTAGCCTGGCTGACTTTAAGTAAGCATTTAGTTACAGTAGCTGGCTAACTTTAAAGTTGTGATTAGTCTAGTTATAGTAGCCTGCTGACTTTAGTAACATTAGTTAAGTAGCCTGCTACTTTAAGTAACATTTAGTTATAGTAGCCTGGCTGACTTTAAGTAACATTAGTTATAGTAGCCTGGCTGACTTTAAGTAAGCATTCAGTTATAGTACTGGCAAGAACCATTTAGTTATAGTAGCCTGGCTGACTTTAAGTAAGCATTTAGTTATAGTAGCATGGCTGACTTTAAGTAAGCATTAGTTATAGTACCTGGCAAGCAACATTTAGTTATAGTAGCCTGGCTGACTTTAAGTAACATTTAGTTATAGTAGCTGTAACTTTAAGTAACTATTTAGTTAAGTAGCCTGGCAAGTAAGCATTTAGTTATAGTAGCCTGGCTGACTTTAAGTAACCATTTAGTTATAGTAGCCCTGTTTAAGCAACATTAGTTAAGTAGCCGGGCTACTTTAAGTAAGCATTTAGTTATAGTAGCCTGGCTGACTTTAAGTCAACATTTAGTTATAGTAGCCATGGCTGACTTTAAGTAAGCATTTAGTTGCAGTAGCCTGGCTGACTTTAAGTAACTATTTAGTTACAGTAGCATGGCTGACTTTAAGTAAGCATTTAGTTATAGTAGCCTGGCTGACTTTAAGTAACTATTTAGTTACAGTAGCATGGCTGACTTTAAGTAAGCATTTAGTTATAGTAGCCTGGCTGACTTTAAGCAAGCATTTAGTTATAGTAGCATGGCTGACTTTAAGTAAGCATTTAGTTATAGTAGCCTGGCTGACTTTAAGTAAGCATTTAGTTATAGTAGCATGGCTGACTTTAAGAACATTTAGTTATAGTAGCCTGGTTTGACTTTAAGTAAGCATTTAGTTATAGTAGCCTGGCTGACTTTAAGCAAGCATTTAGTTATAGTAGCCTGGCTTGACTTAAGAACATTTAGTTATAGTAGCCTGGCTGACTTTAGCAAGCATTTAGTTAAGTAGCCGCCTGACTTAGCAACATTTGTTATAATGTAAGCAACATTTAGTTATAGTAGCCTGGATGACTTTAAGTAAGCATTTAGTTATAGTAGCCTGGCTTGACTTTAGTTATTAGCCGACGTTTAGTTACAGTAGCCTGGCTGTCTTTAAGTAAGCATTTAGTTATAGTAGCCTGGCTGACTTTAAGTAACCATTTAGTTATAGTAGCCTGGCAAGCAACCATTTAGTTATAGTAGCCTGGCTGACTTTAAGTAACCATTTAGTTATAGTAGCCTGGCAAGCAACCATTTAGTTATAGTAGCCTGGCTGACTTTAAGCAAGCATTTAGTTATAGTAGCCTGACTGACTTTAAGTAACTATTTAGTTATAGTAGCCTGACTGACTTTAAGTAACAATTCAGTTATAGTAGCCTGACTGACTTTAAGTAACCATTTAGTTATAGTAGCCTGGCTGACTTTATGTAACTATTTAGTTATAGTAGCCTGACTGACTTTAAGTAACAATTCAGTTATAGTAGCCTGACTGACTTTAAGTAACCATTTAGTTATAGTAGCCTGGCTGACTTTAAGTAACTATTTAGTTATAGTAGCCTGACTGACTTTAAGTAACAATTCAGTTATAGTAGCCTGACTGACTTTAAGTAACCATTTAGTTATAGTAGCCTGGCTGACTTTAAGTAACTATTTAGTTATAGTAGCCTGGATGACTTTAAGTAACAATTTAGTTATAGTAGCCTGGCTGACTTAAAGTAACAATTTAGTTATAGTAGCCTGACTGACTTTAAGTAACCATTTAGTTATAGTAGCTGGATTAACTTTAAGTAACCATTTAGTTACAGTAGCCTGGCTGACTTTAAGCAACTTTTTATTTATAGTAGCCTGACTGGATTTAGGTGTCGTCAGTGGCTTAGGGGCTAGTGACTCGTTCTATTAGCCACGACGTTCTGAGTTCGAATCCACTGCGGACAGTTTGGTGGCAAATTGTTTCGTGTAGATTTTTACAAAAGGACGATGGCACCACCAGTTCAGAAAACAATGGCAAACTACTGAACGTAATAATGCCTAGAAAAATCACAGCAGCGTTTAAAAGATGGGGTTCATTCGCAAAGTCCTGTTAAGGATATGCAATTAACTTTTGACTGACTCTAAAAAAACACTTAAACATTTAGCTGTAGTAGACTGATTGACTTTAGAACTAAATCACCATTATACGATTATATTAATACGAAATAAAAGTATTCAATCTGAGAGGAACACAACCTAATCATGTATGAGGAATTTTATAATAACTTGAATTATTTTTTCATTGTCTGCACATACGCAGTAACAACATCTACATATTTATTGTTCTTTTATCTAAAAACTTTCCTATCATATGATAAAATTATTTTGTTTTTATTTGTAATTGGCTGTACATTTACAGCTTATATTGGCAATCAATAATGCTAATTGCTTGTTCGGGCACATTATGCTTTGATCATAAAAGTTTATGAAGCAGTTGTGTTTGGAAGCAGATACTTATATTCGCGTGCACGTTAATGTCACAGCTGTGTATTCATTTACAAAGTTTTCGTTGTCAGAAAAATAAAAACGTTTAGCATATGTGGTTTAATTGGAGTCATATTATTGATTTCTTATATCATATATTATAGTGTATGTTGTCATCGCTTGTGTGTGGGTGGGTTTGGGTGAATTTTTGTCTTGAAGCTCGTCTCTAACATTGCCATTTAGTATGGGAAATGTATATGTCTGTTTAATGCAAATCATATTTCGATATTACTCAGTGGCGGCTCGTGATAATTTTTGTTGGTGGGGCCAGACACATTTTCGGAAACCATGATGTTTTGGTTAGGTTATATTTTAATTTATTAAATAATAAATACACGTTAGATATTATTTTTGCTGGGACCCTGCCCCATTGGTCCTTAATGACGTGCCGCCACTGATACTACTGTTTTCAACGAAATGAAAGAAAAAGTCTAAACGTTTGAAATTAAGCAGGGCTTGCAGGGTGTGGATGATGATGATGGAATAGAATATATCTAACTATCAACTCTATTGAGTCTCCTCCCTACAGATCACTCCGGACCGCGCCGTTCTGTTCACGAGTGCATTTTTTTTCAAGAGATACCTAGGATTGTTGCCGGAGCTACAGAGTTCGTGCCTTGTGCAATACTTTCGGCAGGTTTCATGCCATTTGTGCAGAGAGGACCGAGCCATATGGGGTAAAACCCGGTGCAATGAAGTCAAACATTCGACTTTAAACGTTACCAGTCTTCTTCTTCTTCTTTGCATTCGTTCTTTACGACCAATTTTAATCACTCTTTGTGATATGATTTGATCTTTGTCAAGAACGTGTATACGTTGCACATTGGTTTGGTAGGCCCCTAAACACATAGACTTCTACACGTTTAGGACATGTACATCCGATTTCAGCCAAACCTACTTAGTCGCCTCTTACGACATGCGTGACAGATAACAGTGGTTCTATTCTTTACACCCCAAATTTCGGCCCCGGTAACCACTCGGACGAACGTTACCAGTAATCTCTGACATACAAATATTATCTAACACAGTAAAACAACATTTTCCAGTCTTATTATTTCTACTGCTATTTAATTAACCAATCAATTCATAAACTTTAATACAATACATAAAATGTTTAGTTTACGCTGACAATATTGTGTTTTTAATGTTTATTTGAAAAAAATATAATTAAATTGATGTTGTTGATTCTCAAGAAAGTAATAGTTTTCAACCTTTTTTTCACGATTTCAGAATATTGAGTTTATCCTTTCAATATTAGTTGTTTCTTGCTAATAATTATTTCAAATGATGTGATTTAGTTTTTTCATCAAATGTATTATGTTCTCATTGAGCAGCTTTATTCAATTATGAATGTGGATACAATTAATCTAACATAAAATCTCATGAAAACGGAGAAAACTATCAAATGTCTGTAGTCAAAGTTACTAATGAGTTCTGATATCAAATATCTGTAACCAAAGCTACTAATGAGTTCTGAGATCAAATGTATGTAGTCAAAGTTACTAATGAGTTCTGAGATCAATTGTCTGTAACTAAAGTTACTAATGAGTTCTGAGATCAATTGTCTGTAACTAAAGTTACTAATGAGTTCTGAGATCAAATGTATGTAACCAAAGTTACTAATGAGTTCTGAGATTAAATGTAATTGTTTTATTTGATTTTAATTGTTGATACATGAAACTGCTTTCACAAAAATCACTATTATCGAATTATTTAGAATAAATAGTCATTAATGTATGACAGCTGTTTTTAACTTTTATACAATTTGTTTTAAGACAAATATACTTCTTTGTTAGCTCCTCACATCAATCATTTGTTGGATTACTTAGTGTGGTCTCACATCAATCATTTGTTGGATTACTTAGTGAGCTCCTCACATCAATCATTTGTTGGATTACTTAGTGTGGTCTCACATCAATCATTTGTTGGATTACTTAGTGTGGTCTCACATCAATCATTTGTTGGATTACTTAGTGTGGTCTCACATCAATCATTTGTTGGATTACTTAGTGTGGTCTGTACATGATTTGCGCATTAGAACAGGAAAACAGCAGAAAAAGTAGGTCTGACATCAGTATAGAACTTCAACAAAAAACAATAAATTAGAGGTTCGGTCATATCGCCCGAGTGGTTACCGGGGCCCAAATTTGGGGTGTAAAGAATAGAACCACTGTTACCTGCCATGCATGTTGTAAGAGGCGCCAGGCTTATTTGTCTTGAGCAACATTCTCCCCGTTGTCGACATCTATATCAAATGATTTGATCGAGTTCTTGGGTGTGTCATTGAATGGCTTTTTCTGACCAACCTGTGAGCGTTTACCGCTATTCAGCTCACCAAAAATAAAGTCGTTTGGATATTCTGCAATCTAGCATTCAAACCACATGTCCTGCCATTGTTTTTAATACTTCTGCACTGTAACTGCGACACGGGTAGTGGGCGATGCACTTTTAGTAATATTTGTATGTGCGAGTGCATGGTTAAGGAGATAAAGAAAAATATAAAATAGTTGAGAAAATTGTGGTTCAGAGAGTTGACTTTCGAATAACTGGTGTTGTAATAGTTTACGTTCTGCTGTACTTATTTCATTTTTTTTTTTTTAACCAAGTAAGGCTTGCCGGATCCCGAGCTAAGCCGGGTAATCTTGCTTTTACCACACCCTGTAAATCTGCTTATAAGTTGACACGACTTTATGCTGGATTGACATGGTGTTTTGTAACAATCATTTTTTTACTAGTTACACTGCTAGAGAACAGTTTTGTTTTTAGATATGTTGAGATTTTAATGTTATATTTAGATCTTGATGCCAAAACCCACTAGCTACATCGGGATGGACAAAATGTACAATACGAATCGTGATCATCGACTCAACACCGTTCACGTTCGCTGTCTCATGCGAATATATAGCATCTGATGGCAGGACCGCATCTCCAATATTGAAAACCTGGACAGTGTTGGCATTCCAAGCATGTACACCTTGCTGAGTCAGCGACGACTGAGAGATGGCTGGGACACGTGTGTAGTATGAGCGATGGTAGAATCATAAAGGAGATTCTATATGGTCAACTCACAACTGGTACTAAACATCATAACCACCCATTGCTACACTCCGTTTCCCCTAGTGGCTACCGGTGGCACAATTTGGGGTGTAAAGAATAGAACCACTGTTACCTGCCACGCATGTCGTAAGAGGCGACAAAGGAGGTTTGGTTGAAATCGGATGCATGTGTCCTAAACGTGTAGAAGTCTAAGGGGCCTATCAAACCAATGTGCAACTTATGCAAGTTCTTGGCAAAGATCAAACATGCAAGTTCTTGGCAAAGATCAAACATGCAAGTTCTTGGCAAAGATCAAACATATCACAAAGAGTAATTAAAATTGGTGGTAAAGAATGAACGCAAAGAAGAAGAGGACTACGTTTCATTGACGCATGCAATCCTCATCTAACGTCATGGAGCATCGACTAAGAACATTATGAGCGATTTTCCAAAGCAAGGCAAGCATCGCAAGCGGCAGTATAGGAATGGTTAAAAAATGTAAAGAAATAAAACAAAACCATCACATATGGAGACAAAAAAGAGCGGAGAGTGCAGCATGGCCATCCTATGTATCAGCTGCAGTCTCACCTGTAGCAACTGTGGTAAGGATTGTCCCTCCAGAATATGCCATTACCTCCACAACAGAAAATTTGATTCAGACTAGAACAAACTTCGCGACGCCAAACCTATTGTCACCTGAGTCAAAGAGGACAACGATGATAATGATGAGGATGCATCGTGAAAACAGATGTGTGTGTATTAAATAACAGTACATCGATTCTCTTTGCATTTTATGTTTGGTTTTCACATGAACTTAAAGCAAAAAAACTGCAACATTAGAAAAACAAAGAAGGAAACAAGAGCAACGACTTGGACTTAAAGAATGATTAATATACGAAATCGCCCGAGTGGTTACCGGGGCCCATTGTGGGGTGTAAAGAATAGAACCACTGTTACCTGTCACGCATGTTGTAAGAGGTGACTAAGGAGGGTGGGGTTTGGGCTAGAACCCACACCGTAGCAACCCCACACTAGATAGCTACAGAAACAATAACCAGAAAAATGCATAGCTCGCAAACTGAGAAATAGAAGGACTCTGCAAAGAGGAGATCTGGAAAAGATGACATTAGATAGGCGGACTTGGAAGACCTTGGTTGCGGAAATATGCCTTCCTGAGTGCGAAGGGTAAAGACAGTGGCGGCTCCTGATCATTTTTCTTGGTGGGGCCAGACACACATTTTGTGAAAAATCATGGTTTTTAGTATTTACTTTTCCAAAAAGTTATTCCCTTTCGATTATTGGTGGAGCGTTCCCATGGCCCTTAATAACGAGCCGCTCCTGGGTAAAGAAGAAGAATATACGAATAAAAGCTTCATAATCCTCACAGAACAAAATGAAGTGTAACTCAAAACTGTTAAGAACATGAGGAATAATCATATATCGAACAACACATAATACGTTTTAATAAAAATTTCAAAGCCAGCAACGTCAACAAAGGAAACTACATGTGAATGTTAGAAACATATGTTATGCCACACACTGGTTGAAAACAGTAAACCTGTTTGTTTAGCCATGGCCTCCGATATCATAAGGCTGGCGAGCTCAGGTATAAAGTCTAGGAAATCAGACCACAACTATCACCTGACCTGGTATTCCACAATTGTTAGATATAAATAAATTCATTGTAAAAATAACACAACTTGGTAAATTAATGTTATTTGATGTTATAAATTAAGTTTAACACCGCCCAAGTAGTTTACCGGCGCCCAAATTGTTGGTGTAAAGAATAGAACCACTGTTACCTGCCACGCAGGACGTAATAGGCGACTAAGGAGGTTTGTCTGAAATCGGATGCACGTGCCCACTAGGGAATGCTAACCCGAAACAAATGCTTGCAGAAAGCTGATGCACCAGGCCGTAAGGCGCATAACATGGTGCAACGACCCATCACAATGAGGAATGGGATAACGGATTCTACGGTCGTCAATCTGCCTCAGAGATTTAGCCACGCAGTAAGAATGTCAGACCTACCATCACGAGGGTAGTCAAAACTTACTGTGGGAAGATGTCGGCACAAACGGAGAAGCAGAAATTATAGGAATTATATCCAACATAACTGCCCCCAGTATGCAGACTAGAGAAGAAAGAGGTGGCCCACTTACACCAGCGTCCAAGACAAACTGTATGGTATGGCTGATAATCTGAGACAGACGGCTGCCTTTATTAGAGAATCCGAAATCCCAATCTAGTGAGAATGCAGAAGAAGAAGAAAGTTTAACACTAAGGAATATCAGTATTATTTCATCATGTTTTAACATGTTTCATCAATAAATAACTATGGAATCGTAGAATTATGTCAAATTGCAGAAAATGTTAATGTTCTATCAAACACTTATAAAAACATGCTCTCGTGAATTTTGATTTTTTCCGTCTGAGCTAGTCCGCCTTATGTTGCCGGGGGCTACGCCCAGCTTAAAAGACCTAAAGCGCAGCGAGAAATTAAAAAAGCAAGAATCTTACTGTGTGAAGAAATAATGTTTATTTCAATGACAGCAAGTTGGAACTGTACAAAAATAACGGTTTTCAAATCCAGAAACAGACTACTCCAGTTAAACATTAATATGCGGACTTTCTGGCTAGTAAAAAAGTCGGAATCGGTGTATGAAATATTATGCAAATCTTATTCCCCTGATATTTTCAGCTAGCGCTTTGATCTTGTTGAAAGGTACAACAATTTTTTTTATAATAATCGTGTTCTCATTTTCTGAGAGATTATAAATGGCAGAGAAATGAAGGCCGCTTTCCCAAGGCTGTTACCATGCATGTGCAGGTCATCGATTTATTTACTCCAAGAATACTTTTGACCTTACCGGGGGTTCAAACACCGGATGTTTTCTTCAGAGAACCCGACAGCGTTTAACCATTCGGCCAACAGCTTTCCCTTTCATTATAATTTTAGCAACAACAAATCGAAACATTACAAAATCGCAGCGGATAAACATTGGAAGCAAATGTCGAACTGTTTTAAACTTAGTTAAGCCGCGTGCCCAGCGTGTTCGTAGCGCGTTGGAATACGGGTGACTAGTCCTCTGTAAGTGCGTGTTCAACTCCGCGGACTGGCAGAAAAGCTACAGGTTCCCAGATTTACGGTGTTCATGGCACCGGGCCAAAGGGTTACGATATTCATGTCACCGAGCCGAAGAGCTGAAAAGCTCAAGTGCTTCTGGATCGGAAAACAAAAAAAGTCCTCTGTAAGTGCGGGTTCAACCCGCGGACTGGCAGAAAAGCTACAGGTTCCCCAGATTTACGGTGTTCGTGGCACCGACCGAAGGGTTACGATGTCCATGACACCGAGCCGAAGAGCTTTCAGCTCAAGTGCTTCTGGTTCGAAAAAACAACAAAAACTTAGTTAACGAACCAGGAAATTTATGTTGTGCTAAGAAATCAACATAATTATTCAACTAGGTCCACTGTTCCCGTGTGGTATCCGAGGTATCAAAGCAAAGTATGATGTCTCTTCTCAATGCTTCAACTAGGTCCACTGTTCCCGTGTGGTATCCGAGGTATCAAAGCAAAGTATGATGTCTCTTCTCAATGCTTCAACTAGGTCCACTGTTCCCGTGTGGTATCCGAGGTATCAAAGCAAAGTATGATGTCTCTTCTCAATGCTTCAACTAAGTCCACTGTTCCCGTGTGGTATCCGAGGTATCAAAGCAAAGCATGATGTCTCTTCTCAATGCTTCAACTAGGTCCACTGTTCCCGTGTGGTATCCGAGGTATCAAAGCAAAGCATGATGTCTCTTCTCAATGCTTCAACTAGGTCCACTGTTCCCGTGTGGTATCCGAGGTATCAAAGCAAAGTATGATGTCTCTTCTCAATGCTTCAACTAGGTCCACTGTTCCCCTGTGGTATCCAAGGTATCAAAGCAAAGTATGATGTCTCTTCTCAATGCTTCAACTAGGTCCACTGCTCCCGTGTGGTATCCGAGGTATCAAAGCAAAGCATGATGTATCTTCTCAATGCTTCAACTAGGTCCACTGTTCCGTGTGTGATCCGAGGTATCAAAGCAAAGCATGATGTCTCTTCTCAATGCTTCAACTAGGTCCAATGTTCCCGTGTGGTATCCGAGGTATCAAAGCAAAGTATGATGTCTCTTCTCAATGCTTCAACTAGGTCCACTGTTCCCGTGTGGTATCCAAGGTATCAAAGCAAAGTATGATGTCTCTTCTCAATGCTTCAACTAGGTCCACTGTTCCCGTGTGGTATCCAAGGTATCAAAGCAAAGTATGATGTCTCTTCTCAATGCTTCAACTAAGTCCACTGTTCCCGTGTGGTATCGAGGTATCAAAGCAAAGTATGATGTCTCTTCTCAATGCTTCAACTAAGTCCACTGTTCCCGTGTGGTATCCGAGGTATCAAAGCAAAGCATGATGTCTCTTCTCAATGCTTCAACTAGGTCCACTGTTCCCGTGTGGTATCCGAGGTATCAAAGCAAAGCATGATGTCTCTTCTCAATGCTTCAACTAGGTCCACTGTTCCGTTGGTATCCGAGGTATCAAAGCAAAGCATGATGTCTCTTCTCAATGCTTCAACTAGGTCCACTGTTCCCGTGTGGTATCCGAGGTATCAAAGCAAAGTATGATGTCTCTTCTCAATGCTTCAACTAGGTCCACTGTTCCCGTGTGGTATCCCAGGTATCAAAGCAAAGTATGATGTCTCTTCTCAATGCTTCAACTAGGTCCAATGTTCCTGTGGTATCCAAGGTATCAAAGCAAAGTATGATGTCTCTTCTCAATGCTTCAACTAGGTCCACTGTTCCCGTGTGGTATCCGAGGTATCAAAGCAAAGTATGATGTCTCTTCTCAATGCTTCAACTAGGTCCACTGTTCCCGTGTGGTATCCCAGGTATCAAAGCAAAGCATGATGTCTCTTCTCAATGCTTCAACTAGGTCCACTGTTCCCGTGTGGTATCCGAGGTATCAAAGCAAAGCATGATGTCTCTTCTCAATGCTTGTCGAAGTAGGCAACTCATAGATACGAGTGTTAGATGTGGGGCCGGCGACCCCACACTGCAGATAAACAGCAACTATAGTCTGTCTATTAATTCGTGAGCACGTTTGAAATTGATTTTCTCGAAAACTACCTGTTGGATCTCAGTGATTTTTGCATGCAGCCTTAGAATATCCATGACGCTAAAATAAAGCTAACCAGTAGTTCATAGATGCTACGGATTTTGCACATCGGCGAATTCCTTTGATCTTTTATGACAATTGCAAATACCGGGGCTCAAATTTTAGATTTTACAGTAATCACTAGAATTTGTCCATGTCAATTCTATTCATAGGTGTATCTCCATATTAACTTGATAGGTCAAGTAATTAAGTGTGTTGCCATTTATTTGCAATCGTGAACTTGGATACAATATGCAACAGTTAGTCCTCCCCTTCGGTCACCATTAGATCCCAGGGTGTCTTAACTTCACCACAAATTGTATGATGGTAGACGCATTTGGATATGGAAATGTATACGTTGCTATTTCTCAGTCTGTAATCAAAATATGATTTGTATCATCCCGAATCTAACGATTCCATGAGGTTGATAATTGTTACTGGATGGACAAATTGTAATCCATCTCGGTGCCAGTACTCGTCTTCCTCTCGGAGCACATGTTCAACACACTTCTTCCAGAACTGCATGTCTATCATTGAGAGGGACTCACGAGTCAGAACTTCAACATCACACATTTTAAACGTCCTGTTCTGTTCGGCAACTTGCCTTTTACTTTAGCCCAGACAAGCTCTATCGGATTGAGGTGAGCATGATATGGAGGTAGTCGCAAAGACGTGTGGCCGTATTCCGCAATGATTTTGTCAATATGAAACACCTTTGTCTTATTTGTCATCCTCACCAGGTGCAACAACTCGGGTTTCAAATATGTATCATCGAAGCTGACATTTTCCTTAGCAAGCCAAGTCCTAATTTGATCTTTTGTATTTGATGCAGTTGGTACTTTGTCTTCCGCTGATACTGGGTTGTGATAGGATGCATTATCCATTACCAAGCATGATGGTCTGTTTAGAATTGGAAGTAGATCTTTCTCCATCCAGTGCCTGAAAATATGTCCATTCATTTCTGTGTGGTAGTCCCTACCGTCGGTACTTTTGATTGGAAAATAAGTCCAGCGTCATGGACAAGACCTTCTTCACTGCTTCCTGCATGTGTTAGTATAATACGTTGGCCTTTGCTGCTTGGTATTTTTCTTTTCTGTTCACCGTCTACTGATTGCCATTCTTTAGCATTGGTGTGGTGAGCATTGACCCAGGATTCATCCAAATATACAATAGCATAGCCTTGCCTCCGCGCCTTGGATCTGCCTCAGGTATTTACTTCGGGCAGCAATTAAATGTGGCTTTTCACAAATAATATTCCTGCCGCCTATAATTTTTCTGAAGGTGAAGCCGGCGGCTCTTACAATTTTCCATAGAGTACTTTTAGAAATGTCTATGCTACAATCTGATTGCAGTTTTAATTTCAGTTTCCTGAGAGTAACAAGTTGATTTGTCGCAAACATTTTCAAGAGCTCCGTCTTATGACATCTATGTCAAAGTCGTAAATTGTTCTTTTCCTTCCTTGCTTGACATTAGTGCACTTTGTGTCCTGTTTAATCCATCGGGAAAAGGATTATCTATTCAGACCAGGCGCCAGTTACGTTCGTTTCTCAGGGTTATGAATATCGCAATATAGATGACTCTCTTAGATTCCCTACGGAAGTGTTGGTATAGTAAAACTGTAACCTTCTGCATTGTTATAAATGTGCACTTCAGACTCATTATGAATGTGATATCAATGTCAGTTTTGATAAGCCAACAAATATGATACAATAGCTTCATACAAATAGCGAGATACACCTATAACTATACAACGGTATCCCAATTATAACGTCATATGCTTTCCGCTTTCAAAGTCGACTGGGTTAGGTGCACGGTAATTCGTGAAATTGTTGTTTACTCACGATATTTCAATGTTACCATAATGTATTTTTAGAACAACGCGTCTGTGTACCGTAGATCTGTTACTATTGTGTACAATCCGGTGAGGTTGATTTTAATATAACCTGAAGAAGAAATATTTCAAACTACATCAAATTTTCTTGGAAAAAAATATTTCTCTAGCGTCATGGATATTCTAAGGCTGCTTGAAAAAAATCACTGAGATCCAACAGATAGTTTTCGAGAAAATCAATTTCAAACGTGTTCACGAATTAATGGACAGACTATAGCTACAGAAACAAAGACAGAAACAAACCCAAGCTGGAAATAAAGATATAAACAAAAGACGATGGTGTAGGATTGGACACGGCTACAGGACGAGAACATAAAGGCAACAAAGACAAGCAACACAATAGACACTAAACTGAACTACCATAATATTCGTGTACAGACTAGAAATGACACAATCAAACATATCATGACATAATCAACAAGACACGACGTATGCGGATATGAAGAATCTACCAACCAAGAAGAGAAAACATTAGACACAACGATACATTCATTTAAACGATAAACCACCCACAGACTTTTTCTTTTCTTTAGAAGCAACGATATTCTCCAGGAATGTCTAAAAATGTCCTCATATAAAAGAAACATGTTGCAGACCACCCAGCAATCACAAACAATCTTTATAACAACAAATAACACTTGCAAAACACTAGTTGTAGATTCTAGAAAATGTGCAAACTAATAAAACGTACCTCGGTTTGCAGTTTTAGATTGTACACAACAGCAGCAACAACAATATCATTATACAGATAATATGTTTCTTCTTCTTAGAGCGCTCCATATCAACCACTTGTTAACCAGTCTTTATGATTTCTATGTGATCCAAATCTAAGAACGATTGAACGTTGTGCCAGTTATGCGCCTACAAGTAGGCCAGCGCATCCGATTTCTACGACACTTTTTTTTATTGGGGTAGCTTCAATAGGCCCCTACCTCAGTTACCTCTTACGACATGGCTTGAAGGTCATAGTGTTACTATTCTTTGATCACCTTATGAGCTCCGGCAGACAGTATGAATAGTTTGATTCAATCTATTGAAGCTTTTAGGCACTGTGCTCGTTTGTCGCTTCAGACGCTCATTTTCTGCCAGAAATGATCAGACAATTTTCCAGGTATATATAATTTGAATATAAGAAAGGCCGAGATCCTAGTCTTGTCGGATATTACGAATGAAACTCTGACACAGTATTCAAGTTTATTAAACGAAACCTTGGGATGAAGCTCTGACACAGCATTCAAGTTTATTAAATGAAACCTTGGGATGAAGCTCTGACACAATGTTCAAGTTTATTAAACGAAAACTTGGGCGTTAAAAGTCGATGAGAGCAAACTGAAAAAACGAAACCTGGAAAAAATGTACTTCTTCTTCATCTTTTGTCGTCACAGTGCTACCAGGTTGTTGCCCTGTGTCGTGGTTTTCTGTTTTGTCTTGCGCTGTTCTGGTGGCTTGTGTGATTGTTATTTTTGCTCTTTCACAGGATTCTGATACGCCATCTAGCCTCGTGGTCTTCCTCTTGTCTTCTTTCCCGATGTTCTGTTGTAGAAGACTCTGTATACTGTGGGGTTTGGATGCGTTCTTATTAAGTGGCCAAACCACTTCATTCTTTGTTTATCTATGTAATTCAAGCACGGTTTTGTGCCAACTTTCTTTCTTATGCTGATGTTGGTGATTCTGTCTCTTCTTGTATTGTTGGTATCTTTTCGCAGGCAACGCATTTCACATGTAGTTATTTTTGTGACTGCGCTTTGCTCAATGTCCATGTTTGGCTCTGTTAACACAAAAAAATTACTAAACACTTTAAAACAATTCCTGCACATGCTCACCATATTCATAAACTTTACAGACAGACTGGCTAGCTCTGCCGCTATATCAGAGGGCCAGCCAATGGACAGAGCTGACATCTTGAACGTCTTCCTAGAGTGTAGCCGCAGAGAAGATTTGCATATAAACCATAGATTCCCAAACTTTTTCGGTCCATCGCTCACTTTCCACAAGATAAACCGTGTAACGCCTCCTCCACACTTATAACAGTTTGTCAATGCCCCCCCACCTATATACATGTTCTATTTTCTCTTTGACCAAGAAAACTGATATATATTTCTGTAATACATGGTCAATTTTTTAATGATTATATGCATGAAATAGAAAATTGATGAAAACATTTATCGTTTAAGACGGGCATACGATGAATTTAAATGCATATTTCAAATTTTAAATTATTATTCAATCGCAAAAACACGTAAATTATTTATTTTAAAATATTTATTATTAATCTCTTCTTTAAGGAGTCACCAACCCCTAATCGCATGAACACCCTGAAAATTATTCTGAACCCACTATCGCCCCCTAGAATGCTTCAGCGCCCACTGGGGCGGTACCGCCCCTTTGGGAAACACTGATCTAAACCAATCCACGTCAACTACTAGGTTGCGGGAGCTAGGTTTGAAGATTGGTGTGGCAAGAAAGGAACAGTACGACAGGTATACGAGTAGGCTCGTCAATCAAAATAGAACTGGTACGGTCAGTCGCTGGACGCTGTTGGAGATATTGCGAAGGAGATCGGAGCACCTATGGACGAGTCCGGAGTGCAATGAAGATATTCCAGACTGGAACTGACAAACATTACACGAGACTCTTATCGATGCTGCAAAGCTCGTTCATTGCCGTTGAGATCTTCCCATGTAAGAAAGAGATTGGAACACACATGATTGATCACCGATGTAGACATATGATTGTCTTATTCAATCTATCAATCAGTAGACGAATTATTCTTGTTCTGATCACACAAGATATTCTCAAATGAATTAGTTAGTTACATAACATAGGGAAGACACATTCTAATAAAGAAGACTATTGTGGCTGATGTTCTTACTTTATCAACTAAATTATAACATTGAATATAAATAAAACATATATACACTCAAGGCGCCTCCAAATGTGATCGGTCTCTTCCATCATGGCAAAAGGAAGCTGAAAATTAAACGAACTAATACTAGAACATGTGAAATGCCTGCGAAATGTTACCAACAACACCAGAAAAGACAGAGTCACCAACATCAGCATAAGAAAGAAAGTTGGCACAGAACCTTGCTTGAATTACATAGAGAAACAAAGAATGAAGTGGTTTCGTGACTTAATAAGAATGCATTCAAACTCTACAGTATACAGAGTCTTCTACAACAGAACATCGGGAAAGAAGACAAGGGCAAGACCACGGAAAAGATGGTTAGATGGCGTAGCAGAATCATGTGAAAGAGCAAAGATAACAACCACCCAAGCCAACCAGAACAGGGATAACAAAAACAGAAAACCACGACACTGGGCAACAACCCGGTAGCAGTGTGACGACACTGGGCAACAACCTGTAGCAGTGTGACGACACTGGGAAACAACCTGGTAGCAGTGTGACGACACTGGGAAACAACCCGGTAGCAGTGTGACGACACTGGGAAACAACCTGGTAGCAGTGTGACGACACTGGGAAACAACCTGGTAGCAGTGTGACGACAAAAGAAGAAGAAGACAACTACTAGCACAGTGTTTCAGACAATTATTCTCATTTGTGTTCCTTCTGTAGTCACACTGTTCTGTGGAATCTCTATACTGAAGTGATTAAGACGTATGCCGTTCTGAAAGTTGACAGTTCAAATCCAGACTCACATGTGCAATTTTTTCATGAGATCCCTAGGATTGTTGCTGAAGTTCGGATTTTGTGCTTTGTAAAACATTCTCTGTGGCGTCTGTGGCCTAGGGGATAGTGACTCGGTCTATTAACCCCGACGTTCTGAGTTCGAATCACGCTGTGGACAGTTTGGTTGCAAATTGTTTCGTGTGGATTTTTATGAAAGGACGATGACACCACCCGTTCAGAAAGCAATGGCAAACTACTAAACGTAATAATGCCTAGAAGAATCACAAACAGCGTTAAAAGCTGGGGTTGATTAGCAAAGTCCTGTAAAGGATATGCAATTAACTAACTTAAAACACTCTCAGTAAATGTCGTACCATTTCTACGGACAGGGACTGAGCTCTACGGGGAAACCTGGTGCAATGAAGACAATCATACATTTTTAGACCCATTTGAAAATTTATAGTTTTAATGGTACAAGTGGGTAACTGAAGAGTAGATTTACGGGGATTTGAAAACAGTCGTTTAATTACAAATCCATCCCATCATCACCGAGTTAAGCTTTAAGCTTTCAAACAATGCTATACTTGTTCATATGCCTTCTCGCGCTGTTCGTTATAATCTTAAGATAGACAAACAATTTCCTTGTTTCTGCACAGAAAATGAAATAATATTTCATCTCTATCATCCACATGGTGTGTTACATACTCTAATTGCCATCTTTTCTCGACCCAGTAATATTTTTTTCCCTACCACCCACGTCAGCTTGTGTCTAAAAATCGTCTGTAACTTAGAATGTGATTATCGTGGGAAATAGGAAAGTACAGAAAAAGGATACGGTAAATGTGTTCACACTGCGTCATACTAAGTATTCTGGGATACACAGCGTCAAGATGAATTTCATATATATTGTCTGGAAGCTTTTCATAGGGCAAGCCCTCTTTACGTATATGGTTACAATCCTTGTAAATAGAACGTGCTCATCGTAGAAATGTGCAGACGGGGACGTAATCTAGTGTTTTCCCATAGGAATTCTCCAACACGTAAGAGGGCTTTCACTGACTGACGTCAGTGGGGGTCAGAAAAGATGAGAATAGATACAAAAGAAAAACGACAGTAACGTGTTCGCGCCAAAAATAATGTTTTTTTAAATTATGTATCGGAAGAGAGTCAAATCTCCATAAATTGATCATCATTTTTTTTGTTAGATATTTAATCAATATTCTACGAGAAAAGAAATGCTAACTTTAGTGAACAATTGATAACAACTATGTTTCTTATTATATATCTTATACCAGTGGCGGCTCTTGATTATTTTTGTTGGTGGGGCCAGACATTTTTTTCAGAATAAATCATAGTTTTTGGTTGCTATATTTTAATTTTTTAAAATAAATACACGTTATACATTATTTTTGATGGGACCCGGCCCCACTGTTCCTTAATGACGATCCGTCACTGTAACTTATACATTAAACATGATTTTGTATGTAACATAAAGTAACGCACAATGAACAAAAAAAAACGTCAAATTCATTTCAAACAGTTTGTATTTTATACTATAATAAATAATAATGATTCCTCTAGTAGTGGTATACAGCAACAACCCGTATCAAATATTATAAGGAAACGAAGGTGGAAATATTTAGGTCATGTTCTTAGATCAGACAAAAGAGACTAAATCGACAAGTCCTTATGTGATCACCAGTTTGGAAAAGAAAACATGGAAGACCTAAGACCTCTCTTCGAAGAACAATCCTACAAGAAAGTAATCTATTGGGATGTTAAACCATACAAGATCTCCAACTGCTAGCAACGAATCGCAAAGGAATCGCAAAGGAATCGCAAGCGTTTCTTTGGCCCGAAAGGAACAAACTAACTAACTAACTGTTACTGGTATATGTTACATAGGGCCTGCATGCAATTTCTCCATACCTCTATATTCTGGGCAACTCGCTCAATCTTCTCTATGGAACAGACCGATATTTCTTGCTTCTCTCAGAAAATTCGTTTCGAGTTGGTTTTTTAATGAATTAGTTTATATACAACAACATGAAATGCGAGATCACGCGACAGTTGTGGTTTTATTTTCCATAATTTTTATCTGAGCCCACCTGCCATATAGTATCGGAGGTCACGGGCTAGGCAATGCGCGCCGTAAGAAATAATGGTATCTGGTTTGAATTCTGTGTTTGTTAATTTGTGTGTCCCTAATACGTGTACACTCTATAAATAGAGAATGATCTACCTATATGAAGTAAATAAAGAAATATGTGACTGTGATATTATTCACATGTTCTACAGAATCGTCAAATACGCAGACAGTAGCCACTCTGCCTCCAGCTAGTTGTTACTCTTTCTTCTTTTGTCAGCATACTGTTACCGGGTTGTTAACCCAATGTCATGGTTTTATGTATTTGTCCTGCGCTTCTCTGGTGACTTGTGTTGTCAGCACACTGTTACCGGGCTGTTAACCCAGTGTCATAGTTTTATGTGTTTGTCTGCGCTTCTCTGGTGACTTGTGTATGTCAGCACCTGTTCACCGTTTTAACCCTTGTCATGGTTTCTTGCTTTGTCCTGTTTCTGGTGACTTGTGTTATCAGCACACTGTTACCGAGCATTATCCAGTGTTGTGGTTTATATATTTGTCTTGCGCTTCTCTGTGACTTGTTTTTGTCAGACACTGTTAGGCCAGGTTGTAAACCTCAGTGTTGTGGTTTTATATATTTGTCTTGCGCTGCTCTGGTGACTTGTGTTGTCAGACACTGTTACTCAGGTTAACCCAGTGTTGTGGTTTTTATATTTTGTCTTGCGCATCTTCTGTGACTTCGTGTTGTCAGACACTGTTACCAGGTTGTTAATCAGTGTTGTGGTTTTATATATTTGTCTTGCCTTTTCTGGTGACTTGTTTGTCAGCAACTGTTACCGGTTGTTAACCCAGTGTTGTAGTTTATAATTTGTCTTCGTGCTCTGGTGACTTGTTTGTCAGCACACTGTTACCAGGGTCTGTTAACCCAGTGTCGGGTTTTATGTATTTGTCGGCCTTCTCTGGGACTTGTGTTATCAGCACACTGTTACCGGTTGTTAACCCAGTGTCGTGGTTTTATGTATTTGTCTTGCGCTTTTCTGGTGACTTGTGTTGTCAGCACACTGTTACCGGGTTGTTAACCAGTGTCATGGTTTTATGTGTTTGTCCTGCGCTTCTCTGGTGACTTGTGTTATCAGCACACTGTTACCGAGTTGTTAACCCAGTGTCGTGGTTTTATGTATTTGTCTTGCGCTTCTCTGGTGACTTGTGTTGTCAGCACACTGTTACCGGGTTGTTAACCCTGTGTCGTGGTTTTATATATTTGTCTTGCGCTTCTCTGGTGACTTGTGTTGTCAGCACACTGTTACCGGGTTGTTAACCCTGTGTCGTGGTTTTATATATTTGTCTTGCGCTTCTCTGGTGACTTGTGTTGTCAGCACACTATTACCGGTTTGTTAACCCTGTGTCGTGGTTTTATATATTTGTCTGGCGCTTCTCTGGTGACTTGTGTGATGGTTTTCTTAGCGCCCTGGCAGAATTCAACTACGTTATCTATCCATCTTCCTCTCGCCTTCCTTCCTGATATTCTTTTGTGGAAACTTCATAGGCAGTTTGGTCTGTTCGCATTCTTACTAAAGGACCAAACCACTTCATTCTCTGTTTCGCTATATAATTCAAGCACGGTCTTGTTCCAACTTTTTCTCTGATGTTTCTAGTTGTTATTAATAGACTATATTCTAGAGAACTCAAGTTGTATAAACACGATCAAATATAAAGAATACTGTAATTATTGAACTGAAATAAAGTAATTGATGGTGAAGGCACAGAATGGTTTGAGAGAACGCAAGAGAAATTTAAAAACAAACAAAAATGGCATCAAGAATTAGAGAGTGAGTGAAACCTATGGTACTGATGTGTTACTGTATCCGACTCCAACGTCAACTGTAATGGATCTTCGCCAATTTATGCTCTTTCCTGGGGCGGCAATCTTTCAAATGTTACTTTGCGTTTTTATAAAGAAAAGTATAATCAATGAGGAATAGTGATATATTTCTACTGCTTTAGTGAGGTAGTACTAGTGACTACAATATATGGTTTCTCTGGCTCTAGTTTGTTAGAGACTTTTCGAACAGATCTTCAATGAGATTTGATAAATGCAGAAACTGTGTGCATCTACAACATGTATAAAGTTTAAAGGGTTTTAAGCCGAAGGATTAACTTCATTGCAATGGTCGCCTGAGTGGTTACCGGGGCCCAAATTTGGAGGTAGCAAAGAATAGAACCACTGTTACCTGCTAGCTGTCGTACGAGACGACTAAGGAGGTTCTGACTGAAATCGATGCATGTGTCCTAAGCGTGTAGAAGTCTATGCGTTTAGGGGCCTACCAAACCAATGTGCAATGTATACACGTTCTTGGCAAAGATCAAACATATCACAAAGAGTGATTAAAATTGGTCGTAAAGAACGAACGCAAAGAAGAAGAAGAAGATTGCAATGGGTTTTACCCCATATGGCTCGGTCCCTCTCCGCAGAAATGACACACCATCTTCCGAGAGTATTGCACAAAGTACGAACTCCGTAGCTCCGGCACCAATCCTAGGGTCTCTGGAAAACTGCACTTGTGACAGAACGACGCGATCCGGATTCGAACCCACGACCTTCGACTTGCAAGGTAAAGGTAAACCACTCAGCCACATATACCCCCTATATATATATATCTATAGCTTGAGAATAACAAATTGAAGAGTATGAATATTAACGCATCCTTTAATCAAACTTTAGGACACATTCAAATATACTGAGATAAAATAACAAGACAAAGAGCGGGAAGGGCTCAAATTTAATACAGAAGCTACTAAGCTACTAAGCTACTAAGCTACTAAGGTACTAAGCTACTAAGCTACTAATCTAAGCTATCTAAGCTACTAGGTACTAAGCTACTAAGGTACTAAGCTACTAAGCTACTAAGGTACTAAGCTACTAAGCTACTAAGGTACTAAGCTACTAAGCTACTAAGCTACTAATCTACTAAGCTACTAAGGTACTAAGCTACTAAGCTACTAATCTACTAAGGTACTAAGCTACTAAGCTACTAAGTACTAACTACTAGTCTACTAAGGTACTAAGCTACTAAGCTACTAAGCTACTAAGCTACTAAGCTACTAAGCTACTAAGCTACTAAGCTACTAAGCTACTAAGCTACTAAGCTACTAAGACTGCTACTAAGCTACTAAGCTACATCTACTAAGCTACTAAGCTACTAAGCTACTAAGGTACTAAGCTACTAAGCTACTAAGCTACTAAAGCTACTAAGTTACTAAGTACTAAGCTACTAAGCTACTAAGCTACTAAGCTACTAAGCTACTAAGCTACTAAGCTACTAAGGTACTAAACTACTAAGCTACTAAGCTACTAAGCTACTAAGCTACTAAGCTACTAAGCTACTACAGCTACTAAACTACTAAGCTACTAAGCTACTAAGCTACTAAGCTACTAAGAATGAAGTGATTTGACCACTTAATAAGAATGCATCCAATTTCCATAGTATACAGAGTCTTCTATATAAGAACGTCAGGAAAAAAGTCGAGAGGAAGACCACGAAAAAGATGGTTAGGTGGCATTGCAGAATCATGTCAAAGAGGAAAAATACAAATCACTCCAGCCTCCAGAACACCGCAAGACAAAAACAGAAAACGACGACATTGGGCAATAACCCGGTAGCAGTGTGACGGCAAAAGAAGAATAAGAGGAATAAGTTTCTATGGCTCTGAAGTTCTAAAGGAGAATGATTGACTTCATCGCATCGAATTTCTTCAAATGGCTCGGTCCCTCTTGACATAGACGACACGCCCTACCCGAGTGTTGCACATAGCAAAAACTCCGTAGCTCCAGCAACAAACTGTACGATGAACACTCTTTAAAATATAAATACTTTTTTTTATATCAATTAGCTAAAGATAGAAAACAAAGTTCTTAATTGTGGCTTGTTTCTTCGATGCGAAGAATAATTATTTTGAGCAATGTTTATGTTACCGTTTTGGTAAAACGAATGATATATTTACGTCTGTTTTCTCAGGTGGGCACCGTAGATCACACATGTAAACGATATAACAGGTAAAACACGTCGAAGCTATAACACGTAAAAAATTATTTTCAAAAAGCTTAGTTACAGTCTCCAAGGCAGCTAAAAAGTAACATGCATTATCAAGCAACGTTAACGAAGTTCTGACTAACTTTATTCCGACTAGACACGACAATGCACTAACCCTGGTCTTTAAACTATTACTAAGTTACTTTGACATTTCCAAGAAAAATAAATTCTACGAACAAAAATGCACGATAACTAGTAGTTTAATTCTAAGAACTTTCTATCCATCTTTCGTGTAAAAAATCTCTTGATGCAGGTTAGCACGTCTGATGGTAATGGACTGGATGTATCGTTAGGTCGACATCGTTACTCTCAGTGCTTCTATATATATAACCCGTTTAGCTATTTGAAATCAAATTAGTTGCACTTACACGGTAGCTACGGCGAAGATTACAAGTGTACACCCAACTCTGGGGAAAATTCATTAGAAAAAGATTAACAATAAACACAATTATTACAAAATATCTTCACCGTCTTCAAAGTTACATCAAGGACTGCCCGTCTGCCCAGCGTGTTCGTAGCGCGTTGGACTACGGGTGACTATCCCTCTGTGTGTGCGGGTTCAATTCCGCGGGATGGCAGAAAAAGCAACAGATTCCCCAGATTTACGATGTTCGTGGCACCGAACCGAAGGATTACGATGTCCATGGCACCGAGCCGAAGAGCTGAAAAGCTCAAGTGCTTCTGGATCGGAAAAACCCAAAACATCAAGGACTCGCCTGTGTTACGGAGTTCAGGTGAGATCTTCCTGCCGCTAAGAAAGAGATCGGAGCACACATGGTTACTCGTCGAAGTGCAATGATGATAGTCATATCAATCAATCAATCAAACAACTCAAAATGTTCTGTCAATTATTTTCAGTTTCTATAAAAATAAGTATAAATGATAAGGAGGTATTGCATTGCACCGGGTTTCTGAATAAGGTCGGTCACGCTCTGCTGAAAGAAAACGCTACCTGAAATGAGTATTGCACAAAACACGAACTCCGTAGCTCTGGCAACAATCCTACGCGATTTACAAGAACAAATAGGACTCACGAACATATCGACGGTATCCATATTGGAACCCACGATTTTCAGAACAGTTTATCCGCTTCACTACATAGATCATTTAAATAAAAATATCAGTTGATATGAGAATAAAATAAAGATCGTGGTATATCCTTTACATGACTTTGCTATCAGCCTCATTAAACGTGTCATCCATTTTTGTAGGCATCACGTATACGTTCATTAGTTTTCTGAACGGATCAGATGATACACTAGAAAGTAATATGGTTGTGAATGATGACCTATAGCACACGCAATATTCCGCGGACTAGCAGAACAGCCACATGTTCTCCAGATTGACGGTGTTCATGGCACCGAACCGAAGAGTTATGATGTCCATGGCACCACGCAGAAGAGCTGAAAGCTCAAGTGCTTCTGGAGAAAAAAAAACCAGTAAAGAAGGAAATTAATGTTTTGAAACAGATTACAGAAAAATAGTTGAGAACGTTCTGGACAAAGAAAACAATGAATACAGACATAATACAAGATCTGAACATGGAGGGAACATTAGCTCATAAACAGTATCATATATGGAAACTGACATAATTGATACCATTAAACGTTACAGCGGTATACAACGAATGATAATGTATGTATAGTTCTGGAATGACCAGGCAGGGGATAACCAAGACGATGACGGAAAGAAGACATTAAAGAAAACTTGAAAATAACAATGAAGGAAAACTTAAACGAAATTATTAAAGGCCAGTTACCTTTTGAGCTCTTCTTCTTCAAACGCTCCATAACAACCACTTGTTAGCTACTTTGTGTGCTTTGTATGTGATCCCAGCCTAAGAGGGATTGTACATTGTGCCAGTTATGCGCCTATAAGTAGGCTAGTACATCTGCTTTCTGTGATGATTTTATTTACTAGTGTAGCTTCCCTAGGTAGCTATCTCAGTCATGCATTGTATGTTGCAGGGTTACTCCCCTTTCGAGTTCCGGTAACACACGGGCTAGTCATGTGAGCAATGTTCTATAAATGATATCTAAGAATGGACTGTAACTGGAATTGGAACAAAAATATTCCGAGTAGTATTGTTTACCTAAACCACAGAGATTTGTTTAGTTTTATAACACTTATTGGATGTGGCAACCAACGTTATGACAATGCTAAAAATTGGCTGCCTGTGAAGCTCATGTACTGTGATCACCTCATCAATCAACCAAGTGCCGTGTCGATTGGCATTGTCGATCATGTCTCTCCACATCTGTCTGTCTCTGGTACAATCCTTCAACTCCGTCACCGAACGATTGCCGAACCACGATTTCAAGCCCTCGGGAGTGTTGTCCTCTTGTCTCCCCCTATCTCTCTTCAACTGTATTTTACCTGTTGTAACCAAATGTTCTAAACTGTCCCTTCTAATTATATGTCATTAAAAACATTGATTGTCTGCTTCTTGTTTCGATTGATTCGATGTCGATATGAATCTGTTTCTGACAAGATCTTTTAACTGATCGCCTCCTACTTTAATAATACTTTGTTCATGTCCCAACTGAAAGAATCTCAGCTACTTAGATCTCAGAGTCAGTGAAATCTAATGCATATTCATATCGTGAAGCAAGATGAAACGTGGGTACCCTGATCAGGACGATAATATGCAAACGTGCTTAGCATTCTGAAAATTCGAAAGAGTCATGCTGTAAAACCTCTGCCTATACAAATATGTCACACTAAATATTAAGTCATTTCAAATCATCCCAGTTACAGACATATTCAACATATTCACCAGCGTGCATTAGAAACATCGTTGGAGTCATGCCCTGCATATAACAATGTTAAGGAAAATATTTTAGTGGTTCGGCAACTTAATGAGAATTGAACTAGATCTGCGCCCGAGTGGTTACCGGGGCCCACATTTAGGTGTAAAGAATAGAACCACTGTTACCTGCCACGCATGTCGTAAGAGGCGATTAAGGATGTTGGGCGTTGGGCTAGCTACCCCACACCGTAAAATCACTAGATGGCTACAGAGCTCCAAATGGTGCTGAAGATGTGACGTAAAACACACCAATGTTAAGGTTGCATGAATCAGATTTCCACATGAATAGAATTTATGGGGAGATCTGGTACATCGGTCTGGGCGGTGATCGCGAGAGAGAAAGAGAACTAGATCTACTAACACCACGCGTCTACAACAACCGACAACAAGTCATCAGAGCACGAGGAAGACCAAGAACTCGATGGATAGATAATATCACACATATCCTTGTACAATATGGACTAACCGTTACAGATAAATACTTCTAACTCAAAGTAGAAAACTACGGTTTGCTACAACAAAAGTAGTCAGAAATGATAAGAAAAACCGTTTTCCATCTCTCGTGGGGAATGAATCCTTAGTGGGCAGGAAATGCACAAACTTAAAAGCTATACAATATCATTGAATTTATTCAAAGACACAACAGTGCAATACTCTGTTGTATCCCTACCAACAACAACAACAACACCAACATCATCGTTAAATATCATCTATCCAATATTACTTCCTTATCCGACATCATCAAAAGTTGAAAATGTGTACTCCTCAGAGATTGACTTTCTGACGTCTAGATCAATATTCCCCCCCAAAAAAGCTATTTTAGAACATTGTTCAGCATTTTTATTTTTTTTGCTCATTTTTTTATTTGCTCGTCTTTTAAACTTCTGACAAATTTTAGCAAATATTCAAGAGAATTTTTATTTTTCTTATGCTCAGAAAAAAGGGGAAAATAGATTTGAAAATAAACAAAATTAACTTGAAAAGATAGGAAAGAAATTATTGATCTAAACTATAGATTCCCAAACTTGTTCGGCCCACGCCCACTTTGCACTAGCATAAATTTTGTAACGCCCCCTACACATTATAACAGTTCGCCAACGCCCCCTACCCGTACACATAGATACATGCTCTATTTTCTCTTTGACATAGAGAATTGATATGTATTTCTGTCATATATTGTCAATTTTCAAATCATTATATACATGAAATAGAAAATTGATGATAAAATGGATCGTGTAAGACGGGCATAAGATGAATTTAAATGCAGGATTCAAATTTTAAATGATTATTCAATCTCAAAATCACGAAAACAATTTATTTTAACATATTTATTATGAATTTATTCTTTAAGAGCCACCGAACCATAGTCGCATGTACACCCTCCAAATTCTTTTGAACCCACTATCGCCCCCTAGAACGCTTCAGCGCCCACTTGTTAAACAGCGCAAACTGTTATAATGGGGAGGGCGTTATAAGTTTATGTCGTGTAAAGTGGGCGGTGGGGGCGTTATAAAGTTATGTCGTGTAAAGTGGGCGGTGGGGCGTTGATAAAGTTTATTGGTGAAGTGGCTAGCGTTATAAAGTTATGCGTTAGTGGGCGTGGTGGCATTTAAAGTTAGTCGGTAAAGTGGGCGTGGGGCGTTTAAGTTTATGTCGTAAAGTGGGCGGGGCGTTACAGTTTATGTCAGTAAAGTGGGTGAGCTGAAAAAGTTTGAATCATGGTTAAACGTATGGACTTGTCTTCTTTGATTCAAAGTAGGAAGATAATGGGTTTTGAAGATGGCAGCAATGCCATATCAGCCACCCATGGTAGGCGCAAATGAAGAGGAGACTTTATCCTTGTTTTCAGCTCCAGCACAACACGGAAAGAAACAGTTACCTCGGAAAATGAAAAGTTAATCTCTTCGATTTGTACATTGCGCAATGGCGCAGAATCTTTGGAAGAGACTTAGGGATGAGCTGAAAGACAAGAGAGACAAGCGAAAACTCAGAAGTTGTCAAGGTAAAACACTTGCCAATTGACCGTCTGTAAAGGCGAAAAAGACCATATATAACTACTCTCATGTTTTCATACTCGGTGACTCCATGGGAATGATTTATAAAATCAAAATATGAATGGTCAGAGGAAACTGGGTGTAGGTACTGGTACAGACAGGGATCAGAGAAATCATCTTCATTTTCGTCTATAGGCAGGCAGGAGTCAACGGTAATGAACGAACTGATAGATTGGCTGGCATAGCTACGATATCAGAGGTAGTTGCAATGGACCGAAATGACATTCGTAATGCATTGAGATAGTCTTTGCTAACAGAGGAATTTCAGGGCTGTGAATTCCAGTCGCTGATCAGATTGAGAGAGATGGTTGTCAATATTGGTACAGCATGAAAAGAATGACATATCAAATATGCAAAGAGATTGATTAATCAACATTAAACTTGTGTGTTGGACTGTTGGACGCCGCTGGATTTGCTGAGGCGGGGATCGAGCGCCTAAGGTCGACTGCAGAGTGATATGCTCCGAAGTGCGTCTTTAGACCCGTTAGTCCTAAATGATCTGCAGGAACATAATGCGTTCGTGAACCAAACGAAGATCTCCGCACCCAACAAAGTGATAGTCCATATTCGCGTACACTTCTATGGCGTTGGGCTGAAGTCCTAGCGTACATTTGGCGTTGTGGTTGACATTTGTCTGCAGATGGTTGTAGGTTCGAATGCGGATCGAGTCACATGCGAATTTTTTCTCGGAGATCCCTAGGATTAAAGTTGAAGCTGCGTAGCTCGTATCTAAGCAAAACTCTTTGCAGGTGGCGTGCCATTTCTGAAGAAAGGGACGAAGCCATATAAGGAAACCCAGTGCAATGAAGTCTATCCTTGGTCTTTATACACTTTTATATATATTCGTGAACATGTACATACATGAACGTCTACGCCGACCAGTCGAGCCCATGATGATGATGAGATTCATCGTCCATTGATTAAGTCAAATCAAATGTTATTCAATTAGTTAAATGTATCTTCACAGTTAAGGTTTCCTAAATGTTATCTTCACAGTTAAGTTTTCTAAATGTTATCTCATTAGTTTCAAATGTTATCTTCACAGTTAAGGTTTTCCCTAAATGTTATCTTCACAGTTAAGTTTCTAAATGTTATCTTCACATTTGTTTTAATTATCTTCATTAGGTTTCTAAATGTTATCTTCACAGTTAAGGTTTCCTAAATGTTATCTTCACAGTTAAGGTTTCCTAAATGTTATCTTCACAGTTAAGGTTTCCTAAATGTTATCTTCACATTTAGGTTTCTAAATTATTCGTTAAGTTTCCTAAATGTTATCTTCACAGTTAAGGTTTCCTAAATGTTATCTTCACAGTTAAGGTTTCCTAAATGTTATCTTCATAGTTCATGGTATTCACATTTAAGTTTCAAATGTTATCTTCTAAGTTTCATGTTATTCACAGTTAAGGTTTCTAAATGTTATCTAATAAGGTTCAATTATCATTTCCTTCTTCTTTTTCTTCTTCCAACGCTCCATATCGACCACTTGTCACAGTAAACAAGTCAACTTGTCTGCGTGATTTGTATGTGATCTGAGCCTAAGAAAGATTTTATATTGTGCCAATTAAGGTCTACACGTCGGCCACCACATCCGGTTTCTGCGCTGCTTTTTATTTCCTATGGAAGCTCCCCTAGGTCCTATATCAGTCGCTTTTCACCACGCTCATTGTAGGCTGCAGCGGTACTATTATATGCTTCCCTCTCGGGTTCCGGCACCACACAGGCGAACAAATCCATCAATCTGTCGTATCAATTGTACACCCTGACCACAGTCGCATTATAAATAGGCTTGTCTTGGCACTTTGCACACCCTTGAAATTACTCTGTCACCCTCGAAATTGCCACCCTCGAAATTCCTCCGTCACCTCGAAATTCCGTCACCTCACCACTCCTCACCGATTCCTCACTCATTCCGTCACCTGAATTTCCCCGATTCTCCCCTCATCCTCAATTCTCTCACCAATACCAATTCCTCCACCAATTCTCCTCCTCATCACTGAATCTCGTCTCGAAATTTGCATATTCCTCTACTCAATCTCCTCATTGCCACTCATTTGTCACCGAAATCCTCCTCATCACCATTCTCTCACCCGTCACCCTCGAAATTCCTCCGTCACCCTCGAAATTCCTCCGTCACCCTCGAAATTCCTCCGTCACCCTGAAATTACCTCACCTCGAAATTCTCCGTCACCCTCGAAATTGCCACCCTCGAAATTCCTCCGTCACCCTCGAAATTATCACCCTCGAAATTCCTCCGTCACCCTCGAAATTCCTCCGTCACCCTCGAAATTATCACCCTCGAAATTCCTCCGTCACCCTCGAAATTGCCACCCTCGAAATTCCTCCGTCACCCTCGAAATTATCACCCTCGAAATTCCTCCGATCACCCTCGAAATTTATCCATATACCTCGAAATTCCTCCGTCACCCTCGAAATTCCTCCACCCTCGAAATTCCTCCATCACCCTCGAAATTCCTCTGTCACCCTCGTCCACCAATTCCTCCGTCACCCTCGAAATTATCACCCTCGAAATTCCTCCGTCACCCTCGAAATTCCTCCGTCACTATTCTCACTCGAAATTCCTCCGTCACCCTCGATCACTAAATTCCTCCGTCACCCTCGAAATTGCCACCAATTCAAAATTCCTCCGTCACCCTCGAAATTCCTCCGTCACCTTCGAAATTCCTCCGTCACCCTCGAAATTATCACCCTCGAAATTTCCTTCGCCACCCTCGAAATTATCACCTCGAAATTAAAAGATAATTTTGAATTTTTATCTCTTATAACCGGCAAGCTCAAATCATCAGTTACACCTGAATCCATCGTCTTCGTGGACTTCCTCTTCTCCGTGATACCTCCTGTTATAATGGCCTTCTACAATCATTCGTGTCTTTTTATATATCCATAAAACTTTAATTTACTCCTTTTTGTAGCTCAACCAGTCTTCTTTGATTTTGAAATCTTCTTCTTCTTTGCGTTCGTTCTTTACGACCAATTTGAATCACTCTTTGTGATATGTTTGATCTTTGCCAAGAACGTGTATACGTTGTACATTGGTTTGGTAGGCCTCTAAACGTGATTTTCAAATATTTCTGGATAGACCGAAAAGTCTACAGTCTACTGTTTGTTAAATAGTGTTTATCTCTGGCCATGTTTATACAGTAATGTCTGTATGTCTATTCAGTGGCGGCTCATGCTAATTTTTGCTGGTGGGGGCAGACAACACCATTTTTTGTTGAAAATCGTGGTATTGGGTTAAGTTATATTTTTATTTATACAATAATAAATAAACGTTACACATTATTTTTGGTGGAGCTCGGCCCCACTAGCACTTAAGAACGAGCCGCCACTGTGTCTATTTATATTTTACTCTCACTTGTAAATCTCTGTCGTTACCATGCCCGTTATTGTATGATTAGACTTTGTAATATTATGTCTCCGAGCTTGAAATGACTGTTCTACTTTTTCTGAGGACTGGTGGGTTTGAGTTGTTTGTGGAATCCGTCGAGATGTCTGACAAAGCCCTTGGGCTACACTAAGTCTAGAGATACTTCTCCTGAAACATAATGAAAACGATAATAACCTGTCTACAAAACTGGTGCCAGAGAAAAACTACTGTCAACGGCATCGAGACAACGTTCAAGTGAATATGACCTCATCATCACCATGTGTCATGGCGACTGACGCAGGCGATCAGGGATTTCCACTAACGCATGAATACTAACTAGCAGTTCGGAAATTGACATTTTCTCTAGAGTTAGATTATCTACGTTCATTTTTCTCTCTTTTTCTGCACTTACTCGAGAATAGTCAACTGTAAATTAGTCTTTTCCATTTTGTAATTTGAACCATTTTTTTTTATAGTCGCTCGCCTGTTTTTAAATTAAGGCTTAGCCATACTATGCCACCTAATACAGCAGCTCTGACTGATTTTACGGGAAGGTTTGCTTTCTTTATCACCAGCATCCTCGACATTCAGGTGAACTTTAAACCGACTTCAGAGATATACGTACCAATGTAGTTAAATAGGTTATGCTTCTCGTAGCTTACATCGATTAAGCTGTTGTATTTCTGTAGTCAGAAACTTCACTGGCACTTTGGATGTCTATAGCTCTCCCTCTCGGTCAGCCTCGCCTTGCTTTCCTTATCATCGGTGTTCCTCTACATTTAGGTGAACCTTACACAGACTTCAGAGGTATACGTATCAATCAAGTTAAATAGCTTATGCTTCTAGTTTACATCGATTAAGCTGTAATATTACTGTAGCTAGAAACTTCATGCATTAAGAAGTCTACAGTTCTCCTCTCTTTTCCTCTTTCTCGTTACAAATTGAATGTGAAAGTTGTCACTAAGTGTTTTGTAGTTGCTCTTCTTACGGCATGTCTGAAAAATGTTGACTAACTGTCTGGTTGCCCATATAACGTTGACATGTTGCATTAATTCAATTGATCTAGATTCAACATAAATTTTATGTTATGCGATCGATGTCATGACACATTGCGCATTCCCTTGCTTGCTCTGTCCTCCGCTGCAGCAATCATTCACAGTTCGCATTAGCTCACCCTAACCATGAGAATTTGATTTGTATATCCTCTATCTCTCGTCTCTCTCTCACTCTCTCTCTCTCTCACTCTCTCACTCCTCTCTCACTCTCTCTCTCTCACCTCTCCCCTCTCTCTCTCACTCTCCTCTCTCTCTCTCTCACTCTCTCTCACTCTCTCTCACTCTCTCACTCTCACTCTCTCTCTCTCTCTCTCTATCACGAAAATGAAACTGTCTAGAACATGGGTTCCCAAAGTGGGCGGTAACCCTCCCTTCCCCTCAGTGGACGCTGATGCCTTCAGGGGGCGATAGTGCATTCAGAAGCATTGGGGGAAGGAAGGGTCTTTTCATGATTTTGCGAATGAAAAATCATTTAAAATTTGAATTCTGCGTTTTAATTCATCTTATGCCCATTTTACTCGATCCATTTTATCATCAATTTTCTATTTCATTCATATAATCATTTGAAAATTGACCATGTATGACAGAAATATATATCAATGTTCTATGTCAAAGTGAAAATAGATCATGTATATATATATATATATATATATATATATATATATGGGGGCGGGGGAGAAGAGCGTTGAAAACTGCTATAATAGGGAGGAAATGGATGGGGGAGGCGTTACAAAGTTTATGTCGGCAAAGTTGGCGGTTGGTCGAAAACGTTTTGGAATCTATGGTCTAGACCATAGATTCCCAAACTTTCGGCCCACCTGCCCACTTTGCACAACATAAACTTTGCAACGCCCTCCAAATTATAACTGGTTGCCAACGCCCCTTCCTATATATACATGCTCTATTTTCTCTTTTACATAGCACATTGATATATATTTCTGTCATACATGGTTAATTTTCAAATGATTATATACATGAAATAGAAAATTGATGAAAAAATGTATCCTGTAAGACGGGCATAAAATGAATTTAAATGTAGAATTCAAATTTTAAATGATTATTCAATCGAAAAATCAAGAAAATAATGTATTGAAAATATAAATGATTAATTTCTTCTTTAATGCGCCACTGACCCCTAATCGCCTGAAAACCCGCACAAATTCTTCTGAACCCACTATCGCCCCCTAGAACGTTTCCGCGCCCACTGGGGCGGTACAGACCACTTTGGGAAAAGCTGGCCAAACTTAACTGCCAATTCTCGCACTCGCTCCAGTGTCAACATAAATTTGATCATTAACGACTTATGACAGGCTTCTCTGTTAATTGTGAAATTGTTTCATCTAGAAATTACTATGTCGGGATTTCTTCTTCTTCTTTTCTTCAACAATTTATTTCTCTATAGAAGTGGGGGATGGGGAAGGCGTAGCGATCTTGTGTATACTTGTTCTAATGCACTTTGTAAGTTGACTATTCTTGATGCCGTCGCTCCATCTTTGCGTGGTCTTCCTCTTGCTCTGTACTCATTATACTTTTTCTGTGTGGATCTCTGTGGTAGACGATACCAGGGTATTTTTGTCAGGTGTCCATACTATTTAATCTGTTGTTCTTTTATGAATTGCATGACTGGTTTCACATCCAGTCTTCTTCTGTTTCGTCATTTCTAATTGTCTCTCCTTTTGTCAAATATGCAGTTCTTCTATGAAAACCTTCGTTATAACTTTTTCTCTAGCTGCTGTTATTGGCCATGTTTGACATTGGTAACATAGTCGAGATATCCTGTATATAATGCAGTGGCGGCGCGTGATCCTCTTTGTTGGTGGGGCCAGACACACATTTTCAGACAAATCATGGTATTGGATTAGGGTATATTTTAATTTATAAGATAATAAATACTCGTTACACATTATTTTTGACTGGGCCCGGCCCCACTGGCCCTTAATGATGAGCCGCCACTGATATAATGAATATGTTTCAGTATGTTGATATACTTGAACGGTATAGAAATATATAGTTAGAAGACAAACAAAAAGTGGTAGACAAGAAAGTGAGACTTGAGCAGTTATAATTCAAGCAAAAATTTCACAAATTTGACGTCAATTGATTAACTCATTGATTGATTGATTGCTAAGACAATCATCATTGCAATTTGGTGAGTAACTATGTGTGCTTCGATCTCTTTCTTACACAGGAAGATCTCAGATACAGTGCACGAACTCCTTAGCACCGGCTAGAGTCCCCCATGTAATTTTGACGATGGTGTAGATATGTGTGTAAGATTTTTATTTTGTTATTTTCTCTAATGAATTTTGCCCTGGAGGTGACTTGCTTTTGATCTGCTAAGAGTTTTTATTTTGTTATTTTCTCTAATGAATTTTGCCCTGGAGGTGACTTGCTTTTGATCTGCTAAGAGTTTTTATTTTGTTATTTTCTCTAATGAATTCTGTCCTGGAGGTGACTTGCTTTTGATCTGCTAAGAGTTTTTATGTTGTTATTTTCTCTAATGAATTCTGTCCTGGAGGTGACTTGCTTTTGATCTGCTAAGAGTTTTTATGTTGTTATTTTCTCTAATGAATTCTGTCCTGGAGGTGACTTGCTTTTGATCTGCTAAGAGTTTTTATTTTGTTATTTTCTCTAATGAATTCTGTCCTGGAGGTGACTTGCTTTTGATCTGCTAAGAGTTTTTATTTTGTTATTTTCTCTAATGAATTTTGCCCTGGAGGTGACTTGCTTTTGATCTGCTAGAGTTTTATTTTGTTATTTTCTCTAATGAATTTTGCCCTGGAGGTGACTTGCTTTTGATCTGCTAAGAGTTTTTATTTTGTTATTTTCTCTAATGAATTTTGCCCTGGAGGTGACTTGCTTTTGATCTGCTAAGAGTTTTTATGTGTTATTTTCTAATGAATTCTGTCCTGGAGGTGACTTGCTTTTGATCTGCTAAGAGTTTTTATTTTGTTATTTTCTCTAATGAATTTTGCCCTTGAGGTGACTTGCTTTTGATCTGCTAAGAGTTTTTATTTTGTTATTTTCTCTAATGAATTTTGCCCTGGAGTGACTTGCTTTTGATCTGCTAAGAGTTTTTATTGATTATTATTCTAATGAATTCTTGCCTTTGGTGACTATGCTTTGATCTCTAAGGTTTATTTTGTTATTCTCTAATAATTTGCCTGAGTGACTTCTTTGACTGCAAGAGTTTATTGTTATTCTCTAATGAATTTTGACCTGGAGGTGATTGCTTGATCTGTAAGAGTTTTTATTTTGTTATTTTCTCTAATGAATTCTGTCCTGGAGGTGACTCGCTTTTGACTGCTAAGAGTTTTATTTTGTATCTCTAATTTGCCTAGGGACTTCGTTTTGATCTGCTAAGATTTATTTGATTCCTAATGAATTCCTAGGGATTGATCTGCAAATTTATGTTGATTCCAATGAAGACCTGGAACCTTTGTCTGAAAGTATGTGTTATTTTCTAAAGATTTTCCTGAGAGTGACTTCTTTTGTCTTGGTTTTAATGCTCATTGACACGGACTTACTTTTATCTTCCTCTCCGATGAAAGACTGATTATTCTAGATCAGGTATGACTCAAAATATCCAGATGTGAGGAAAACTGGACCTTTGGTGGAACGGCGTTAACTCTTGCCACGGTCAATATACTCTTAATTTTTCTTGTTTGAAGGCTCATTCTGACCGAAATTATCAATTTGCTACCAGTCGCTAGGCGTTTAGTCTCACTGCGTGATTGAAACTGCAGTATGTATGCAACTGGCGTCATAAATGGCTACCCGTTCAATCACAGTGAGCGTCTAATTTTTCTTCACTGTCCTTCTCGTTTGCCGTATCAGGGTACCAACAGCCCTGGGAGATAGTGCCGACGTGCTTGACATGCTTGTATGGCAAGTTTAAGATGACTTAACCTCCATCAACTCTCTTTTTCTTGTCTGTCCTTCTCTTGATATTCTTTTCCGTAGGTTGCTATGATCGTTTGCAACTGGTGCAGTCGGTTGATTCTGGAAAAAGTTGGGCCAACCCAACCAGTTTCAGTCTCTATTTTGGAATGAATTTAATAGTAGGTGTTGTTCCGACTGTTCTTCTAATTTCCTCATTTCTTATATTGCATATTTTTTGTTTTATTTACCGCTTTCCTCAAGCATCTCAATTCGCAAGTGGTAATTTTCCTTTCTTGTTCTTTTGTTAGTGTCCATGTTTGGCACTGGTAGCACAGTGTTGGTATAAAAATCAAATCTCAATATACATCGATGCAGTGGCGGCTGGTGATCATTTTTGTTGGTGGGACAAGACACAAATTTTCGGAAAAATTATGGTTTGGGGTTGTTTGTTTTGATTTATAAAATAATAAATACACGTTACACATTATTTTTGTGGTGCCTGGCCCTCAATGGCTCTTAATGACGAGCCGCCACTGCATCGATGTATGAAAAAAGCGTTTCTTAGAAATTCAGTAATGACTGTTCGTCACCAACTTAAGTTATGTATTTCTTTCATACCTCACCGTTTCAGTTCACTGACAAACTATCTGAACTCATTAACGTCTACACGTTGTACTTCAGACATCTTAAGTGACCTCACATCCATTTATCTGCTGGGTTTTTTTGGGAGCCATAATGCATTTTTAGCAGTATTCTGCGTCAACAATTTTTTTTTTTTGCACTGTAAATCCACAACAGTTGTTGCATGAATGTAGTTTTAGTGGTTGTCTGTCTGCCATTCTGACGTAAGCCACATAAAAGCTAGTCATTGTCACAGTGACCTGGATCGCTATAAAATGAAGTTTTGGGTTTCCTGCTGTGTGAGAATTGCCACGTGATAAAGACGACCACTTAGAAAAAGGGATCAATTTTCTGCGCTCTTAGAAATTTCGTAAAGTAAATGAAGCGTGAGCATTAGTGACCAGTGGCAGGTCTGTGTACATCATGTGTGTGTGTGTGTGTGTGCATTAGTGACCAGTGTCAGGTCTGTGTACATCATGTGTGTGTGTGTGTGCATTAGTGACCAGTGTCAGGTCTCTATATATCATATGTGTGTGTGTGTGTGTGTGCATTAGTGACCAGTGTCAGGTCTGTGTATACCATCTGTGTGTGTGTGCATTAGTGACCAGTGTCAGGTCTGTGTATATCATATGTTTGTGTGTGTGTGTGTGTGTGTGTGCATTAGTGACAAGTGTCAGGTATGTGTATATCATCTATGTGTGTGTGTGTGCATGGATGTTAATCATGCTGGGATATCATCAGTCAACATAGATTAAGCATAACTCTACACGATGTCATGTCTATTTACCATCAGTCAACATAGATTAAGCATAACTCTACACGATGTCATGTCTATTTACAATATAACTATAGATTAAAGTAAATCATCCAATGTCATGTCTATTTTAAATATAATTTCTCCCCACTTATTTGATTGAAAGTTGAAATCATCCGCTAAGAAAAATATGTCTGGATATTCTGGCACTACGAGAGCCGCCAGAGTTGTTAGGGAATTCGATTTTTATGCGAAAGGTTCGAGTTCAATTCCTACAGTGGTTGGCCAAACCTAAATTGTGTACCAGGAAGAGCACTGGGAAGTAAAGGAGGCAGACGTGGTGTTGGCCACATTACCCATCATGGGCCGAAGATTAATGAAAAATATGCCCCTAACACCGTACTCCCAAGCATACCACCAGGCAGTGGCGGCTCGTCATTAGGGACCAAAAATAAGGTGTAACGTGTATTTATTATTTTATACATTAAGATATATATATCCTAACGAAACCACGATTTTCCGAAAATTTCTGTCTAGCCCCACCAACAAAAATGATCGCGAGCCGCCACTGCCACCAGGTATGAAAAGGGTTTTCCCTTACTTGTTTTAAAACTTGGTTTTAACAGTACCTCAAGAAAACAAAACATTTGTTTGCATCAGAGCCGGTACACATGGGCATAACAGTTGTAGAGTTCCCATTTCTGATAAAAATGTATTGTTTTTAATATATTGTATTTCAATACACATCAATAACAAACTGTGTGTTCGGGGGTCTCTGTGGCTAAGTGGATAAGCCCTTTGCCTTGTGAGTCGAAGGTCGTTGGTTCGAATCCGGACCGCACCGTTCTGTTCACGAGTGCAGTTTTTATCCAGAGATCCCTAGGATTGTTGCTGGAGCTACGGAGTTCGTGCCTTGTGCAATACTCTCGGCAGGTGACGTGCCATTTCTGTGGAGAGGGACAGAGCCATATGGAATGCAATGATGTCAATCCTTTGGCTTAAAAACCCTTTAAAGAACTGTTATCAAAAAGCAAAGTAGTTCATACCTCACATAGATATACATTCGACTACATCTGAAACTATACAAGAAATGGTGTCACATATTTCATATAGACAGTGTATGCCAACATTCCTATATTTGTTTCCTTCTTTAATCATTAACACATTCCGTACTAGCTGCCGGAAGGTGCGCTAAGATGTTCTATTAAACAACTTAACTGCCAAACTACGCGTCAAGCATTGTTTCATTTAAAATTAATATGAAATTTATATTAATATAATATATATATATATATATATATATATATATATTATATATTATATTATATATTATATATATATATATAATATATATTAATTTATATGTATTTTAATCACATTTCTCGTTTTAAACCTAAAAAATGCAGTCTTTTTCTAGATCGTGGTCTGATTGAGAGTTTAGTCAAATGTGGTAAAATTTATTTATATAGAATAGATAACTAATACGAACAAAACATAGCTCGACAACAGCGAGTTTTTCAATTTAGTAGTGAATGTGTCAAGATGTTGAGATTGCAACTAATTTTCTGAAGCACTGATGCTCTCTGCTGGACATTTCAGCAGCTTTAAAAGAGAACCAACAAAGTACATGATATATACATATAAACAATTACGGGACTCTGTGGGTTAGAGGTTATGTGCTCGTCTCTTGTGCCAAAGGTACCAGGTTCGCTCCCATGTGAGCATCGTGGATATTTGTCCAGAGATCTCAGTATAGGCGAGATCGAGTTCCTATTCCTATCGGAGACGGACAATAAAACGTAAGTCCTGTGTTCAATTTGAACACGTAAAAAACAAATGGTAGCTCAAAATCGAGAAGAGCTGGCTGGAAAGCTGCTGGCCGTGCAAAATTCATCAGAAAAGATTAAAAATAAAATTCTTACAAAATATCTTTACCATCTTCAAAATTACATCAGGAACCCTCGCCGGTGCTACGTAGTTCGTGCACTCCAGCTGAGATCGTATTGTGTAAGAAAGAAATTGTAGCACACATGGTTACTCACCGAAGTGCAATGATGATGGTCCTATTAATCGATATATATACATTTACGTATGTATATGTGCACTAGACAAACGGCACTCTTGTCGTAACACAATTTTCTCCAAATGTTCTCTCTGGATGTGATTGCATCTTCAAACGGTCCAAACGTTCTCCAATTACCCCTATTATTAGCCCTCTCATCATCGAACATTCACACAAGCCATCAAGAACAAAAATTCCTTTAAGCCTTTCATCACTACTTCTTTTTCTAGTATTCTCGCAATAAACACACCGACTCACACACACACTCACACACACATGTAACAAATTTGCAATCGCAAAATCTCCACTCGCGTACCTGGTGTCATTAAGAAAATGACTCAGTCTGTATTTTATCCCCACAATTTGTTGAAAGGCTTTTTACCACGTCCAACCTAAAGCTGTAATCTGCATTTGCAATGATGTATTGAGACCGAACACACGGTCTATGGATTTGTACAAGCTTCCAGCATATATGATTTAGATGTCTACGCAGTCCTAGTCTGATTTGTATACTTTCGATTACAGGGCTCTACATTTGATAGCATACCTTCTGACACCACATACATCATTACTTGCAGTAAAATTTAAAACCACTATCGTTAGAATCATCCACCAAGTTGTCTGCATCATCATCATTGTAGCCAACATTATATTGATCTTCATTCTAGCAGTCTTCGCGTTATTAATATTCACTACAATAGTAATCCTAGTAGTCACTTCATACAAACCGTTACAATATTAATATTCACTTTAATAGGCAGCATTAAAAATATTCAATGTAATAGTTATCAGGTGGCGTCTGTGGCTTAGGGGATAGGGACTCGGTCTATTAATACCGACGTTCTAAGTTTGAATCACGCTGCAAACAGTTTGGTTGCAAATTGTTTCGCGTGGATTTTTACAAAAAAGACGACGCCACCACCCGTTCAGAAAGCAATGGCAAACTACTGAAAGTAATAATGACTAGAAAAATCACAAGCAACGTTAAAAAGCTGGAGTTGATACGCAAAGTCATGTAAAGGATATGCAATTAACTTTTAATAGTTATCAAGATATTAATGTTCACTGTAAAAACCATTACAATATTAATATTCACTTTAATAGACATCATAATAAAAATATTCACTACAAAAGTGATACTATTAATATTCAATGTTATAGTCATCAGGATATTTATGTTCACTGTAATAGTTATCATGATATGATCTTCTCGCTAAATATTGTGACATTGGTCTTGTCCTCGAATGTCATCACAATATTGGTATTCATCTTCAATATCATCATACAACTCAACATCACCTTTAATGTCTATAATTATAATCGTTCTCACTCGATATACCATCATAATAATGAAGTCATTATATTTGTTCGCTACCTCTTCCCCCATGAGACAAGCATATGGCTAGTGTGAACGATTTTCTGCAGGAGAGGTATTTGTTTGTCAACCTAATTTCTACTGCTCAGTTAGATGTATATGTTAATTCACCTACTACTACACCAATTATATGTCTATGTAAACTCACCTACTAAAAAAGTTAATTGCATTTCCTTTACAGGACTTTGCGAATCAACCCCAGCTTTTTAACGCATTTATGATTTTTTAGGCATTATTACGTTCAGTAGTTTGCCATTGCTTTATGAAGGGTTGTGCCATCGTCTTTTGTAAAAGCCACTGAAACAATTTGCAATCACATTGTCCGCAACGTGATTCGAACTCAAAACGTCGGAGTTAATAGACCGAGTTACTATCCACTAAGCCACAGACGCCTCACCTACTACTACACCAATTATATGTCTATATGAATACTTCTTCTAAGAGACATGTGTCTCTTTGATCCTAACTTCTATTTCTCTGAGTTTTGTTTGTCTCTGAGAACTACCCACATTTCAAAACAAAGTTATATCAACCATGTTCAAAATCGCTTCTTCCTGTGGTGTATTCCTTTATTGCGATCATATCCTATAGGTGTGTCTCAAATCGCTTCTTCCTGTGGTGTATTCCTTTATTGCGATCATATCCTATAGGTGTGTCTCAAATCGCTTCTTCCTGTGGTGTATTCCTTTATTGCGATCATATCCTATAGGTGTGTCTCAAATCGCTTCTTCCTGTGGTGTATTCCTTTATTGCGATCATATCCTATAGGTGTGTCTCAAATCGCTTCTTCCTGTGGTGTATTCCTTTATTGCGATCATATCCTATAGGTGTGTCTCAAACCGCTTCTTCCTGTTTGGTATTCCTTTATTGCGATCATATCCTATAGGTGTGTCTCAAATCGCTTCTTCCTGTGGTGTATTCCTTTATTGCGATCATATCCTATAGGTGTGTCTCAAATCGCTTCTTCCTGTGGGGTATTCCTTTATTGCGATCATATCCTATAGGTGTGTCTCAAATCGCTTCTTCCTGTGGTGTATTCCTTTATTGCGATCATATCCTATAGGTGTGTCTCAAATCGCTTCTTCCTGTGGTGTATTCCTTTATTGCGATCATATCCTATAGGTGTGTCTCAAATCGCTTCTTCCTGTGGTGTATTCCTTTATTGCGATCATATCCTATAGGTGTGTCTCAAACCGCTTCTTCCTGTTTGGTATTCCTTTATTGCGATCATATCCTATAGGTGTGTCTCAAATCGCTTCTTCCTGTGGTGTATTCCTTTATTGTGATCATATCCTATAGGTGTGTCTCAAATCGCTTCTACCTGTGGTGTATTCCTTTATTGCGATCACATCCTATAGGTGTGTCTCAAATCGCTTCTACCTGTGGTGTATTCCTTTATTGCAATCATATCCTATAGGTGTGTCTCAAACCGCTTCTTCCTGTGGGATTCTTTATTGCGATCATATCCTATGGGTGTGTCTCAAATCGCTTCTTCCTGTGGTGTATTCCTTTATTGCAATCATATCCTATAGGTGTGTCTCAAACCGCTTCTTCCTGTGGGGTATTCCTTTATTGCGATCATATCATATGGGTGTGTCTCAAATCGCTTCTTCCTGTGGTGTATTCCTTTATTGCGATCATATCCTATAGGTGTGTCTCAAATCGCTTCTTCCTGTGGTGTATTCCTTTAATGCGATCATATCCTATAGGTGTGTCTCAAATCGCTTCTTCCTGTGGGGTATTCCTTTATTGCGATCATATCCTATGGGTGTGTCTCAAATCGCTTCTTCCTGTGGTGTATTCCTTTATTGCGATCATATCCTATAGGTGTGTCTCAAATCGCTTCTTCCTGTGGTGTATTCCTTTATTGCGATCATATCCTATAGGTGTGTCTCAAACCGCTTCTTCCTGTGGGGTATTCCTTTATTGCGATCATATCCTATGGGTGTGTCTCAAATCGCTTCTTCCTGTGGGGTATTCCTTTATTGCGATCATATCCTATGGGTGTGTCTCAAATCGCTTCTTCCTGTGGTGTATTCCTTTATTGCGATCATATCCTATAGGTGTGTCTCAAATCGCTTCTTCCTGTGGTGTATTCCTTTATTGCGATCATATCCTATAGGTGTTCTCAAACCGCTTCTTCCTGTGGGGTATTCTTTATTGGATCATATCCTATAGGTGTGTCTCAAATCGCTTCTTCCTGTGGTGTATTCTTTTATTGCGATCATATCCTATAGGTGTGTCTCAAACCGCTTCTTCCTGTGGTGTATTCCTTTATTGCGATCATATCCTATAGGTGTGTCTCAAATCGCTTCTTCCTGTGGGGTATTCCTTTATTGCGATCATATCCTATAGGTGTGTCTCAAATCGCTTCTTCCTGTGGTGTATTCCTTAATTGCGATCATATCCTATAGGTGTGTCTCAAATCGCTTCTTCCTGTGGTGTATTCCTTTATTGCGATCATATCCTATAGGTGTGTCTCAAATCGCTTCTTCCTGTGGTGTATTCCTTTATTGCGATCATATCCTATAGGTGTGTCTCAAATCGCTTCTTCCTGTGGTGTATTCCTTTATTGCGATCATATCCTATAGGTGTGTCTCAAATCGCTTCTTCCTGTGGGGTATTCCTTTATTGCGATCATATCCTATAGGTGTGTCTCAAATCGCTTCTTCCTGTGGTGTATTCCTTTATTGCGATCATATCCTATAGGTGTGTCTCAAATCGCTTCTTCCTGTGGTGTATTCCTTTATTGCGATCATATCCTATAGGTGTGTCTCAAATCGCTTCTTCCTGTGGTGTATTCCTTTATTGCGATCATATCCTATAGGTGTGTCTCAAACCGCTTCTTCCTGTTTGGTATTCCTTTATTGCGATCATATCCTATAGGTGTGTCTCAAATCGCTTCTTCCTGTGGTGTATTCCTTTATTGCGATCATATCCTATAGGTGTGTCTCAAATCGCTTCCTCCTGTGGTGTATTCCTTTATTGCGATCATATCCTATAGGTGTGTCTCAAATCGCTTCTTCCTGTGGTGTATTCCTTTATTGCGATCATATCCTATAGGTGTGTCTCAAATCGCTTCTTCCTGTGGGGTATTCCTTTATTGCGATCATATCCTATAGGTGTGTCTCAAATCGCTTCTTCCTGTGGTGTATTCCTTTATTGCGATCATATCCTATAGGTGTGTCTCAAATCGCTTCTTCCTGTGGTGTATTCCTTTATTGCGATCATATCCTATAGGTGTGTCTCAAATCGCTTCTTCCTGTGGTGTATTCCTTTATTGCGATCATATCCTATAGGTGTGTCTCAAATCGCTTCTTCCTGTGGTGTATTCCTTTATTGTGATCATATCCTATAGGTGTGTCTCAAATCGCTTCTACCTGTGGTGTATTCCTTTATTGCGATCATATCCTATAGGTGTGTCTCAAATCGCTTCTACCTGTGGTGTATTCCTTTATTGCGATCATATCCTATAGGTGTGTCTCAAATCGCTTCTACCTGTGGTGTATTCCTTTATTGCGATCATATCCTATAGGTGTGTCTCAAATCGCTTCTTCCTGTGGTGTATTCCTTTATTGCGATCATATCCTATAGGTGTGTCTCAAATCGCTTCTTCCTGTGGTGTATTCCTTTATTGCGATCATATCCTATAGGTGTGTCTCAAATCGCTTCTTCCTGTGGTGTATTCCTTTATTGTGATCATATCCTATAGGTGTGTCTCAAATCGCTTCTACCTGTGGTGTATTCCTTTATTGCGATCATATCCTATAGGTGTGTCTCAAATCGCTTCTTCCTGTGGTGTATTCCTTTATTGCGATCATATCCTATAGGTGTGTCTCAAATCGCTTCTTCCTGTGGTGTATTCCTTTATTGCGATCATATCCTATAGGTGTGTCTCAAATCGCTTCTACCTGTGGTGTATTCCTTTATTGCGATCATATCCTATAGGTGTGTCTCAAATCGCTTCTACCTGTGGTGTATTCCTTTATTGCGATCATATCCTATAGGTGTGTCTCAAATCGCTTCTTCCTGTGGTGTATTCCTTTATTGCGATCATATCCTATAGGTGTGTCTCAAATCATGCTTAGGTATCCACTTCTTCTTCTACGAACGCTCCATATCAACCATTTGTTAACCACTTTTGTGATTTGTATGTGATCCAAGCCTAAGATCGATTGTACGTTGTGACAGTTATGCGACTACAAGTAGGTCAGCACATCCGTTTTCTACGATGCTTTTATTTACTATGGTAGCTTCCCTAGGCCATACATCAGTCACCTCTTACGACATTCCTTCTAGGTCGCAGTGGTACTATTCTTTGCTTCCATTGCAGACCCCGGCACTACACGTGTAGTATCTACTTACATGTTTTCATGTTTTTGTTCCATTCGTTTATTTACTCAGAAAATGTTACATTACAAGTGTATGCTAATTGACATATTGACCTATATTATGCAAGACTTAATTAAGACAAGTTGTTATTTTTTACTGCATTGTTTACTTGAACCATATTACACATGAGTCGTACGTAACTTGTAACTTTTATCCGTAACTTGTATCACGCAACTTGAGTACACTTGTAAGTATATGCATCTAATATTACACATATAATTATATCTGTATATATAATCCTTAAAATTTGTGTGTGCGTCCTCTTATACAGGCCTAAATTTAAACCAACAATTCACCAAACTTAGTACAAATACTTCTGATACACACAATAGATCAACAGAAGAGAAGAAAATTGTCGAAATCGGATCAACATTCGTTTTAAAAAAATTAATAAAATCGAATGTGTGATGTCTTATTCCACTTTATTTTTACATTACGGTAGTGACCGAGCATCACGTGGTGAAGAACGGTTACCACAGACTAAGGGATATGACCACTAAATCGACCAGGTAGCCATTACCACAAACGCATGGATTATGTTCTTTAATCAAAATACGTTATTAGCTATTCAACATATGGTACATACGTGCAATAGAACATATGGTACATACGGGCAATAGAACATATGGTACATACGTGCAATAGAACATATGGTACATACGTGCAATAGAACATATGGTACATACGGGGCAATAGCTATGTCTGAAGTTTTAAGACGGTATTAGATCATTTGCCGCGGATGACAAAAAAATGCAATCCGCGCCGGCATAGTTCCGGCCGGTCAACACCAGTGGCCTGTAGTAAATGAAGTGATAGGATTGATTTGAGATCAGACTTCTTTAGCCGTGGTCAATGTTCCGTGGTCTTCTTCTTCTTCTTCTCTTGTCGTCCATGCTTCACACCCATACGTTGCCACTGGGAATATGCATGTCTTAGTATTCTGATCTTTGTTTTCTTATCAGCTCCGGTCCATACTGCTTTTAGTTGTTTAATTTTTTGTAAAGCCATGTTTGTTCTTTTAATTTCCTTCATCCCATTTCGATCTGTTGTTAGCAGTAAACCAAGATATTCAAAACTGTTCACATTTTCTACTTTCTCTCCATTGATAAAAATATCTTTTGTCATGTTCGTTTTATCTGTTGTGATTATTTTTGTTTTTGCCACATTGGAATATTTATTTTGTTTTTCACTTTTATCTTTCACTTCCCCTAACAATCTCTCAATTCTTTTTTGTGATGTTGACAGTAACACTGTATTGTCATCGTATCGTAGTTCATGTATTTCTCTTCCCCCGATTATAAAAGGATCGTATTGTTCTTTTCCGATATCTTCTGTAAAATGCCTCACGATATTTTCTGCATAATGTAGCCTTGTCTGACTCCCTGCAGCATGTCAAACCAATCTATTCCATATTATGCCCTCGTGCCCAGCGTGTTCGTAGCGCGTTGGACTACGGGTGACTAGTCTTCTGTAAGTGCGGGTTCAACTCCGCGGACTGGCAGAAAAGCTACAGGTTCCCCAGATTTACGGTGTTTGTGGCACCGAGCCGAAGGGTTACGATTTCCATGACACCCAGCCGAAGAGCTTTCAGCTCAAGTGCTTCCGGATCGGGTAAAAAAAAAAAAAAAAAAATTCCATATTATTGTTGGACTTTTCTAGGCATTGTCTTGGAAGGTAGTCTGCTATTGCTTTCCTTCCTGGCAGTGACCATACTGGTCCATGACTGTAGCCGTTGTCTCTATTACAGAGATACTGTGCCTACCGTTGTGAGTTTTGAGACCATAATCATTTTCATTCACTCATCAAAATTGCTGTTCGCCAAGACTGTGGCCATCGGGGTTAGCCTTATCCCACACGAGCATTCAAATCCTAAATTATGTATATATGGTCTGTCTTTGGAAACGTTTTCTCTACATAATTCAGTTCCCTCCCCATCTTTCTTTATGTCAACGTTGGTATATATTATCTGAGCTAAAGCCTCGCAAGCTCGATATTACCAAAGATATGTTTTTTCATATCGTCCAACGGGACTGCCAATAATTTCTAATATGTATCTCTTCACAGTCAAGTCCATTCCGCGTTGTCAGGTGTCTTCCATACTCCAAGTTTTCTTCAACATCCGCGTTGTCAGGTGTCTTCCATACTCCAAGTTTTCTTCAACATCCGCGTTGTCAAGTGTCTTCCATACTCCAAGTTTTCTTCAACATCCGCGTTGTCAGTGTCTTCCATACTCGTTCAACATCGCGTTGTCAGGTGTCTTCCATACTCAAGTTTTCTCAAAATAAAATTAAAATTCACTATCTTTAACAATCCACCTTTTAGAAGAAATATTCCATGCAGGAAAACGACATCGACCTGCCGCTGTTTCCAGCTTGAGCTTTTTGTATCGTAACCTTTCTTCAGTCCGACGCATCCAACTTCAGCATAACCTTTTGTTGGGTGCCTGGTAAGCTTTCCCCTCTACGATCTCCGCAAAATTAGACTTCTTGGTGGACGTCCGTATCCAGGGCCGCTAGGGAATTCGGTGTAAATTCTTGGTCGGTTTTGTTCTTTCGCTAGCCCTCACTCTAGCAGTCAGCAATAAGTCGCTGACTGGTGCAAGCGCATTCACCTTGTGTGTAGCACCCGAAGGGAGACGGACCATCTGGCTCATCTATACATATATAAGACAGAGATGAATTATATTGTATGTCTGTCTCAACTGTTTGAAGATATCTGGGCATTCTAAGGACTTGAAATTTTAGGCAAGAGGGTAGCTTTCATACATGGGAAGATATAACAATTATAAACCTAGACTATTTCTTTGTTTCTATAACCATCTTCCAACTTAACGCAAATAGTCATCATGACATCATGTATAGACATCACCGAATATGGTATATTCATGTTTTCACGATCCGGTCACGTGACTTTCTGTTCATGTGAACACAGTAGTCGAACATATTTGATGCTATGAAGTTAATATTATTATAAGGTATTTTTTTTAAATTGCCTACAGGAGACTGTAGCGTAATTGATTACATTCATGTCAAACATGCAGTAGACAGTGCTCTCGATTCATTCCCGGTTAATTTTTGTGTTTCTCTGTTACTTTTTATTATTTTTTGTTTTTAAAACACATCGACAAGTTATTAATCTGAATAAATTAAATTTGCCCACTTTCAAGGGAATTCTATTGTATCAGGTTTTACTGGCAATCGGAATGAGTAACAGTTTGATCTTGTATGGTCAACCGACATAGTTTTTCCATAGTTTTTCCACCAAGCATGGAGTGGAAATGAATTTTTTTTAATGGGAAGAAGCCGATCTTGAGGCAACGCGGCATGATTCTTTAATCTGCAACTAACTTCCTCGTGCCAAGAACGGGTAAAACTGCTAGTTTTGGTATATAACGAAAGTTATGATATTTGCTGTAACTTGCTGATCAATCAAAACATACATCATCGCATCTGTCCTCTAGGGAATATATTCAGAATCCCGGCATGATCGATTCCAAATGTTTAACATATAGGATTGATGCCACATCAACTGTCGACATGTTGTCGTTGTTTGATTTCTGTTTTACTTCCCTTCCTTTCCTTACTCAATTCATGAATTAATGCAGTTTCAACATTATCCTGTAAAAAACAGTCTTTACTGTAAACTACATCCGACTTTATGCAGTATATACTAACGCCAACGGTACTGTAAACCTCTACTTGTTCTGATCAATAGTTGTAGGTTAAGCTCTGGACGTTTGGAATCTCTATAGACAATATACACTTATGCAAAAATCATCAGTATTCCACTAGTTAAACATAGACTGTTAGTCTGACACGATGATTATCTTGAATATCGTAATGTCAGTAAGTCACTGCATGCCTACCTGCGATACGTGCATTTTTGTATTTCTATTAATGATGAGGGTATATGTATTTTACACATGGGACAACATAGAAGAATATTTGAACTTTACTCCCTTCATTCCTTCCTTTCGTTCGCTTGAAATATTGTCTATATATTCAACGTTGCTTCTTGTATAAACTTCACTGTTTTTTGTAGCTCACCCGGAGGTGATGTAATTCATAAAAGAACAACAGATTAAATGGTTTGGACACCTGACAAGAATGCCCTGGTATCGTCTACCACAGAGAGCCGCATAGAAAAGTATAATGAGTACAAAGCAAGAGGAATACCACGCAAAGATGGAGCGACGGCATCAAGAACAGCCTTACAAAAATGAATATCAGCTTACAAGGAAACAAGCCAAGATGTGCACATTCATAAAGAACAAGGTAAACACAACAAGATCACTACGTTTCACCCCAACACTTCTAAAGTAATAAGACACACAGATCACTAGTTCACAACCTTCATAAGGTAGTGAAGAGAAAAAAGAACGACAGAGGGTCCGTCTGTGTTTAAATTCATAAGTGGGAAAGCAGTTGTTTGATGAGGTCAGTGATTTTGCCTCAGTATATATATCAGGCCTCTGATGTACTGCATCTGAGTACGACATGGATTGGAACGTTACTAAAAATAACGTTTGAATAAAAGACATGGATGTGAATCGTGGATATAATAGAAATAATAAATAAGCAAGTAGAATGGATTAACACAACCAATAACGTTCATCTATCCACTCGGACGGATGAAAGAGAGTTGTCATAAAAGTCAATAATCGACTTTCCACACGTCAGAAAGGAATTGACCTCGTACATCGTACTCATACCCAAAGGATGCATGACATTTTGCTCAAATAGCCAAACATAGACATGGCAGTCACACAGCTACTGATAACTTGCCTATTTCTACCAACTCACTGTTGAAAAAATGAAAATCTGGCAGATCATTTACGGGACATCGCCATAAACCACAGTAAACGAGTCGTTGATTTTCTAGGCACCACTTATACGTTCATTAGTTCGCCGTTGCCTTCTAAACGGTGTTGTCTATTTTACCGATCGTAAAATTCCACGTTTAGCATAGAGCTCATGCTTCCAACAGTAATCCGGCAGTATGTTAGTTTGAAACTATAACGCTTGATTTTCCAGACAGTATCTATTGTACTTAAGCTATAGACTCTCACGTCTTTCCAGACAGTAATCTGGCAAGTATGTTACTTTAAGCTATAGACGCTCATGTCTTTCCAGACAGTAATCTGGCAAGTATGTTACTTTAAGCTATAGACGCTCATGTCTTTCCAGACAGTAATCTGGCAAGTATGTTACCGTTTAAGCTATAGACGCTCATGTCTTTCCAGACAGTAATCTGGCAAGTATGTTACCGTTTAAGCTATAGACGCTTACGTCTTTCCAGACAGTAATCTGGCAAGTATGTTACTTTAAGCTATAGACGCTTACGTCTTTCCAGAAAGTAATCTGGCAAGTATGTTACCGTTTAAGCTATAGACGCTCATGTCTTTCCAGACAGTAATCTGGCAAGTATGTTACCGTTTAAGCTATAGACGCTTACGTCTTTCCAGACAGTAATCTGGCAAGTATGTTACCGTTTAAGCTATAGACGCTTACGTCTTTCCAGACAGTAATCTGGCAAGTATGTTACCGTTTAAGCTATAGACGCTTACGTCTTTCCAGACATAATCTGCAAGTATGTTACTGTTAACTTATAGACGCTTTTGGTTTTCTTCTTCAAACTATCAATCAGTTCTCTTGCCTTCAAACTTATAGACAGTTTCTCTTCCTAAACTCATCGTGCAGTTTCTCTGCTTTCAACTATAATACAGTTTTCTGCCTTCCTTTCAACAGTAATCTCTTGGCGTTTTCAAACTTTGCAATAGAGCTTTCTCTTCCAGACACAATGAAGTTTCTACTGCCTTCAAACTTATCAAGAAGCTTCTCTCTTCCGAAAGTTATCAAGCAGTTCTCTGCCTTCAAACTTATAATGCAGTTCTCTTGCCTTCAGACAGAATGAAGTTTCTTGCCTTAATTATAAGAGCTTACGTCCTTTCAGACATCAATGAAGTTTCTCTTGCCTTCAAACTTATCAATGCAGTTTCTCTTGCCTTCAAACTTATCAATGCAGTTTCTCTTGCCTTCAAACTTATCAATGCAGTTTCTCTTCCCTCCAAACTTATCAATGCAGTTTCTCTTGCCTTCAAACTTATCAATGCAGTTTCTCTTGCCTTCAAACTTATCAATGCAGTTTCTCTTGCCTTCAAACTTATCAATGAAGTTTCTCTTGCCTTCAAACTTATCAATGCAGTTTTTTAACTAAAGAGCTCTGCCTTCAAACTTATCAATGCAGTTTCTCTTGCCTTCAACATCATGTCTTTCCAACAAATCTGACAAAGTTTCTCTTGCCTTCAAACTCATCAATGCAGTTTCTCTTGCCTTCAAACTTATCAATGAAGTTTCTCTTGCCTTCAAACTTATCAATGCAGTTTCTCTTGCCTTCAAACTTAACAATAAAGTTTCTCTTGCCTTCAAACTCATCAATGAAGTTTCTCTTGCCTTCAAACTTATCAATGCATTTTTCTTTGCCTTCAAACTTATCAGTGCAGTTTCTCTTGCCTTCAAACTTATCAGTGCAGTTTCTCTTGCCTTCAAACTTATCAGTGCAGTTTCTCTTGCCTTCAAACTCATTAATGAAGTTTCTCTTCAAAAGATTCTGCAACTGTATGAAATGTTGTTTTCCTACAACTTGATCGCTTGCTAGTTTTTCCCATTATGTTGTGACCGATAGAAAGGTTGCAGATATCCTTATATCTCAGCCTTGGAGCCTCTTCCCTTACGAAAGTTCACAGAACAGCACCTTTTGGTGTGTGCGTCTATTTCCCATTAATTTCCCATATCTCAGCCTTCCTAGTCTTATAATGCTGAGCATTTCCTTGGTGGATAGCAAGCTTGCACGTTGCAGTACTTCAGAGTTGGTTATCTTGTCGTATCACATGATGTTTATAACATTGCGACGCATCGAAAGTGAAAGATGTTAACTCTCCTCTCATGTCCTAAGTAAGATGTACATGTATCTGAGATATATAATAAATATATAATTCTCCTGACTCGATAAATCGGAATAATTGCCTGCAATTTTTTGTTTGTGTTGTCTCTTTGAAAGCTTGATATAGATATTATATATAAATATATATGTGTGTGTAAATATGTATGTGTTAATAAATGTATATATAATGCATAAAACCTGCTCACATCAGCTCATGCGAATAACTAACAGATGGTTGAACCTGGAAAGCTGACATTTTGAATCAGGCACTGACATGACATTACATGACATTAGATTGCAATAATGACGTTGAGCTTGACTTAATTTTACCCGAGTGTCGGAAACGACATAATTAAATATAGATGGTTGTTACTCAATGGCTTAGAATAGATTTGTTTGTATCTTCCTCCATGAGGTTACGTTTACCTGGTCTGCTACCTGCTACTGATAGTTAAACAGCAACCTCACATCCTCAACTACCACCACAACTACCACCACAACTAACAACCACAACTAACAACCACAACTACCAACCACAACTACCAACCACAACTACCAACAACAGTAGATAACACGCTTTAATACTATTATTTATTTTATGCTACCATGTTTAATCTATACCAGCGTTTCCCAAAGTGGGTGGTACTCCCAGTTGGCGCTGAAGTATTCTTGGGGGCGATAGTGGGTTCAGAAGAATTGGGAGAAGGGGGGGTGTTCAGGAGATTAGGGGTCGGCGGCAGCTTAACTCTTTCCACTCCTTAAGCCGCACACTGCGCCATAGAGTTGCTTCCCTTATGAGAAGTCTTTCTAGTTTTACTTCTACTATTTTACTTATAGTACTTTTTAACCTTGTTATTCTATTGGGTTGTCCAGTTTTCTTCAATTTAGTATATAATAATATATATATGTTTATTTATTGACAAGTTGTTGGGACCGTTTTTTTTTTACTTACCTTGAATTAACTGCTTAAAATTGAGGAAATAACTGTGCGTGGAAAGAGTTAAAGAAGAAATTAATAAAATATATTTTGAAATAAATTATTTTCGTGATTTTGTGATTGAATAATCATTTAAAATTTGAATTATGTATTTAAATTCATCTTATGCCCGTCTTACACGATTCATTTTATCATCAATTTTCTATTTCATGCATATAATCATTTGAAAATTGACCATGTATGACAACCATATATATCAATTTTCTATGTTTAAATTGAAAATAGAGCATGTATGTGTGGGGTGGGGCGGAGGGGCGTTGGAAAACTGTTATAATGTGGAGTGGGGCGTTACAAAGTTTATGATGTGCAAAGTGGGCGGTGTGTCGAAACAGTTTGGGAATCTATGCTCTACACCTTTTCATTACTGTGTTCTCATTAGAGAACATCTTTGGTTTTCTTCTCTTTTTTTAACTTCATTACTTCTCATTGCCCCAGGAAAAAAATTGACATGAGGTTAAGTGAAGCCTTACTCGCTTTTTCTAACACCTTCTGTTTCTTTTTTTCTCATCTTTTTCTAGTCTTTGCTTTTTTGTTTATATGTTTTCTGGGTTTGTTTTTGAGACCACCGATATTCTTTTCCAAATACAGTTTTATTCTAAGTTCATTCGTCTTTCTCTCTGAGTTATCCTTCTCAGAGCTGTCTCAATACTGAATCTCTAATGAGTTCCATTTCAAAAGAACAATTCCAACATAGTCTGTTAATGTCTTTTAGTTCCAGTGGATGTCGAGTGGTAATAACAAGTACGGTTCAAAGTTCAAAAGTACTAACTAGAAGAGACAACGTATGTGATATGTTTGTGATTAAATGAGATTCTTCGTCTTCTGCGATCTCACTAGATTGATATTGCAGATTCTCTAATAAAGGCAGCCGTCTACTTCAGGTTTTCAGCAACGCCATACAGTTTGTCTTGGACGCTGATGTAAGTGGGTATCTCTTTATTCTCTGGTTTGCATACTGGAGACATGCTCTGTCGCCATATTCGTCAGGTCACAAGGGTACATGCCGTTGGTGCCTATCTTGAATGTATCGTTAAGGTGGTGTTTCATTTTGTTACGACCACTACGGAGGCGAAGTATGGCAGTCTGATCCATTCTAGATAGTTGGTAATATCCATCATCCAAATTGTGTTCTGTGTGTTCTATATCCCACTTTGCTTCATATTGCCCTTTGCGATGCCTTTGCTATTTCTAAGCTAAACATCATATCATCTTGAAGCATTCCCTATCCCTCTCATGACAGTTTGTCAGCATCTTCATTTATCTTCAGCTTGCAATGTGAGGGTCTCCTCTGGATTACTAACCTCTCGGAAACATAGAACAATTGGCTACGGTTTTCCTTGAGATCATAGTTCATGAAATTATCAGGACAAAAGTAGGGTTAAGTGTTGATTACCGACCTCGCTTAGAAATTGCCATTAAATGAAGATGAGCGTAAACCGACTATAGCTCATTTAGACGTAGAAGAATATTCCATAATGTTGTAAATGTTGTCAACATTCACTTTTCCACTACTTACCCTTCTCTTTTCTCGAATCCTTTCGTATCACACAGCGTCAGTATGTAAGGGACATCTTGTTTTGTCTTCGTATCACACAGCGTCAGTATGTAAGGGATATCTTGTTTTGTCTTCGTATCACACAGCGTCAGTATGTAAGGGATATCTTGTTTTGTCTTCGTATCACACAGCGTCAGTATGTAAGGGACATCTTGTTTTGTCTTCGTATCACACAGCGTCAGTATGTAAGGGATATCTTGTTTTGTCTTCGTATCACACAGCGTCAGTATGTAAGGGATATCTTGTTTTGTCTTCGTATCACACAGCGTCAGTATGTAAGGGACATCTTGTTTTGTCTTCGTATCACACAGCGTCAGTATGTAAGGGACATCTTGTTTTGTCTTCGTATCACACAGCGTCAGTATGTAAGGGACATCTTGTTTTGTCCTGTTTTCAGCTTCACTTGCGGGTCCACTGAATTGCTTGCCACACCACCATTTGTCATGTGTTCCTACCCTATTCTTACCCACACGTCTGTATAAGCCACTTTTCCATTTCCTCAGTCTGAGAATACACCCAAGACATTGTTTGAAAACAAGTATGAATGATATATGTATTTCACTTTATTCATTTGTTTGCCTATACTAACAATATAAATTATGCTACGATGTGTCAGTTTTTAAAGTTTTAAAAATATGAAACAAACGGAGACCATATAAGAAATGAGAAAATTAAAAGAACAGTCGGAACAACACCTGCTATTAGATTTATTGAAAAACAGAGACTCAAATGGTTTGGCCACTTCGTCAGAATGAACCCGAATACACCAGTTGCAAGAGCGTACAACCTGAAAATGGAATCATCAAGAGGAAGGGCAAACTCAAGAAAAGATGGATTGATGAAGTTACAGACATCTTAAAACTTCACAATACCACAGCATATCGTGCATTATCTCGGAAACCGATCATCAGTTAAACCTGCTACACCTAACGGCAAAAAAAGAGCAGAGAATGACAAAAGAAGAATCAGAAAGAAAAAGAAAGAAAAATATATAGAATTTCGAGTAATATAATTTTAAAAAGAAATTACAAATTTGTCAACTCCAATGTTGTATCATTCCTAACACATGCCAGCAAGAACTGAAAAGTGAGTAAATGTATAGAAAATAAGTTGAATGCACTTGAAAATAGATCTGCGAAAAATTATGAAAATTAAATCGGACGAATTCATAAGTGGTTAAATCAGAGAACTGTCTGGTCAACCACTAGTAACAACTTATACGAAAGAGAAGATGGAGATATGTTGAACAGTCTCTGAGAAGAAATGATTGAAGAATAGTAAAACAGATATTGAATTGGGAGTCACAAAATTCAAGACAAAAAAGGACTCCCCAGGAAAACACTGAAACGAACTTTTCTTATGTAGGCCAGGAATATCCGACTCAATTCCATAGAGAAATTTGAAAAGGATTGCACGTGATAAAGCGGTATGTATAATTTTCTCGTAGATATATTCTATGTTTATGTTTTCCCACTATTATATCTTCTATTTGTTGATACAAATCGAATATGTACAGATGCCAAACATACTGCATTTCGATTAACATATGAATAGCAACACTTTATTATGTGTATGTTTGCTCTGCAGAGATAAAGTGAAGTGAGTGGCTTGCAAACGTTGATTCCTTATTTTGTAAACTTCAAAATGTAGTCAGTTATATGCAATCATTTATTCAGTGTAATGATGGTGATGTAATTGAATGAAGCAGTGTGATGATTGTTTGTACAGAGTGTGAAACATAGTTAGTGCAGAGAGCAGAGTGTGAAACATAGGTTAGTGTAGAGAGCAAAGTGTGAAACATAGGTTAGTGTAGAGAACAGATAACAGTAGTGCGTGAAGAAGTGCGTGGATGGGTGGGAATAATTAATGAAGAAATGAGTGAGCGTATAATATATGAATGTAATGAGTTCAAGAACTAATAAGTGAAGATAATGAGTAAAGAAATGGATGATAGTAATGAATATTAAATTAGTGAGCGAAAGAGAGAGTAATGAAGATGTGAATTAGAGGATACAATGGAACAAGTGAATGAATAAAAGTAATCAATATAGAAGTGAATTATGGAATACAATGGACAAGTGAATGAATAAAAGTAATGAATAAAGAAGTGAATTAGGGGATACAATGGAACAAGGGAATGAATAAGAGTAATGAATGAAGAAGTGAATCAGGGGATACAATGGACAAGTGAATAAATACGAGTGATGAATATAGAAGTGAATTGTGGAATACAATGGAACAAGTGAATGAATAAAAGTAATGAAATGAAGAAGTGAATTAGCGGATATAATGGACAAGTGAATGAATAAGAGTAATGAGCGAAGAAGAGTAATGACTAAATCAATCAGCGAACGAGAGTAATGAGTTACTGATCTAATGAGTGAGAGAAAGGAAAAGTTGATGACAATAAAGAATTTCATAAACTCCTCTTTACTGCCGGTAATATCACTGTTAGGGAGATGAAAGACAGGAGGGACATGAACCTGTGGAATGTTATAGCTACATGGCTAGTGCAGTCATCTGTGGAATGTTATAGCTACATGGCTAGTGCAGTCATCTGTGGAATGTTATGGCTGCATGGTCAGTGCAGTCATCTGTGGAATGTTATGGCTACATGGCTAGTGCAGTCATCTGTGGAATGTTATGGCTACATGGCTAGTGCAGTCATCTGTGGAATGTTATGGCTACATGGCTAGTGCAGTCATCTGTGGAATGTTATGGCTACATGGCTAGTGCAGTCATATGTGGAATGTTATGGCTACATGGCTAGTGCAGTCATCTGTGGAATATTATGGCTACATGGCTAGTGCAGTCGCCACAAAACTGTTCAGGTTCGAATTTTGTTCCTGTTTACCCCCGACATAAATGACATTCACTGGCGTTATCGGTTATTGAACCCAGATCTCATGAATGGGAGCCCGCGATCTAATCCATTTGGACAGCTGCCCCACTACAATAATAAACAAACACTTGAATTAGTGAATGATATGAACGGGTGAATGTATTGAACAAATGACTAAAAAAATAAATAAGCAGAGAAAAGTATTGACATAAGGAAAGTGATTGAATAAGATAACAAAAGTGAGTGAATAAGCAAGCAAGCTTGAGCTGCAGATACACGATCAATTATGTAAACAAGCATAATAGTCCCAATGTTGAGCATTAAATTACTATATGGAAACCTGGTTTGCTATGAAGAAGTAAAAACCATCGACAAAGTAAAGTGGGATAAATAACACCCAAAACACAACAAGAACGATGAATATTACCAACTGTCCAGAAGGGACCAGACAGCCATACTTCGCCTGCGGACGGGTCACAACAGAATGAAACACCATCTCTACACTAAATTCAAGATAGGTACCAATGATCTGTGCCCCTGTGGCTTGGCGAGCATGACAACAGAACATATCCTACAGAACTGCCCCCAGTATACAGACCTGAGAAGAAAGAGGTGGCCCACTTACACCAGCGTCCAAGACAAACTGTATGGCGTTGCTGATAATCTGAGGCAGACGGCTGCCTTTATTAGAGAATCCGAAATCCCAATCTAGTGAGAACGCAGAAGACAAACTGTATGCCGTGGCTAATAATCTGAGGCAGACGGCTGCCTTTATTAGAGAATCCGAAATCCCAATCTAGTGAGAACGCAGAAGACAAACTGTATGCCGTGGCTGATAATCTGAGGCAGACGGCTGCCTTTATTAGAGAATCCGAAATCCGAAATCTAGTGAGAACGCAGAAGAAGAAGAAATGTACAATATCTCCACAAGTAATGATTACATCAGCGACAACGTATAGTTAAGTATGGCAACGTATGTAAAGGTAGTACTACATCACGGCAGTAAGTAAGAACATGCGCACACACATAAACACAATCATAAACCCTACTTCGGATATTTTTTTTTAAAACCAGATATAATACTTATCTGAACACAAAATCTCTGCATGTTTTATTTCTGTATAAAACATCTGACACAATTCGTGATTATTTTCAAATTATAGAAGTTCAGACAAAAGCTAATCTTAAAAATTCTTCTTTATTTGTTTTTTTATTCATGAATGTATTTCTTAATCGTATCACTAATTTTATATTTTTTTATATTTTTCCCTTGTAGATGAACGTTCTTATTTGTGTTCTGCTCTAATGAAGCTCGTTTTATGTTTTTCCTTGTAGATGAACGTTCTTATTTGTGTTCTGCTCTAATGAAGCTCGTTTTATGTTTTTCCCTTGTAGATGAACGTTCTTATTTGTGTTCTGCTCTAATGAAGCTCGTTTTATGTTTTTCCTTGTAGATGAACGTTCTTATTTGTGTTCTGCTCTAATGAAGCTCGTTTTATGTTTTTCCTTGTAGATGAACGTTCTTATTTGTGTTCTGCTCTAATGAAGCTCGTTTTATGTTTTTCCTTGTAGATGAACGTTCTTATTTGTGTTCTGCTCTAATGAAGCTCGTTTTATGTTTTTCCTTGTAGATGAACGTTCTTATTTGTGTTCTGCTCTAATGAAGCTCGTTTTATGTTTTTCCCTTGTAGATGAACGTTCTTATTTGTGTTCTGCTCTAATGAAGCTTGTTTTATGTTTTTCCCTTGTAGATGAACGTTCTTATTTGTGTTCTGCTCTAATGAAGCTTGTTTTATGTTTTTCCCTTGTAGATGAACGTTCTTATTTGTGTTCTGCTCTAATGAAGCTTGTTTTATGTTTGTCCCTTGTAGATGAACGTTCTTATTTGTGTTCTGCTCTAATGAAGCTCGTTTTATGTTTTTCCCTTGTATATGAACGTTCTTATTTGTGTTCTGCTCTAATGAAGCTTGTTTTATGTTTTTCCCTTGTAGATGAACGTTCTTATTTGTGTTCTGCTCTAATGAAGCTTGTTTTATGTTTTTCCCTTGTAGATGAACGTTCTTATTTGTGTTCTGCTCTAATGAAGCTCGTTTTATGTTTTTCCTTGTAGATGAACGTTCTTATTTGTGTTCTGCTCTAATGAAGCTCGTTTTATGTTTTTCCCTTGTAGATGAACGTTCTTATTTGTGTTCTGCTCTAATGAAGCTCGTTTTATGTTTTTCCTTGTAGATGAACGTTCTTATTTGTGTTCTGCTCTAATGAAGCTCGTTTTATGTTTTTCCTTGTAGATGAACGTTCTTATTTGTGTTCTGCTCTAATGAAGCTCGTTTTATGTTTTTCCTTGTAGATGAACGTTCTTATTTGTGTTCTGCTCTAATGAAGCTTGTTTTGTGTTTTTCCCTTGTAGATGAACGTTCTTATTTGTGTTCTGCTCTAATGAAGCTTGTTTTATGTTTTTCCCTTGTAGATGAACGTTCTTATTTGTGTTCTGCTCTAATGAAGCTTGTTTTATGTTTTTCCCTTGTAGATGAATGTTCTTATTTGTGTTCTGCTCTAATGAAGCTTGTTTTATGTTTTTCCCTTGTAGATGAACGTTCTTATTTGTGTTCTGCTCTAATGAAGCTTGTTTTATGTTTTTCCCTTGTAGATGAACATTCTTATTTGTTTTCTGCTCTAATGAAGCTTGTTTTATGTTGATATTTTCTTCGTTTAACTATCGACTTTATTTACATGTTCTTTGTGGCATTATTTCGTTTGATGTATGTATTAAATTTGTCTGAGTATGTATTAAATTCGTCTGAGTCTCTCGTCAACATTATAAACATTTTATAGAGATATGCTATAACGGTTTTAGAGAAGCAGAGCACATCAGACTATGAATACGTATAATCAACGTTAGCAGTTCTCGTCGCGCGCTCAAGTTCACATAAGACAGTGACAACAAAATGTCTACTCATTTCGATTGTGTTTTATGGCGGGGAACACTTAATACGGAAAGCAGGTCTTCACGCAAAAATCTACCAGAAGCGGAATACCAGGGGCACTGAAGACGCCTGAACTCGTAACGAGCGAAAGCAGAAGAAGAAGAAGAAGAAAACCGTGTGTCTTTCAACCTTAAACCTAGACTTATGCGTGTCTTTCAACCTCAGACCTAGACTTATGTGTGTCTTTCAACCTCAAACCTAGACTTATGTGTGTCTTTCAACCTCAAACCTAGACTTATGCGTGTCTTTCAACCTCAGACCTAGACTTATGTGTGTCTTTCAACCTCAAACCTAGACTTATGCGTGTCTTTCTTTCAAACTAAAACCTAGACTTATGTGTGTCTTTCTTTCAACCTCAAACCTAGACTTATGCGTGTCTTTCAACCTCGAACCTAGACTTATGCGTCTTTCTTTCAACCTCAAACCTAGACTTATGTGTGTCTTTCTTTCAACCTCAAACCTAGACTTATGCGTGTCTTTCAACCTCAAACCTAGACTTATAGGTGTCTTTCAACTCTGCTTCAAAGCTCCCCCATGTGTCACACGGTCTCCATTTGTCCGCTGTCCCTGTGGTATCCACAGCATTGCATGTCTTGACTGTCTTTCATTTCTTATCATGATGACATTGTCAATCCATTGCTATCGTCTCTGTTGTACCTTCTTTTATATTTTTTTCAGACATGTTAGTTTTTGACGTCTGATATTGTTAATCCTTTTCTCCCATGCATTCTCAAATATTCTTATAATACACCTGGCATCGAATGTTGGTAACATACTTTCCTAGGGTGGCTGTACGAGCTGATTCATGCCAGCTTCATTCATTATTCATTCATGTATTCCTCAAATATATCAAACTTAATACTTCTTCTACCGGAATACTTCTCATCATCAAATATCTTGTTCTGGGCAGAACTTCTCATCAAATATCTTGTTCTGGAGAACTTCTCATCCAAATATCTTGTTCTGGGTAGAACTTTCATCAGTCAAATATCTTGTTCTGGGCAGAACTTCTCATCAAATATCTTGTTCTGGGTAGAACTTCTCATCAAATATCTTGTTCTGGGTAGAACTTCTCATCAAATATCTTGTTCTGGGTAGAACTTCTCATCAAATATCTTGTTCTGGGCAGAACTTCTCATCAAATATCTTGTTCTGGGTAGAACTTCTCATCAAATATCTTGTTCTGGGCAGAACTTCTCATCAAATATCTTGTTCTGGGTAGAACTTCTCATCAAATATCTTGTTCTGGGTAGAACTTCTCATCAAATATCTTGTTCTGGCAGAACTTCTATATCAATAAATATCTTTGTTCTGGGTAGAACTTCATCATCAAATATCTTGTTCTGGGAGAACTTTCATCAAATATCTTGTTCTGGGCAGAACTTCTCATCAAATATCTTGTTCTGGGTAGAACTTCTCATCATCAAATATCTTGTTCTGGAGTGAACTTCTTCATCAAATATCTTGTTCTGGGCAGAACTTCTCATCAAATATCTTGTTCTGGGAGAACTTCTCATCAAATATCTTGTTCTGGGAGAACTTCTCATCAAATATCTTGTTCTGGAGAACTTCTCATCAAATATCTTGTTCTGGCAGAACTTTCATCATCAAATATCTTGTTCTGGGTAGAACTTCTCATCAAATATCTTGTTCTAGGCAGAACTTATCATCATCAAATATCTTGTTCTGGGCATAACTTCTCATCAAATATCTTGTTCTGGGTAGAACTTCTCATCAAATATCTTGTTCTGGGCAGAACTTCTCATCAAATATCTTGTTCTGGGTAGAACTTCTCATCATCAAATATCTTGTTCTGGGCAGAACTTCTCATCAAATATCTTGTTCTGGTAGAACTCATCATCAAATCTTGTTCTGGTAGAACTTCATCGTCAAATATCTTGTTCTGGGTAGAACTTCTCATCTCAAATATCTTGTTCTGGGCAGAATTCTCATCAAATATCTTGTTCTGGGTAGAACTTCTCATCAAATATCTTGTTCTGGGCAGAACTTCTCATCAAATATCTTGTTCTGGTAGAACTTCTCATCAAATATCTTGTTCTGGTAGAACTCTCATCATCAAATATCTTGTTCTGGGTAGAACTTCTCATCGTCAAATATCTTGTTCTCGGCAGAACTTCTCATCAAATATCTTGTTCTGGGTAGAACTTCTCATCAAATATCTTGTTCTGGGCAGAACTTCTCATCAAATATCTTGTTCTGGGTAGAACTTCTCATCAAATATCTTGTTCTGGGTAGAACTTCTCATCAAATATCTTGTTCTGGGTAGAACTTCTCATCAAATAGCTTGCCTGGGCAGAACTTCATCATCAAATCTGCCTGGCAGAATTCTATCATCAAATATCTTGCCCTGGGTAGAACTTCTCATCAAATATCTTGTTCTAGGCAGAACTTCTCATCATCAAATATCTTGTTCTGGGCAGAACTTCTCATCAAATATCTTGTTCTAGGCAGAACTTCTCATCAAATATCTTGTTCTGGGCAGAACTTCTCATCAAATATCTTGTTCTAGGCAGAACTTCTCATCAAATATCTTGTTCTGGGCAGAACTTTCATCATCAAATATCTTGTTCGGTGCAGACTTCTCATCAAATATCTTGTTCTAGGCAGAACTTATCATCATCAAATATCTTGTTCTGGGTAGAACTTCTCATCAAATATCTTGTTCTAGGCAGAACTTATCATCATCAAATATCTTGTTCTGGGCATAACTTCTCATCAAATATCTTGTTCTGGGTAGAACTTCTCATCAAATATCTTGTTCTAGGCAGAACTTCTCATCATCAAATATCTTGTTCTGGGCAGAACTTCTCATCATCAAATATCTTGTTCTGGGCAGAACTTCTCATCATCAAATATCTTGTTCTGGGCAGAACTTCTCATCAAATATCTTGTTCTAGCAGAACTTCTCATCACAATATCTTGCCCTGGGCAGAACTTCTCATCATCAAACGTCTTGTTCTGGGAGAACTTCTCATCAAATATCTTGTTCTGGCAGAACTTCTCATCAAATATCTTGTTCTGGGTCAGAACTTCTCATCATCAAATATTTGTTCTGGTAGACTTCCTCACAATATCTTTTCTAGCAACTTTCTCATCAAATATTTGTTCTGCAAACTAAAACTTGTTTGTGCTTTTCATCAAATATCTGTTCAACGAACTCATTTTCAATATGTCTGGTGCTTCTCATCAAATAGCTTTGCGACTTCACTCAAACCTGTTTGGGCCAACTTCTTCAAAAGCTTCCTGGCAACTTCCATTTCTCTTGTTCAGCAGAACTTTCATCATCAAATACTTGTTCTCCGAACTTCTATCAATATTGTAGCGGAACTTCTCATCAAATATCTTTTCTGGCAGAATTTTAAATCTTTCCTGGGGACTTCATATAAATAGCTTTCTTAGATTCCTCAAAATATCTTTTCTGGAAACTTCTCATCAAATATTTGTCTGGGCAGAACTTCTCATCAAATATCTTGTTCTGGGTAGAACTTCATCAAATATCTTGTTCTGGTAGAACTTTCATCTCAAATATCTTGTTCTGGGCAGAACTTCTCATCAAATATCTTGTTCTGGGTAGAACTTCATCAAATATCTTGTTCTGGAGAACTTCTCATCAAATATCTTGTTCTGGGTAGAACTTTCATCAAATATCTTGTTCTGGCAGAACTTCTCATCAAATATCTTGTTCTGGTAGAACTTCTATCAAATATCTTGTTCTGGGAGAACTTCTATCAAATATCTTGTCTGGGAGAACTTCTCATCAAAATCTGTTCTGGGCAGAACTCTATCAAATATCTTGTTCTAGGCAGAACTTTCATCAAATATCTTGTTCTGAGAACTTCATCAAATATCTTGTTCTGGGAGAACTTCTCATCAAATACTTGCTGGGCGAACTTCATCATCAAATATCTTGTCTGGGAGAACTTCTATCATCAAATATCTTGTCTGGGTAGAACTTTCATCAAATATCTTGTTCTGGGCAGAACCTCATCAAATATCTTGTTCTGGGTAGAACTTCATCAAATATCTTGTTCTGGAGAACTTCATCAAAATCTTGTTCTGGGTAGAACTTCTCATCAAATATCTTGTTCTAGGCAGAACTTCTCATCAAATATCTTGTTCTGGGAGAACTTCTCATCAAATATCTTGTTCTGCAGAACTTTCATCAAAATCTTGTTCTGGGACTTATCATCAAATATCTTGTTCTGGGTAGAACTTCATCAAATATCTTGTCTGGCAGAACTTCTCATCAAATATCTTGTTCTGGAGAACTTCATCATCAAATATCTTGTTCTGGGCAGAACTTCTCATCAAATATCTTGTTCTGGGAGAACTTCTCATCATCAAATATCTTGTTCTGGAGAACTTCATCTCAAATATCTTGTTCTGGGTAGAACTTCTCATCGTCAAATATCTTGTTCTGGGCAGAATTTCTCATCAAATATCTTGTTCTGGGTAGAACTTCTCATCAAATATCTTGTTCTGGGCAGAACTTCTCATAAATCTTGTTCTAATTCACAAATATCTTGTTCTGGTAGAACTTCTCATCATCAAATATCTTGTTCTGGAGAACTTCATCAAATATCTTGTTCTGGGCAGAACTTCTCATCAAATATCTTGTTCTGGGTAGAACTTCTCATCAAATATCTTGTCTGGGCAGAACTTCTCATCAAATATCTTGTTCTGGGAGAACTTCTCAAATACTTGTCTGAGAACTTCATCAAATATCTGTTCTGGGTAGAACTTCTCATCAAATACTTGCTGGCAGAATTCTATCATAAATATCTTGCCCTGGCAGAACTTCTCAATCAAATATCTTGCTGGAGAACTTCATCAAATATCTTGTTCTGGAGAACTTCTCATCAAAATCTTGTTCTGGGCAGAATTTATCAAATATCTTGTTCTGAGAATCCATCAAATATCTTGTTTGGGCAGACTTCTATCAAATATCTTGTTCTGGAGAATTTCATCAAATATCTTGTTCTGCAGAACTCTCATCATCAAATATCTTGTTCTGTGAACTTCATCAAATATCTTGTTCTCAGAACTTATCATTCAAATATCTTGTTCTGAAACTTCTCATCAAATATCTTGTTCTAGGAGAACTTCTCATCAAATATCTTGTTCTGATAACTTCATCAAATATCTTGTTCTGGAGAACTCATAATATCTGTCTAGGAGAACTTCTCATCAAATATTTGTTTGGAATTATATCAAATATCTTGTCTGAGAACTTATCATCAAATATCTTGTTCTGGGGAACTTCATCAAATATCTTGTTCAGGCAGAATTCTCATCAATATCTTGCCCTGGGGAACTTCATCATCAAATCTTGTTCTGGGCAGAACTTCATCAAATATCTTGTTCAGGAGAACTTCATCAAATATCTTGTTCTGGGAGAACTTCTCATCATCAAATATTTGTTCTGGGAGAACTTCATCAAATATCTGTTCTAGGCAAATTCATCATCAAATATCTTGTTCTGGGCAGAACTTCTATCAAATCTTGTTCTGAGAACTTATCAAATATCTTGTTCTGGAGAACTCATAAATATCTGTCTGAAACTTCTCATCAAATACCTGCCCTGGCAGATCATCATCAAATCTTGGAGAACCTCATCAATATTGCGGAACTTTCATCAAATATCTTGTTCTGCGAACTTATCATTAAAATTCTGGAGACTTCATCAAATACTTCGCAACTCTCATCAAATATTTGTCTCAGAATTCATAATATTGTCAGAATTTTATAATTGTCTGAGATTTCTTATCTTGTTCTGGAGAATACAAATATTTGTTTGAACTTTTCATAAATATTTGTTGACTTTATCAATATTTGTTAAATTTATCTCAAATATCTTGTTCTGGGCAAATCATAAATATTTGTTGGTGTTCATCAAATATTTTTCTGGCAGACTTCATCAAATATCTTGTCTGAGAACTTCATCAAATATCTTGTTCTGATTATCTCAAATATCTGTTCTAGAACTTATTCAAATATCTTTTGCGAACTTCTCATCAAAATCTTGTTCTGGAGAACTCATCAAATATCTTGTTCTGCGAACTTCATCAATATCTGTCTGGGGAACTTCTCATCAAATATTTGTTCTGTAGAACTTCATCAAATATCTTGTTCTGGAACTTCATCAAATATTGCAGAACTTCATCATCAAATATCTTGTTCTGGGCAGAACTTTCATCATCAAATATCTTGTTCTGGGCATAACTTCTCATCAAATATCTTGTTCTGGGTAGAACTTCTCATCAAATATCTTGTTCTAGGCAGAACTTCTCATCATCAAATATATTGTTCTGGACAGAACTTCTCATCATCAAATATCTTGTTCTGGGCAGAACTTCTCATCATCAAATATCTTGTTCTGGGCAGAACTTCTCATCAAATATCTTGTTCTAGGCAGAACTTCTCATCATCAAATATCTTGCCCTGGGCAGAACTTCTCATCATCAAACGTCTTGTTCTGGGCAGAACTTCTCATCAAATATCTTGTTCTAGGCAGAACTTCTCATCAAATATCTTGTTCTGGGCAGAACTTCTCATCATCAAATATCTTGTTCTGGGTAGAACTTCTCATCAAATATCTTGTTCTAGGCAGAACTTCTCATCATCAAATATCTTGTTCTGGGCAGAACTTCTCATCATCAAATATCTTGTTCTGGGTAGAACTTTTCATCAAATATCTTGTTCTAGGCAGAACCTCATCATCAAATATCATGTTCTGGGTAGAACTTCTCATCATCAATTACCTTGCCCTGGGCAGAACTTCTCATCATCAAACATCTTGTTCTGGGCAGAACTTCTCATCAAATAGCTTGCCCTGGGCGGAACTTCTCATCATCAAATATCTTGTTCTGGGCAGAACTTCTCATCATTAAATACCTTGTTCTGGGCAGAACTTCTCATCAAATAGCTTGCCCTAAGCGGAACTTCTCATCATCAAATATCTTGTTCTGGGCAGAACTTCTCATCAAATAGCTTGCCTTGGGCAGAACTTATCATCATCAAATAGCTTGTCCTGGGCAGAACTTTACCACCCTAACAGTACCTAAAAATGTATCTCTCGTATAAGATAGATGTCCCGTCTCCGCAGCTATCATGATGAAATCATCAGTTACATCCTGAATCTGTGTTCTTCTTCTTCCACTTTACCTGAATACAACATCTCTGTAGACATTCTCATCCTCTTTACCTGAATACATCTTAACTGTAGACATTCTCATCCGCTTTACCTGAATACATCTTAACTGTAGACATTCTCATCCGCTTTACCTGAATACATCTTAACTGTAGACATTCTCATCCTCTTTACCTGAATACATCTTAACTGTAGACATTCTCATCCGCTTTACCTGAATACATCTTAACTGTAGACATTCTCATCCTCTTTACCTGAATACATCTTAACTGTAGACATTCTCATCCTCTTTACCTGAATACATCTTAACTGTAGACATTCTCATCCTCTTTACCTGAATACATCTTAACTGTAGACATTCTCACCCACTTTACCTGAATACATCTTAACTGTAGATATTCTCATCCTCTTTACTATACATCCTCTATAATAGTATTTTCATACATAAATATACATCAGAAGAGAACCGTATTACAAACGTAAATGTCAACAATACCAGATTTACACTGGCTATAAATGTGCAGAGATATTGATTTTGTTACTACAATAGTATGTTATAATTTGCACGCATCAGTGTCCAAATTTTACATTTACTCATGAATTGTCAATAATAAACTAAACATTTAGCAGTTTTATAGCAATCAATAGTCAAATACAATAAGTTACATTTTTGAATCCGAACAATTTTCCTGTAGCAGATTTGTGTCGATGTACGTGTCTGTATAGATAGGTAGGAAAGTAAAAGTAAAGGAACCTTTTTTCATACCATGGGGTATATAGGGTATATACGGTGTTAGGTCCGTATTTTTCATTTATGGTCGGAACACTATGGATGATGGAGTCAACATTACTTCCCAGTGAATTTCCTGGTACTCAATTGAGGCTGGGTCGATCTGATAGCTGTTAATCATCGATTAAGTAGCGTATCCCTTCCGTAACTTGGCTCCCTTGACAGCAGTCCTGAAAAATTCTATGTTCTGTGCAAGTTGACTGGAGTCAGCAGCAGTCATTCTAAGATCGTCAATGACATCTTGCAACAATCGTCTTCTAGGTCTTCCTCTCATTCTTCTTCCAGCTCTTACGGTTGGAAAAATGTCCACGGCCACTGTCAAAATAGTCTTTGTCATTCAACGCCAATGTACTTATTATAACTGCAGCCTACCCACGGTTGTCTCAAGATCTGGTCTGGTCTGACCACTTCAGATCTGTAGATGTCCGTACATCACCTGTGGAATTAAACCTGGACCTCTAACTAGACAAGCGAGTTAACTACCAAATATCCTACTGCGGCTCTCATCTGTATAGAAAAGTTGACTTGAATTACTGACTTATTCCTCTCCGCTCCTCGTTGAGCATAAGGCTTCAACAGCTATCCTTAACTTGTTCCGGTCTATGACTCTTTTCTTTATGGCTTCCCATGAAAGTCCAGCATTTTTCAGTTCCTAAAAAAGTCTCTATTTCTAGGTCTTTTATGACGTCCCTGCTTCCACATATCTCGTGGGCTCCACTGAAGTGCCTGAACACAAAGTCACATATAGTTTGATAACCTCTCCCTTTTGACCTGACCGGCTGTGGTATTCCTTTTAGGAACAATAATCCTGCCAGCATAATTCTCCAGAGCACTGAGGCACGCAAATCCCTCAACCACTCCTAGGTAATGTTTAGATAAGTTAAACATATAAATAATTCAATATATTAGTAATACTGATAGTAATTTTAGCAGTAGTAGTAGTAGTAGTAGTAGTAGTAGAGGTATTTCTAGAGTTTGTTGTGGTTTTGTAGCAGTAGTAGTAGTAGAGGTATTATTAGATTTTGTTGTGGTTTTGTAGCAGTAGATGTATAAGTCAAAGAAACCTTATCAAAAGAATAAGAATCCGGCAATCAAGGTTCAATGGGCATATAATGCGAAGAGAATGTTTAGAACTTTTGGTAACAGCATGTATAATTCAGGGAAGGAGAGATCGCGGAAGACAGAGGGAGAAGATGTTGGATTTGCCTGACATCATGGTTCGACACTAGATCGACGTCAGTACTGATTACGTGCACTAAGTAGAGTTAGTTGTGGAGAGACATGATCGCCTACGCCGGCAGGCATGGCACTTGAGATGAGAAGTAGAAGTAGTAGTTTCGTTAGTATTAGCGTTAACATTATAAGTAGCGGTACTCGTAGTAGTAGTAGTAGTCGTAGTAGTAGTAGTAGTAGTAGCAGCAGCAGCAGAAAGCAGCAGCAGAGTAGTAGTAGTAGTAGTAGTAGGTTATGGTTATTACAGTACTAGTAGTCGTAGTAATGTGAAACAGCTATTCCATTTTTTCTTCAGGCCTTTCCTTCGGTGATTTCTATATATTTGTTCCACGTGAGTCGTTTATCAAATGTAATCCCTAGATAAGTTGGAGAGTTTTCTTCTTGTATTGGGGTTGTTCCTATGTGTATTTTGGATGATTTCTCACTGGGAGAGAGGGAGAACAGTGTTGTGGAGGTTTTGTCTGTGTTGATTGTAACGTACCACTTCTCTGCCCATTCCATAAGTGTATCTGCTGTTAGTTTTAATCTACTAGCAGCCGATATTATGTGTTCGTCTGCATACCATAGCACTAAATGTTCTGCATACAAAGCAGCCGTCACTCCTGCTGACAGATGCTTTACTAAATGCTGATAAAGGATGTTTGTAAAGTCTCACAACACTTCATATGTAGATCAACTTGAAAAAAAGGAAGTAATAACACTATAAAAATGTGCTAAAACAAAGTAGTGAAATTAGTCACAATAATAACTTATATGGCAACTGTTCTTGGTAAACTAGAAAGAACAAATGAACTATTCGTTATAGTAGATTTTGGAAATATCCACCACAGGCTTCAAGATATGTCTGAACACGTATCTTCATTTTGTCAACTATTCTTTCTTTAGCTGAATTGGTTATTGGTTACTAAACTGACGCTATTGCACTCCGGGCAGATCCACAGATGCTCAGTCTCTCCCAACAGATATCGAAGAGTATGCATACTGATGGTTCCAATGGCTCGCTGATTAAACACACTCCTCACTCTGCCCTCAGGCATCCAGTTCTACTTGTACAACGGGTAACTCCGAACTGCTTAAATAGTTGGATCGATTCAAGATCTATTTTAGTGTCCCCATCCAACAGACAGCCGCGAAGAGACCAAAGAACATCTCCCTTTTCCATCGTCAACTCCCCAACAATCGATCAGCAGACAACAGTAATATTGAACACATTTGTTGATGACGTCATGTACTTTATTTTTCATATTTGTTTCGCTCGCATATAAAGTGTTGTGAGACTTAACAAACACCCTGTACCTTAACAGGTAAATAAATGAAACTGGATACAGGAGAGAGTTTAGATAATCAAAAGCACAAACTTTGTGTATCGAATTTGCTATTCCCATTATGATAAAAATAATAATTGAGAGAAAAGTGTGATTGCATTGAGTGTAAAGATTTTATCAGTGAAATGAGAGTGTTAGAAAATCGATGAGGAGAAAGCAATTCCAACATAGTTGAGGGAAAACTGGCACTCTACAGAAGATGGAGTAAAGAAAGATGAAAGGGAATGGGAGAAACAGTGTTTCGTAATAGAAGATGTAAGATACTAAGACAAAAAGAGATGTAAGATACTAAGACAAAGAGAGATGTAAGATACTAAGACAAAGAGAGATGTGAGATACTAAAACAAAGAGAGATGTGAGATACTAAGACAAAGAGAGATGTAAGATACTAAGACAAAGAGAGATGTAAGATACTAAGACAAAGAGAGATATAAATACAAGACAAAGAGAGATGTAAGATACTAAGACAAAGATAAATGTGAGATACTAAGACAAAGAGAGATGTGAGATACTAAGACAAAGAGAGATGTAAGATACTAAGACAAAGAGAGATGTGAGATACTAAGACAAAGAGAGATGTAAGATACTAAGACAAAAAGAGATGTAAGATACTAAGACAAAGAGAGATGTAAGATACTAAGACAAAGAGAGATGTGAGATACTAAGACAAAGAAGATGTAGATACTAAGACAAAGAGAGATGTGAGATACTAAGACAAAGAGAGATGTAAGATACTAAGACAAAGAGAGATGTAAGATACTAAGACAAAGAGAGATGTAAGATACTAAGACAAAGAGAGATGTAGATACTAAGACAAAGAGAGATGTGAGATACTAAGACAAAGAGAGATGTGAGATACTAAGACAAAGAGAGATGTGAGATACTAAGACAAAGAGAGATGTAAGATACTAAGACAAAGAGAGATTAAATACTAAGACAAAGAGAGATATAAAATACTAAGACAAAGAGAGATGTAAGATACTAAGACAAAGATAAATGTGAGATACTAAGACAAAGAGAGATGTGAGATACTAAGACAAAGAGAGATGTGAGATACTAAGACAAAGAGAGATGTGAGATATTAAGACAAAGAGAAATGTAGATACTACAAACCCGAACACCAGCTAGGCCCCATGTGAATTTTGAAGATGTAGTATTTGTAGAGTTTTAAATTGTAATCTGTTAAATGAATTGTTTGGAGTGGCTACTTGCCGCCTTCTTAGCGACTTTCGACTGCAATGGTTTTGTTACGTCACAACTTTGGTACGGGATCTACGTTTTATCGTCAGTCTCAGATTGAACTATGAACTTTATTTTACCTACACTAAGATTCTCAATAAAATCCTCTGTTCACGAGGATGAGGAGTACATTGAAGAGAAAGAGAAAGAGAGAGGCGAACAACTATACTTAGTTCAAGATAGTTCTTATACACAAACAATAGACGAAATATAATGACTACAAATACTCCTTTAACTACTCTCTTGCTCTCATGTCTATCTCTTTACATTCTATTCTCTCTCTATCTCTCTACCAATTTCTATTCTTCTCATCCATCAATTTTCACTCCCTCTCATCTCTCTCCATCCATCTCAATTTCTCACTCCTCTCATCCTCCATCCATCTCAATTTTCACTCCCTATCTCTCCATCCATCTCAATTTCTCACTCCTCCATCTCCATCCATCTCCAACTTCACTCTCTCATCTCTCTCCATCCATCTCACTACTCTCATCCTCCATCCATCTCATTCTCACTCCTCATCTCTCTCCATCCATCTCCAATTCTCATCCCTCATCATCTCTCCATCCATCTCCAATTTCTACGCACTCTCATCTCTCCATCATCTCCAATTTCTACCTCTCATCTCTCTCCATCATCTCCAATTCTCATCCTCTCATCTCTCTCCATCCATCTCAATTTCACTCCTCTCATCCTCCATCCATCTCAATTTCTCTCCTCTCATCTCTCCATCCATCTTCAATCTCACTCCTCTCATCTCTCTCCATCCATCTCCAATTTCTCACTCCCTCTCATCTCTCTCCATCCATCTTCAATTTCTCACCCCTCTCATCTCTCTCCATCCATCTCAATTTCTCCTCCTCTCATCTCTCCCATCCATCTCAATTTCTCACCCCTCTCATCCTCCATCCATCTCCAATTTCTCACTCCCTCTCATCCTCCATCCATCTCCAATTTCTCACTCCCTCTCATCTCTCCATCCATCTCCAATTTCTCACTCCTCTCATCCTCCATCCATCTCCAACTCTCTCTCCTCTCCATCTCATTCTCACCTCTCATCTCCATCCATCTTCAATCTCCTCCCTCATCATCTCCTCCATCCATCTTCATATTTCACACTCCCTCTCATCTCTCTCCATCCATCTTCAATTTCTCACTCCCTCTCATCTCCCATCCATCTCAATTTCTCACTACCTCTCATCCTCCATCCATCTCAATTTCACTCCCTCATCTCTCTCCATCCATCTCAATTTTCACTCCTCTCATCTCCTCCATCCATCTCCTATTTCACACGCCCTCTCATCTCCTCCATCCATCTCCTATTTCTCACTCCCTCTCATCTCTCTCCATCCATCTTCAATTTCTCACTCCCTCTCATCTCTCTCCATCCATCTCCAATTTCTCACTCCCTCTCATCTCTCTCCATCCATCTCCAATTTCTCACTCCTTCTCATCCTCCATCCATCTCCAATTTCTCACTCCCTCTCATCTCTCTCCATCCATCTTCAATTTCTCACTCCCTCTCATCTCCCTCCATCCATCTCCTATTTCACACGCCCTCTCATCTCCTCCATCCATCTCCTATTTCTCACTCCCTCTCTCTAGTTCGACAAAAGGATGTATGTCTTCTTGAATATTTCAACTAGACGTATCATGGATACAGAGAATCATGAAATTAATTATTTATTCCATCTTTGTATATAAACAGGCTGCCCTCTTTCTGCCTTTTATTTCATCTTTTTTAAAACAGCCTGCCTTCTTCTCTTCTTTTATTTCCTCTTTGTTTTTAACAGTCTGTCTCTTCTATTATTTCATCCACAGGCTGCCCTCTTTCTGTCTTTTATTTCATCTTTGTTTTTATACAGGCTGCCCTCTTTCTGCCTTTTATTTCATCTTTGTTTTTATACAGGCTGCCCTCTTTCTGTCTTTTATTTCCTCTTTGTTTTTATACAGGCTGCCCTCTTTCTGTCTTTTATTTTATCTTTGTTTGTATACAGGCTGCCCTCTTTCTGTCTTTTATTTCCTCTTTGTTTTATACGGCTGCCTTCTTTCTGTCTTTTATTTCATCTGTTTTTTTTATACAGGCTGCTCTCCTTTTGCCTTTTATTTTATCTTTGTTTTTATACATGCTGCCCTCTTTCTGTCTTTTATTTCATATTTGTTTTTATACAGGCTGCCGTCTTTCGCCTTTTATTTCATCTTTGTTTTCTTTACAGGCTGCTCTCTTTCTGTCTTTTATTTCATATTTGTTTTTATACAGGCTGCCGTCTTTCGCCTTTTATTTCATCTTTGTTTTCTTTACAGGCTGCTCTCTTTCTGTCTTTTATTTCATCTTTGTTTTATACAGGCTGCCCTCTTTCGCCTTTTATTTCAACTTTGTTTTTATACAGGCTGCCCTCTTTCTGTCTTTTATTTCATCTTTGTTTTATACAGGCTGCCTCTTTCTTCTTTTATTTCATCTTTGTTTTTATATAGGCTGCCTTCTTTCTGCCTTTTATTTCATCTTTGTTTTTATACAGGCTGCCCTCTTTCGCCTTTTATTTCATCTTTTTTACAGGCTGCCTCTTTCTGCCTTTTATTTCATCTTGTTTATACAGGCTGCCTTCTTTCTGTCTTTTATTTCACTTTGTTTTATACAGGCTGCCTCTTTCTGTCTTTTATTTCATCTTTGTTTTTATCGATAGGCTGCCTCCCTCTTTTTTTCTTGCTCTTCTTTATTTCATCTTTGTTTTTATACAGGCTGCTCTCTTTCTGTCTTTTATTTCATCTTTGTTTTATACAGGCTGCTCTCTTTCTGTCTTGTTATTTCATCTTTGTTTTCATACAGGCTGCTTCTTTCTGTCTTTTATTTCATCTTTGTTTTTATACAGGCTGCTCTCTTTCTGCCTTTTATTTTATCTTTGTTTGTATACAGGCTGCCCTCTTTCGCCTTTTATTTCATCTTTGTTTTCTTTACAGGCTGCTCTCTTTCTGTCTTTTATTTCATCTTTGTTTTTATACAGCTGCCTCTTTCTGCCTTTTATTTCATCTTTGTTTTTTTATACAGGCTGCTCTCCTTCTGCCTTTTATTTTATCTTTGTTTTTATACATGCTGCTCTCTTTCTGTCTTTTATTTCATCTATGTTTGTATACAGGCTGCCCTCTTTCTGCCTTTTATTTCATCTTTTTTTATACAGGCTGCTCTCTTTCTTTTTTTTCCCATCAATCTTCTTGCCATTCTTAATTCTCTATAATACAGTACGAAAACTGGCTTATTTTATATTAGCCAATCAGAATATGACATTTTTTATCCGCATTTCATCAGGTCATACGCTTTTGCTCATTCTAGCACTATTACAGGGTTCAAGGACATTATCCAAGATAGACAGGCCAATAGTATACTTCTTTAGATTTATTTTGACCAAGTCTGTTGAGTTGAAGGCAATAATGTTCTAGCATCTCTTTATGTAGACACGCTGTCAACAATTGAACAAGAAATGAAAAAAACTAAAGTGATCGTCGACAGACAAATGAAAACTCGTTTGCAACTTTAAAACATCAGATTTTTATAATTAAAGTTGTTAATTTTTAGAATTCTAGATTAAGAAACTAGTTCTGTAAATACAAGAAATAAGAACCTCTAAAATATGACTGCACTGTTAAAATATATGCAAATGCAACTTTAATTATGTTGTTAGTCAGGATGTAAATATACAAACAATACATGTAATAAAGTAAAACTGACATTCATATATGGACACTTTATCACAAGTATAAGTATGAAGTGTACGCAGAATGATGGGGTTAAAGAAGAGACAGTTGAGAAATTAAAACATCAGAAAGTGATACAACATCGTACTAAACTTAATCTAGAAACAACAAATTAAATGGTTCGTCACATTACAGATTACCAACAGACATGCCATCAAGAGCAATATTGGTCCGATATAGATACAAACAAATGCCGGCAACACAAGGTAACCTCAGGATAACAGGACGACGAAAGACACTATTTATAAGCGCATACAAGGGCTCGTTCTTGAAATATCTTCCTATCCTGACGATTGAGGCAACAGGATTGAAAAAGAAAGAAGAAAGAGGTCGATGGGATTAGAGAGCAGACAGGCTTTGTGACACGATCACATCATCAGGTGCCATTCAATAGATCAGTGGCGGTCTCAAGCTAATTTTTGTGGGAGCAAGACACAAATTTCTGAAAAATCTGGTTTGGATTAGTTATATTTAATTTATAAAGTAATAAGTACATTACACTTTATTTTGGTGAGGCCATCTGATGGCCCTTAATGACGATCCGCCACTGAAATGGATAGAGCTCATATTCTTAACGCCGTCATAGAGTATGTTCGCAAAAAGGACATTCATCTAAACCAATCGACATCAACGATTGCAAGAGTTTGAATTGAAGATTGAAGTAGCAAAAAAAGAACAGTACAACATGTATATGAGTAGGCTCGTCAATCAACATCGAACTGGTACGGACAGTAGCTGGACACTGTTGGAAATATTGCGAAGGAGATCGGAACACCTAAGGACATGTTTGAAGTGTAATGAAGATATTCAAAACTGAAACCGCTTTGTACACATGGCTGAAAATGTGCTAATAAAATGATAATAAACTGTTGAATGCGAATTTCAACCTAGATAACAGAACATCAATGTCATTTTTCTTCTATTTGTCGTCTATAAAATATGTCAAATTTATTCATATCAGTTTTAAATACATTACAGCATTGTTTTCAAATGTATGAGACGTGCAATAAATCGAACAAAATAGACATTTACTTTAGAGAAAATCATTTCCTAATGAACAAAAACCAAGTAATCAACAGGTAATAGGTCTACATACGTCATAAAAACGTGTGCCGGTGCCAGAAATAACTAACTAAGCCATATATTCTGGATATTTTTTCTTGTGTAATTAAGTTCGTACTTTGCCCTTACTGTACTAATATTGATGAAACACACAGTATCTATTGTTCAGTTACCGGATTGTCATCAAGATAAGTACATTCTATTCTTCATGCCAAATGAAATCAATAAATGAAATAAGAAAGTTGTAGTTAAATTTCAGTTAAATTTCATGACGCAAGTTATTTCTCTATAACAAGACTAACATTAATAAGTTATTTCTCTATAACAAGGCTAATATTAATAAGTTATTTCTCTATAACAAGACTAACATTAATAAGTTATTTCTCTATAACAAGGCTAACATTAATAAGTTATTTCTCTATAACAAGGCTAATATTAATAAGTTATTTCTCTATAACAAGACTAACATTAATAAGTTATTTCTCTATAACAAGGCTAATATTAATACGTTATTTCTCTATAACAAGACTAACATTAATAAGTTGTTTCTCTATAACAAGGCTAATATTAATACGTTATTTCTCTATAACAAGACTAATATTAATACGTTATTTCTCTATAACAAGACTAATATTAATACGTTATTTCTCTATAACAAGGCTAATATTAATACGTTATTTCTCTATAACAAGGCTAATATTAATACGTTATTTCTCTATAACAAGGCTAATATTAATACGTTATTTCTCTATAACAAGACTAACATTAATAAGTTGTTTCTCTATAACAAGACTAATATTAATACGTTATTTCTCTATAACAAGACTAACATTAATAAGTTATTTCTCTATAACAAGACTAACATTAATAAGTTATTTCTCTATAACAAGGCTAACATTAATAAGTTATTTCTCTATAACAAGACTAACATTAATAAGTTGTTTCTCTATAACAAGGCTAACATTAATAAGTTATTTCTCTATAACAAGACTAACATTAATAATTTATTTATCTATAACAAGGCTAATATTAATAAGTTATTTCTCTATAACAAGACTAACATTAATAAGTTATTTCTCTATAACAAGGCTAACATTAATAAGTTATTTCTCTATAACAAGACTAACATTAATAATTTATTTCTCTATAACAAGGCTAATATTAATAAGTTATTTCTCTATAACAAGACTAACATTAATAAGTTATTTCTCTATAACAAGGCTAACATTAATAAGTTATTTCTCTATAACAAGACTAACATTAATACGCTATTTCTCTATAACAAGGCTAATATTAATAAGTTATTTCTCTATAACAAGACTAACATTAATAAGTTATTTCTCTATAACAAGGCTAACATTAATAAGTTATTTCTCTATAACAAGAATAACATTAATAAGTTATTTCTCTATAACAAGGCTAACATTAATAAGTTATTTCTCTATAACAAGACTAATATTAATACGTTATTTCTCTATAACAAGACTAACATTAATAAGTTATTTCTCTATAGCAAGTCTAACATTAATAAATAATTTTCTATAGCAAGAATAACATAAATAAGTTATTTCTATGACAATTTAAAACGTTATGCCGTCATTGTTTTGTAAACCCCAAAAATCGTCAATATTGTCAAAACGACTCCACTTAGAATATAAGGAACTACAACATCACCATAGACTTGACTTTATATTTCACTAAACTATCGTGTTTAGTTTAGTCGTCGGATCACCATCCCTGCACGTCGAAACAATTAGCCCATAAGTGCACCAATCTCTCCCTCAGTATGTCCCTCAGCGTGTGGCGACTAACGACACCGGTTCTTTGTTGGTTTACAATTCTTCTTTGTCTGCCAGCATAGCGTTCTTGTCGAGCTACACCACACTTAACTGTGAGTTCTTGCAGTCTGGTTAGTGTTGTAGATTCATCGCTATTGCATGAATCATGTACACGTCCTCTATCCCTTAGGGAATTTATAATATCAGCCTGGTCCTTTGCGGTCCCCCGCTTTGTACAGCAGCCATACCTGCAAGCCTATCCTGTAAAACTATCGTGTGATGTCATACACCAGATGATGATCAGAACTATCTTACAGTGATAACTAACTTTGTTTCTAGTAAACTGATGCAGGTGTTTCAGGACATCATGCGTACGTTTTTTTCGATCCAGTCCCTCACACTTCAACATTTTTATTCCTGGCACCAACTCTTTGTCCTCTTCTACACCTCCTTCCGTGTTGTAGACTGTGTCCCCTTATCCCTCATACACTCTCCGGCAATAGATCTCTAAATGCAACGAACACCTGCTTGTTCAGGACAATGTTTAGATCGGGAAACTTTAAACGTGGAGTCAAATTCTAACAAGGCGATGGCTCACCTAGTGGGACTGACTTCCCTAGATCAGTTTTCTGGCCTAAACATATATTGGCAAACGTTGAAAACATCGATCGAAACAACCGAACGCAATGTTTTATTACGTCCAGTTCAATTAGTGAAATATTTGCTGGATGTATGATATAAACAATGGACACACACAAAACGTGTGTGAAGTGTGTTTGGGTGTGAAGTATGTTTGGACCAGAGTGCAATGATAATTTTAAATGTACTGTAGATATAATTTAGACAATAGCAACACTAATGGACGTATATTGTTCAGAGTCACCCTATGCACATACATCAACTATATAAATAAGGAGCTAAATAAAAGTGGATACACGGTTGAACATATACAGAGAATGCACCCAGTGCCCAGCGTGTTAGTAGGGTTGGACTACGGTGACTAGTCCTTGTAGTGCTGGTTCAACCGCGGACTTGGCAGAAAAGCTACAGGTTCCTCAAGATTTACGGTTCTAGTGACACGAGCGAAGGGTTACGATGTCCATCGACTATGGAGCCGAAGAGCTTTCAGCTCAAGTGCTTCTGGATCAGAAAAAAATACAGAGAATGCAGAAGATCAGACATCTAGTGTGCCTCTGAAATGGAGCCTCAGAGTAGAGGAGGTATGGAAGATGTAGACACCGGAGATTAGTTGTTGACAGTGAAAGAGAAGAAACGAGAATGACATGAAATGAAATAAGTTTGCCTTGTTAATACAGATCTGGTTAAATTATTTTCTCTGATGACTTATGCATGAAAAGGTGATTGGAGGCCACAATACGAGATGAAGAAGAAGACGAAGTTGTTCAGGATCAGTTAGTGTGTATGTGTGTGTCTGCATGCATGTACGTGTGTGTATACTAATGTGAATGTGTGTGTACAATATGTGGCGAGGGAGGCTAGAATTTGGTATCGTTAAGTAATAAGACTGCACATTGATTATTACAAATATCTCCATTACCACTTTCCTTAGTTAATCCTTCCAATATCGCAATTTCCTCCATCAAATCTCTCTAATATTGCACTGTCCTCAACAAATCCCTTCGATATTGCATTATTCTCTACAAAGTTCTTCATTGTCACTCTCACTGACAAACCCTCTAGTGTAGCACTTTGCCTCCATAAATTCCCAATAGTTTTACTTTGAATGTGTTTGGTTTTTCCTGTAGAACATGAACTGATTAGTTATCGAGTAGTGTGAAGACCATCTAGTCAACCGATTAGTTAGTGAGTAGTGTGAAGACCATCTAGTCAACCAATTAGTTAGTGAGTTGTATGAAGACCATCTAGTCAACCGATTAGTTAGTGAGTAGTGTGAAGACCATCTAGTCAACCAATTAGTTAGTGAGTTGTATGAAGACCATCTAGTCAACCGATTAGTTAGTGAGTAGTGTGACGACCATCTAGTCAACCAATTAGTTAGTGAGTTGTAGTGAAGACCATCTAGTCAACCGATTAGTTAGGCGAATTAGTATGGAAGACCATCTAGTCAACCGATTAGTTAGTGAGTTGTATGAAGACCATCTAGTCAACCGATTAGTTAGTGAGTTGTATAAAGACCATCTAGTCAACCGATTAGTTAGTGAATAGTATGAAGACCATCTAGTCAACCGATTAGTTAGTGAGTTGTATAAAGACCATCTAGTCAACCGATTAGTTAGTGAGTAGTGTGAAGACCATCTAGTCAACCGATTAGTTAGCAAATAGTATGAAGACCATCCAGTCAACCGATTAGTTAGTGAGTAGTGTGAAGACCATCTAGTCAACCGATTAGTTAGTGAGTTGTATGAAGACCATCTAGTCAACCAATTAGTTAGCGAATAGTATGAAGACCATCTAGTCAACCAATTAGTTAGTGAGTAGTGTGAAGACCATCTAGTCAACGATTAGTTAGTGAGTTGTATAAAGACTCATCTCAGTCAACCGATTAGTTAGCGAATAGTATGAAGACCATCTAGTCAACCGATTAGTTAGTGAGTTGTATAAAGACCATCTAGTCAACCGATTAGTTAGTGAGTAGTGTGAAGACCATCTAGTCAACCGATTAGTTAGCAAATAGTATGAAGACCATCCAGTCAACCGATTAGTTAGTGAGTAGTGTGAAGACCATCTAGTCAACCGATTAGTTAGTGAGTTGTATGAAGACCATCTAGTCAACCAATTAGTTAGCGAATAGTATGAAGACCATCTAGTCAACCAATTAGTTAGTGAGTAGTGTGAAGACCATCCAGTCAACCGATTAGCAATCTAACAACAGTTATTTATAATAATCATACTGATCTCACTATAATTCAACCTCTCACTGTGTCAGCTAATATCGACTGTACCACCCATCTTCTGGAGTCGGCTACTAAAACACAAACTTAGCAACCTCAGACAGATCTTTCTAAGCCGTTGCACTACTTGTCTATATACCAGTCTTTGCTGAAATTGAAACAACGCGAAACCTTCCCTGGACATTCAATTTGCATGTCTGGAAGATTCTCTGATCGTCTCCACCGCAGTAATACGTACACCCTTGTGTATTCTCAACACAGCTTTTTTTTTCCAATTCGTCTCTTTTACAGAAATTCGTGATATTGTCTTCCCTTCAAGTAATAGATGTCCCTCTTTAACGTACAGTCCCTTGTGGACTTTATTATTGTCACTTTTCTCTTCAGTAATATAAAACTTCCATAACTGTCTCCCTCTCTTTCTCACTCACTCACATTATCGTACTCTCTCTCTCTCTCTCTCTATCGCAGTTACTCTGTCTATCTTCTTTCACTTTGCTGACTTTTCCGTTTTTCATCTCTATCGTATTATCATCATTTCACACTTTTCTTCTCTCTCTCTCACAAGGTATCAGATTATTTTATCCTTTTTTTACTCTATTCTAACTCTCTTCAACTGTCTTTTATCCTCTCTCGTTGTTTCTATCCAATTTTCATTCTCTATCTCTATTCTCTGCAATACTCCTCCCTTTTTAACCATATTCTGCAGTAGCAATTGCTTCTCTTCCACCATTTACTTCTTTATAGAAGTGTTGGTGGTGAAACGTAGTGATCTTGTGTGTGCTTGTTTTAAGGCACTTTGTAAGCTGATATTCATTTTTGTAAGGTTGTTCTTGACGCCGTTGCTCCCTCTTTTGCGTGGTCTTTCTCTTACTTTGTACTCATTATACTTTTTCTGTGTAGCTTCGTGGTAGACGATACCAGGGCATTCTGGTCAGGTGTCCAAACCATTTAATCTGTTGTTATTTTATGAATTGCATGACTGGTTTCACATCCCGTCTGCTTCTGATTTCTTCATTTCTAATTGTGTCTCTTATTGTCACACCTGCCGCTCTTTTAAGACACCTCATCTCTGTCGTTATGATTTTCCGCTCATTAGCTGCTGTTATTGCCATGTTTGGCACTGGTAACACAGTGTTGGCCTGAAAATAGTTTTATGGGATTTGCTTTAGTTGTTAGCGGTATGTCTTTATGTAACAACAGTGGTGTTAACTGTCCCAGTACTTTGTTAGCTTTTGTGCAACGATTGCTGATTTCGCTATCGATACCTCCAGCAATTGCAAAACTCGTAAAAACAAAGTACTGTAGTTTTAAAATACAAAAACAATAACAATACACGGCGACGTTTCGACCAATAAGACTTTATTTAACTCCTTCTTCTGCGAATGATCCATTTCGACCACTTGTTAACCAATCTGTGTGATTTCTATGTGATCTGAGCCTAAGAACGATTGTAATTTGTTCCAATTGTGCGCCTACAAGTAGACCAGCACATCCGATTTCTGCGATACGTCTTATTTACTAGGGTAGCTTACCTAGGGCATAAATCAGTCACCTTTTACATCATACCGTGTAGGTCACGGTGGTACTATTCTTTGCTTTCCGTGAGTGCCCCGGCATCACATTGGTGCCTTTATTAAGGAAAGAATACACCAGAATTGAAGAAATTCACTTCTTATACGGTAGACTTAACATATAGAAGTCCTTTTGACCACTTTCCCCGTTCTCGTAAAATATGAATAAGTAAATGTCCTCAATTAAGGCGGGAGTGGGTGGGGGTAAATAAACAAAAAGGGGAATGCTTTAATGACAAGCAATAATTGTAAGCATTGTAAAATTGTGTATTATGTCGCCATGTCTCTTCAACATACAATAATAACACAATGTAAGAGAATCGTTTTATCTCCGTATATGGTACCTTGCGACCTCATGGACTCAACACACTACATTAATATGTTACTTGTGTTTTCTCTTCTCATGATTCATATTATATATATATAAATGTTCAATATATATACAATATATAGTTACTTGATTTCTTTTATTGTTTCTATTCTTTTTCCACTTCTAGTATTTTGCATTTATTTCGTTGTTCGTTTTTAGTCACAGATTTCCATTTTAGGTCCGTTGAAATGTGTCTGCTTTTGTCTATATGTAGTATGCTGTAAAATTCATCACTCCTGTTGCATCGTTTGCTTGATAAAGAATTATTGGTCGAAACGTTGCTGTGTATTGTCATTGTTTTTGTATTTTGTAAAACTACATTACTTTGTTATTATGTGTTTCACCCTCTTCCTGCAAACAACAAACTATCAAACAAATTGAAATTACTTCAAGACTATAGGAGAATCTCATATGTAACTTTAGTGCCATTTTCAAGTCATCTAACACATACTGTATCCATTTTCTTCTTGTTCTTTCTCATCATCAATTTCCCAAAATGTCTTTCTCTATATGTGTCTTTGAAAACATTCATGAATCGTTTCGTGTTATCGCACATTTCTAGAGAACCACAGTAGCGTATGTTGTTAGTCTTCTTCTTCTTCTTCTTCTTAGTAAGCTCCATATCGACAACTTGTTAATCACTCTTCCGTGATCGTATGTGATCTGAGTCTAAGAGCGAATGTACGTTGTGCCAATTACGCGCCTATAAGTAGGCCAGCACATCCGATTTTTTTTATTTACAAGGGTAGTTTCCCTAATTCCTACGTAAGTCACCTTTTACGACATGCCTTGCAGGTCGCAGTGGTACTATTCTGTGCTGCCCTTTGCTGGCTGCAGCACCAGACATGTGAGAGTTACTTTAACATAAACAGAGACATTGTATAAAGTCAACAAAAACAAAAATATGTTTAAACGAATTTATCCCCAACTCTTGAACTGTTTCAAATTGATGATGATAACTATATATTTTAGTTAACCCGTTCGATCTTCTGTGCAGAGATACTGGCTCGTGGTACGTTTGAAGATAACGCAAAGCTAATTGAGATACATTGCAAAATACATGTCCCGGAGTAATAAATTAAATACATAGTGACAGGGTTAATCCATGAATACTGTTAACTGAATGATTATAACTGATCATAACTTGATGCAACGAATACATTGAAAGATAACATATGATTATACTGATCATAACTTGATGCAACGAATGCATTGAAAGATAACATATGATTATACTGATCATAACTTGATGCAACGAATGCATTGAAAGATAACATATGATTATACTGAATATAACTTATGCAACGAATCATTGAAAGATAACAAATGATTATACTGAACATAACTTCATGCAACGAATGCATTGAAAGATAACATATGATTATACACATAATCTGCAATCATTGAGATAACATATATTACAATAACTATGCAAAATGCATTGAAAGATAACAAATGATTAAACTGATCATAACTTGATGCAACGAATACATTGAATGATAACAAATGATTATACTGATAATAACTTCATGCAACGAATACATGAATGATAACAAATGATTATACTGACATAACTTATGCAACGATTACATTGAAAATAACAAATGAGTGTTTAATTCTGAAGAATGCAAAAAGTACATGATTAACTACCAATAACAGCAACAATTTGAAATAAAAGATCATTGATTTGAGAATAAGGAAGATAAAAAATTATACTGATCATAACTTTATGCAACGATTACATTGAAAAATAACAAATGCAGTGGTTTTTACATTTACTGAGAATGAAATACAGTTAACCACCAATAACAGAATACAATTTAAATAAAGATCATTGATTTGAGATAAGGGAAGACCAAGAAAATAAGGAAGGACAATATCAAGACCAACCTAAATAAACACGGATATAACACAACAAGTTCGACTCATCTGACACCGGAACGCAAATTAAAGCTCCCACCACTCCGCGTAACGGCAAGAGTGGACACTGAATTCCGCTTAAGGAAAGACAATAGACAATATATTGATCAGTGGCGGCTCGTCATTAAGGGCCAGTGGAGCCGGGACCCACCAAAAATAAGGTGTAACGTCTATTTATTATTTTATACATTAAGAAATATCCTAGCCGAAACCATGATTTTTCTGAAAATATCGATCTGGCCCCACCAACAAAAATGATCACGAGCCGCCACTGATATTGATCACAGTTATTCACTATCGCCCAACTTTCAAATATGATCTTCAGATAAAACGATCAGTTTTCTCTCTCAAATTCATTTTAAACAAAACTTGAGTCCATCTCAGTATTCATTATCAAGATATTGCTGTTATCAGTTTGTTAGAGAATTGCTGCTAGAATCATAAAATTACAAAATGTATATATCCTATCAGGAGAACTAATCATTACGTGTTAGCTCGACTAGTTTCGCTACGATATTCAATATTGCTTTATTTCCGAATTTGACTGAAGTTAAATTAAGTTTTGGAACATCGAAGACATGCTTTGAATTCCCATCTCTTAAGTGTGCAGTATCCATGAAATAAAGATTCGATCTCCGATCGAAACTAAGATAGAGGTTATACAGTAGTGTCTAAACTAACCTATGACGCGTGACTTGTGCATAGTTCGATTTAGCGTGCGCATTGGTCGCGAGACCTTCCTGGTAATTCTGCATGACCGCACATAATTAAAACCAATCTTTTAATTTGCAGGTATTGCTGGGTGCCAGGAAAGGAAACAACATTACTACCTGGGTTTTCATGCAATACCTATAATGGGATGTAGATCTGGAAACCATCCATCAAACATCGCTTCACTGCACTGACATGTGCATGGAGTCAAATGTGAATAGTATAATTAAGTAGAGGTCGATGATCGCACGCTGGTTCAAATGGCATTAGCCAATATCACTCAAGTATCGAAGAACTTTACGTGTATCAAGTGTACACTATATCGTTTTTTTGAGATCATTTGCAATTAAGAAAACGAAATGGTAGATAAATGTTAGACAAGGACATCAGTCTCATTAATATGGTAATATTATTCTGACATTTTACTTCCAGACCACCATAACCTCTTTCCCCGCAATTACGATTAATCTATATTTAACACTTGTTTTCCTTACTTTTTGTCTTTCCTCATCTCTCTTTCATTCTTTCTTTCTGTCCATCTCCGACACTTACTTTGTCTTTCCCCATCTCTCTTTCATTCTTTCTTTCTGTCCATCTCCAGCACTTACTTTGTCTTTCCTCATCTCTCTTTCATTCTTTCTTTCTGTCCATCTCCGACACTTACTTTGTCTGTCCCCATCTCTCTTTCATTCTTTCTTTCTGTCCATCTCCAGCACTTACTTTGTCTGTCCTCATCTCTCTTTCATTCTTTCTTTCTGTCCATCTCCAGCACTTACTTTGTCTTTCCCCATCTCTCTTTCATTCTTTCTTTCTGTCCATCTCCAGCACTTACTTTGTCTGTCCCCATGTCTCTTTCATTCTTTCTTTCTGTCCATCTCCAGCACTTACTTTGTCTGTCCTCATCTCTCTTTCATTCTTTCTTTCTGTCCATCTCCAGCACTTACTTTGTCTTTCCCCATCTCTCTTTCATTCTTTCTTTCTGTCCATCTCCGACACTTACTTTGTCTGTCCCCATCTCTCTTTCATTCTTTCTTTCTGTCCATCTCCAGCACTTACTTTGTCTGTCCTCATCTCTCTTTCATTCTTTCTTTCTGTCCATCTCCAGCACTTACTTTGTCTTTCCCCATCTCTCTTCATTCTTTTCTTTCTGTCCATCTCCAGCACTTACTTTGTCTTTCCCCATCTCTCTTTCATTCTTTCTTTCTGTCCATCTCCAGCACTTACTTTGTCTTGACTTTTACTCTTCTTCTCTGTCATTTTTGTAACTTTGTCCTTATGTCTTTCTCCCTCACTTTATACATTTCATTCTCTTACACTCCCTAATACTTTCTCTGTCTTACTTTCCTTCGTAGATTCTCTGGTACCCTCTCTTTCTTTAGAAATTTTTCAATTGTTTTTCGCTGATACTTTCGCTTTCATTGTTTTCTCTCTCTCCAATTCTCTCAATCTATTTCTACCATTCTCTGGCAAATGTTTTTTGTTACTTCCTTATCCACTTTCTTATGTTTATTAAGAAGCAAAGAAATAAACAACATGATATAACAAGAATATGGAGCAGTCCAAACCTGCGCTAATCGGTTGATAAGCTGACCTACTTTATTTGAAAAGTTACACACTGTCTTCTCCAACTTTAAAACTGGATTGAATGTAGCAATTAAACTTCAAGGTGGCATAAGACGCTGGTCATTCATTTTTGTGAAGAAAATTGTAATTTATGATGTACAAAGTAGCTTGGACACAGAAGAAGTGATATAGTTTTATTTTAGGGTGGTAGGAGCTTATTGCACAATGAAATACAAGCAACCATCAATAAAAAGCTTACAATAAAAAGAGATCGGGTACTAGAGCTAAGGGAAGATCAAGAAAAGATGGATAAACAATATCAAGACCACGCTACATAAACACGGATATAACACAACAAGGGGGACTCATCTTGCCCTAGGACGCACATTAAAGCTCCCATCTTACGCTTAACGACAAGAGTGGACAGCCAACTATATCTTCAACCTGGGAATAGACAATAGGACCTTATTTTCTAATTGTATACTGTCTGCCGTTTAAGAAATTAATTTATTTTCTACTGTTGTATCCTTTAAAAGGGTTTTAAAGCGGAAGGATTGATTTCATTGCACCGGGTTTTACCCCGTATGGCTCGGTCCCACTCCGAAGAAATGACACGCCACCTGCCGATAGTATTGCACAAAGCACGAACTCCGTAGCTCTAGTAACAATCCTAGGGGTCTCTGGAAAAAAACTGCACTTGTGAACAGAATCGCGCGGTGCGGATTCGAACCCACGACCTTCGACTCACAAGGCAAAGAGTTTAACCACTTAGCCACAGAGACCCATCTTGTATTGGTTGTATCATTTGCTTGATAAAGGGATTTTAGTCGAAACGTGGATGTGTATTGTTTTTGTACTTTGTAAGACTTCAGTATTTTTAAAGGTGTTTTGCCATTGCTACTTAGTTATACTGCAGTTTTCCCTTATATCTATGATTTAACTACGATAATACGGTATTTCTGGACTAGAGTCAGTCTTGCGCTGTGTTTGTTAGAATAACATGGTGCCCGAGGGGTTACCAGAGACCACATTTGGGGTGTAAAGAATAAAACCACTGTTACCTGCACGCATGTCGTAAGAGGCGACTAAGGAGGTTTGGCTGAAATCGGATGCACGTGTCCAAACCTGCTGCCTTGAAGGTCGACTGGGGACAGTCCAAGGCTGACGGAGAGCGAACCCAGTAAACGCTGGTTGAAATCGGATACATTGCCGAAGAACATGCACCATAGCTCCAAATGGTACTGAAGATGTGACGTAAAAATACGTTCTTGGCAAAGGCTGTTTATATATCACAATAAAAATGATCAAAATGGCTGAAAAGAACGATCGAGAGAGAGAGAGAGAATAACATGGAATTTCTTGACAGTCATTTGAAACCTTGTTTAATGTAGTATTTGCTGTCTTAACAAAACGAAAATAAAAATCATAGCACTAAGAACTCGGTGGCGCAAAGACATAAATGGACACAAGATATGATACGTAATTTCAACATTATAACAACAGAGACAATATATTCACAACTATTAAAGCTGCAACCCCTAGGGTAAACTAAAATATAACAATATATTTGTCAAAGATTTTACAAACTATATTTCTTTTCAAATAAAGATCAATAAAAATAAAGATGATTCTTTTGCGAATTTTAGATGTCTAGCCTATTATATATAATCAAATATAAAAAGTATTCTAGAATAATTGTTTTCCTTTCAATAATCGATACTCTTCAATAAGAAACGACGTCATCTTTGTTCAAGTTGTCAAACTATATAACACATAGATCGCAACTTGATATTTATCTCGTATTCGAGTTTACTAATCATGTCTAGATTGAAGGAAATAACACATTTTTTTTATATGCGGACAGAGAAAATGAAATAAAATAAAAATCAATAGATGAGATTAGCATGAGTTGTACCAAACTAACCCAACTAAATGTACCCCTGTAGATCATTTGGAAGAATAAAACGAAATAGTCAAGAGCCCGTTTTCATGGCGTGTGGTTTCAGTTTAAGTTTGGAATATCTTCATTGCACTCCGGATATGTCTTCAGGTGCTTCGATATCCTTCTTTCGCAACATTTTCAACAACGTCCAGCGACCGATCGTACCAGTTCGATTTTGATTGATGAGCCTACTCCTATACTGTGTTGTTCTTTTCTGGGAACTCCAATCTTCAATCCCAGCTCTTGTAATCCAGCAATTGACGTGGATTGGTTTTAATGAAAATCCACACTCTACGAAAGCGTTCAGAATGTCTCAGCACTATCCACTGACTGGCCCCTTGATATGGTTCTGCAACGCTCACGGTTGCAGAACTAGCCAACCTATTTGCTCTCACATTGCCAACGACACCCATGTGCCCTGGAACAAAGATATAGAGTGTGATACATTAGTAAATACGTTGTTTAGACATATTATTGTGTGGCCAACATTACGGAACATAGGGGTCAACTAACACTTGGAAAGATTATTTTGTTTCGAAAATCGTGGCATATCCCAAAGGACGTGGCCATCAACCACAGTAAACAAGTCGTTGATTTTCTAGGCACCACTTATACGTTCAGTAGTTTCCATTGCTTTCTGAACGGGTGGCGCCATCGTCCTTTGTTAAAATCAACGGAAACAATTTGCAAGCAAACTGTCCGCAGCGTGATTCGAACTCAGAACGTCGGGGTTAATAGACCGAGTCACTAACCTCTAGGCCACAGACGCCACTTTATTTTGTTTAAGTTCATTAAATCAACTCTTTGATATTTATCTGTATTTGATATTTCGTTTCTTGTTTACTCAGTGTCTTACTATCGTTCCTTTCTTGTTTTCGCTTGTCATTCTTTCTCATCATAATCATCATCATCAGGTGCCCTGCCGGCTGGCGTATACGATCATGATTCTCCACAAATCTATGTCGTTGGTGTTTGCTATCAACTCAGATGTTGACGCTCTACTGTGCCATGAGGTCAGGCTATCCAAAATTGTATCTCTCTGTCTTCCTCTGTCACGTCTACCCTCGATTTTACCGGTTGTTACAATGTGTTCTAAACCTCTCCTCCACATCAGTCTATCCTCCATATCATTAATGTGTTCTTTCCAGAGAACATATCAAGTAGAACAAACTCGTTACCAAACCTATTTGCTTTACTAAACGTAGATATTTTCTTTTAAAGAGCAATCATCCACTATCATACCTACACGACTTGTGCTTCCATATTACTAATTGTGATCGTTTTTAGGAATGTATCATCTACACCCTCCTCCCGCAAATTCACATACACATTTCGAACAGTCTTTCCCGGAATGAAAAAGTTCCACCCCACCGTGTCCTGTAATAGACTCGACATATGGAGTTTATGTGTTTTAAGATGATTGTTGTTCTGAAGGTTTGAGGTTCAAATCCAGGTAACGTCGAGTTGAATATGACTGTGTCTTATGCCGGACATGGAGGTATTTATACTTTCATGATGAGAGTCAAGCCGACAAAAGCTATGATGAGGTGATGATGATGAGAATGTTGAGAGGAGATGATGAGTGAGAGGAGAGCTCAGTGTGTGATAATGAAGATGATATGTGGAGATGATATAATATGAAAGATGTGATATGATGTGTGTTAATCTGATATGATATATATGAGATGTATATTGATATGATATGAGAGATGAATAGTGATGATGGTGTATATTGTGATAATAAACGATATTTATTAATTAGATTAGATATATATAAATATGATATAATATAATTATATATGATGATGAGTGATGATGATGATATGATGATGAGAGAGATGTTGATGAGATGACTGATAATGAAATCATATGATGAGAAGATGATGATGATGATGAGATGAGATAATGAAAGATGGGGATAGATGAATATATGAGGATGATGATGATGATGATGATGAATAATGATATGAGTACGATGGTGAATGATATGATGATGATGATGATGATGATGATGATGATGATGATGATGTGATGATGAGATGGATGATGATGGGATGTGTGATGATGATGATGAATAGTAGGATGATGGATGATGATGATGGTGAATGATCGATGATGATGAGATGGATGATGAGATGATGATGAGTGATGAATGATCTAATGATGATAGGATGATGAATAATGATGATGATAATGATGAGAGGATGATGGTGAATGATATGATGGCGGATGATGATTATATACTACAATCTACAGTGCAGCAAGACTACTACATTATCATAGTAAACCACTTATAGTGAAGTATTTATGATATAAACAATACAAAAGTTAGTTGATCAAACATTAACGAACAAACTTGATCATATGATCTCAAAAATATTATATACAAAAACAAATATAACAGTATTCAATTGAAGCTATAAAAGATATGAATAAATCAAGTTAATGTTTATTTTGTTCTGAATGCAAACAAAATCAATGAATTGTTAGATAACAGCTCCCCGGGGACAAGTTTGTCATCGACTTTAATTTCAGGTTCATATTTATGGTTGTCGCACCTGTCCTGCTGAAGAAGGTGTGTATACCTGTAGAACGTAGCCTTGGTTAAGTTTGAAATAGCATTCAATAATGTTAATTGATTAATTGATACACCCTGTTTTGCTGGGGCTTGCAAGGGGAGCAAAGATTAGTAACACTGCCACCTAAATGGCATGTCGTAAGAGGCGACTCAGGTAGGGGCCTAGGAAAGCTACCCTAGTAAATAAAAACGTCGCAGAAATCGGATGTGCTGGGTTACTTGTAGGCGCATAACTAGCACACCGTAAAATCGCTCTTAATCAGAGATCACATACAAATCACGAAGAGTGGTTAACAATTAGTCGATATGGAGTGTTCGGGAAGAAGATTGATTGATTGATTGATTGATTGATTGATTTGTATAATCATCATAGTTGTATTTCAGTAAATAATGATATGTGTCCCGATCTGTTTTCTACACCAGAAAATGTTAGCGCCAGTACACAAGGTATCTAGCACGATCGATTTCACTGGTGTAATTTTGATATAGTTATTATGTCGATTTTTGATTTTTATTTTGATGGTCTATATGGTGAAGTGATTAAGACGTTTGCCTGACGTTCTGAATGTTGTTAGTCTGAATCTGGACAGAGTCACATGTGCTATTCTTTCCTGAGGTGTCTATGATTGGTGCTGAAGTTAGGTATTTCGTGCTTTGTGCAACACTCTTAGTGTCGTGCGATTGCTGCCGAGAGGGACGGGGTCATATGGGCAAACCTGGAGTATTGAAGTTAGTACTTAGACTATAGACCATTTCATTTACATGTTTAATTTATGTTCAGCTGCAACTATCGTATATATCTGTGCCAGCTCATATAATACATAATGTTAGCTGCAAAAATATTACATAATGTGCCCAGCTGCATGTGATCCGAGCCTAAGAGCGATTGTGCGCTGTGCCAGTAATGCTCCTACAAGTATTTCCGATTTACATGCACGCCCGATTGCTGAGACACTTTTTATTTACTAGGTAGCTTCCTCGGCACCTACCTCAGTCACCTCTTACGACATGCTTTGTAGGTTGCAGAGTTGCTATTCTTTGCTCCCCTTGCGAACTCCGACAATACACGGTCGGAAACCCTATACAATCGAAACCATCAGTTTTTAGATTATATACCTTCAATATAATAGACCCAATGTTTATATGTATCAAGACATAGAATGCTTTTTAAATATTCCAAGAGCCCGCCTGCCCAGCGTGTTCGTAGCGCGTAGGACGACGGGTGACAAGCCCCCTGTGAGTGCGGTTCAATTCCGCGGGCTGGCAGAAAAACCACAGGTTCTCCAGATTTACGGTGTTCGTGGCACCGAACCGAAGGGTTACGATGTCCATGGCACCGAGCTGAAGAGCTGAAAAAGCTCAAGTGCTTCTGGATCGGGGAAAAAAAGATCTCCAAAATACAATGTGAATAATCTCAAGTCCTGTTTCCAAAGCTCAACACTAACACAAAGAAACAGTACTAAAATTTATTCCAGACCCTGTGACCTAATATATAATAAAATGATTGACATTCTAACAAGGAAGAGGGGAATCACTCGCACAAATCGATAAAAAAATCTAGTATCGTGATTGTACAAATATGATAAAAGCAAAATTGAACAAACAGTCGAAGCAGTAGCACTCAAGTGCAGATCCTAAAGACCCACTGCACAAGCCATTAAGACAGGGAACAAAATACATCAAACTGCGATGTTATATCAGGATACTCAAAATTTGGTGAAAATGTTGTTCTATTGTCTACTGAGCCCAGAAACTACAAAACACATTATTGATGCATGTCGACTCTTCAAAGAATACAGTGAAAAATAAAACATACATAAGCGGCGCCATATATAAGCCCGAACTACTATATGGATAACTTGATGTGAGTTGTACAGTCCATTGAAGCTATTGATAAGGTGTGCTTATCACTTGCAGAAAAACGACGCAGAGGAAAAGAAAGAGCAGCACTCACTCTATTTACCTGTTATCCTTATTGTATGTCTTGTTCTAATTACTTGTTTTTCTCAACATGAGAGAATTGTAAGCCGGAGAATTGTATCGTTTACAAAGTAGCAGCCAAATGTACAAGACTAATTCTCTCATCTACGTTCTTATATCGATATCCTGTACTTCTCATCAAGGTGCGTATCCTTTATGCTCTCTTTGCAGCACATCTGAAATTCACTCTGTCTCTAGCCAGTTCATCCACTTCGTCGATGGTCATATTCATGGTTTCTTTAATATCTTGTAGCCATCTTCTTATTGGTCTGCCTCTGCGTCCTGGGAACCTGCCCTCTAATATTGTTCTCTCCAGACCATCGTGACGCTTGATGTGACCAAAGTATATAATTTTCTGTATAGTATATTGTTTATCAGCCAATTCTCTTTAACAGTTAGTTCTTTCAGGACATCAGTGTTCTTCCTTTTTCTGTCCATGGTATTCGTAGGATCTTTCTGTAGCATTTCGTTTCGAAGGACTGGATTTTCGTTCTTGTTGTTTGTACTGTACTACTACTACTACAAAAAAGGCAGATATGAAGATTGTACATAACAAAATATACATATATTGTAACTCTACACTGAATACGTTGAGTACATATTATCAAAATAATGATGATAACTAACCAAATTCAACATATATGCAATAAAGCAAATCGAACACTAGAACAAATGGCACTAATTTAGAAATGCAAACATGTCACCATGAACACCAAACGAGCATTGTACAACACAATCTTTCTCCCACCATTATGCTATCAATGCCAAACCTGGAGGCTGTCATCAAACGATAGTTGAAAATTAGTCACGACAGAGATGAAGTATCTTCGCAGAATGCTTTCTCAAGAAGAGACCGGTTTAGAAATGAAGACATAACGAACGAAGTGGATACAACATCAATACTAAGCTTCGTCAAGAAACAACAAATGAAAATGGTTCGGCCACACAAGCAGATTACCAACAGACAGCGCTCTTAAAGAGCAATGTTACTCCGATACACTGGTAAAAAAAAAGTAAAGGAACCCTTTCATACCTCGTGGTATATAGGTCAATACAGTGTTAGGCTTGTATTTTTCATTGACCGTCGGCATACGATGGGTGATGTGGTCAGCATCACGCCGGCCGCCTTTACTTTCCCAGAGTATGTCTGGTACCCAGTTGAGGCTGGGTCGACCTGAGAGCCGTTGCGGTCGGGAAAAATTACACGCGCATTGCGGGAGCTGAACCCAGACCACCAGACTTGAGAAGCGAGTTCACTAACAACTACGCTACAGCGGCTCTCCTGATACACTGGATACAAGACAAAAGACCGTTCACGCAAAAGTGGACCTCAGAAATAACAGAGGCAGTGAAAAACACTTTTTATGTAGCGCACACACAAGTCCGTTCTAGAAATCTCGTCTGATATTGGCGTTGCGAGGCAAAACAAGATTACAGAAAAAGATAACTAAAATAAAGAGGTGGTGAGAGACTCTAAGTTGGCTGGATTTATCATCCTAGCAAGTTATGTATACACCATATCCTCAAATATATCGTGTATAAGGGAGGAAAAGAGGACACATTGTGATTTAATATTTCGAAATTAAAATAATTTGAACAGAGTCAAAAATAAAGAACAAAGCAGAATTTGAAGAAAATACAAGAACAGACCATCTTGCAATGTTTCACATTTTTTGTTAATGTGATCAAAATTTGAAAATAACTAAACATGAATACATTTGAATAAAATATATCTGTCAAATAATAATGAACATAAAATATATATCGAATGCAGGAGAAATAGTGAAAACAAGGAAATGTCTGGCCAATGACTACTAACAGCCGTAATAGAAAAGAAAAAAGGGAAATATGTTGGGTATGCTCTGTGAAAACGATCACAGAATCACATAACAGACAATAAAGTGGAAGGCGAATGATTCAAGAAAGAAAGAACGCATTAGGAAAGTACAATGAAATACAAATACAATACATGTTAGTGAGAGAGAAGAAAAATAGAGTACTCATTTCAATAGTGAAGATTGAGCGAGTTGCCCAAGATAGAGCGGCATGGAGAAATTGCCTGCAGACACTATCTTATTAGAACTGTACGAGATAAATAAAATATTATATCACTAACATATCTTCTTACTCAAATTAACATGCAACAGATTAACGCAATTTCTCCACATATAAATTAACACTCAACAGATTAACGCAATTTCTCCACATATAAATTAACACTCAACAGATTAACGCAATTTCTCCACATATAAATTAACACATTTTGTAGCCCTACAATTGTTGTTTAGTTATTTTTACATGCAAATTAATCAGCAGCAAATAAAAAAATGTTTTCCACAGAGACATTCTCTGCCTATGTTTTATGGATATCAGTATTTTTTAGGAATCTATTCGGCGCCGGAAAACACCGGACGGGACTAGAGCCTCTACAGTTAAAAGTTTCCACCGTCACCTACTTTCCAGTATAATACATCACAAGATATGCCCTTTGTTTAGTGTAGTCAAGACCACGTCATCGACTGATTTACACGTCAATTAGTATCATAGTAATGTGCAGCAATGTAAAAATGAATCCGTTTTCAGGGTGTCTGAAACCTTTCAAGGAAGAGCTTTCATGGTTGATGTAGGAGATTACCGTATTACTTGTGATGTTGTTTAATTACATAAGTAAGTGGTAGGTGGATGATGTTGAGGTAGTAATAACTCTTACTCATCTTTGATCAGTTTAATCAGCGTTTATTGATGACAGTAACCAGTGGCGGACCGTCATTATGGGCCAGTGAGGCCGGACCCCACTAAAAATAATGTATAACATGTATTTATTATTTTATAAATTAAAATATAGCAACTTAAAACCATGATTTATTCGGAAGAAAATGTCTGACCCCACCAACAAAAATTATCACGAGCCGCCACTGACATTAATTTACTGTCTTGACAAACAAGTCCACACCCCATCACAATTTCTATCGGTCTCCTTTTGTTGCTACTATCTTGTCACTTAGCAGTCTTAACTAACGTACGTCAAACTAGTTTCATTCTAGTGCTACTTTTCTCACCATAGTGTGCACTCACCATAGTGTGCACTCACCATAGTGTGCACTCACCATAGTGCTCACTCACCATAATGCACTCACCATAGTGTGCACTCACCATAGTGTGCACTCACCATAGCGTGCACTCAACATAGTGTGCACTCACCATAGTGTGCACTCACCATAGTGTGCACTCACCATAGTGTGCACTCACCATAGTGTGCACTCACCATAGTGCGCACTCACCATAGTGTGCACTCACCATAGTGTGCACTCACCATAGTGCTCACTCACCATAGTGCGCACTCACCATAGTGTGCACTCACCATAGTGTGCACTCACCATAGTGTGCACTCACCATAGTGTGCACTCAATATAGTGTGCACTCACCATAGTGTGCACTCACCATAGTTGCACTCACCATGAGTGTGCACTAACCATAGTGCGCAGCTTTGACGTGCAAACACTATACCATCGTTTCCCAAAGTGGGTGGTACCGCCCCAGTGGGCGCTGAAGCCTTCAGGAAGCGATAGTGGGTTCAGAAGCATTTGGGGAGATTTTTCTCCGTGATTTTACGGATTGAATAATCATTAAAAATGTGAACTCTGCATTTTAATTCATCTTATGCCCATCTTACACGATCAATTTTTTCATCAATTTTCTATTTCATGTATATAATCATTTGAAAATTGATCATGAATGACAGAAATGTATGTCAATTATTTATGTCAAAGTGAAAATAGAGCATGCATGTATATATATATATATGTGTGGGGGTGGGGGCGTTGACAAACTGTTATAATGTGGAGGGGACGTTACAAAGTTTATGTCGTGCAAAGTGGGCGGTGGGCCGAAAAGTTTGGGAATCTATACACTAGACGGTGTCTCATTATATTATCTCTGGATTGTTTCTACTGTTCTGTCTACTTGTCTAGTATGCAGAAATATTTGTTATAGGGGGATAGCCGTATCCATCTGCATAGATATGTCCTTCTACATGGTTAAAGAACTGTCAGTGCTAATCTAAGACTTTTTTAGGGCTAATATATGACATATCAGGGTCAATCTATGACCTTTTATGGCTAGTCTTGAGACCTTTAAGGGCTAGTTTAAGACCTTTCAGATCTAGTCTAAGACTAACACAATAAACTATTGAGAAAATATTTGATTAAATCATTGACTGAAGGTATAATGCATTAAACTATTGAGAAAGTATTTAATTAACTCATTGAATGAAGGTATAACATATTGAACTATTGAGAAAGTATTTGATTAACTGAAGGTATAATACATTGAACTATTAGAAAGTTTTATTAAATCATTGAATGAAGGTATAACACATTGAACTATTGAGAAAGTAATTTATTAAATCACGAAATGAAGGTATAATACATTGAACTATTGAAAGTATTTGATTAAATCATGAATAAAGGGATAACACATTGAACTATTGAGAAAGTATTTGATTAAATCATGGAATAAAGGTATAACACATTGAACTATTGAGAAAGTATTTGATTAAATCATGGAATAAAGGTATAACACATTGCACAATTGACAAAGTTCCAAACTGTTTTAATGGTCTTCCATGCTTTTAGTCAGCACTTGACAAGTTCACATGAAACAATGAGAAGCATTTTCAGTGGTGTTCGTTGGCACAGCATCGAAGCAATTATATTGCAACAAGTTGTCGAGAAGTTGGAACACTGACTACCGACCGACTAGTCAGCACTTCACAAGTTCACATGAAACAATGAGAAGCATTTTCAGTGGTGTTCGTTGGCACAGCATCGAAGCAATTATATTGCAACAAGTTGTCGAGAAGTTGGAACACTGACTACCGACCGACTAGTCAGCACTTGAAAGTAATTACCATTGTTCTGTTATTGCTGGTGACATCAGTGAAATTCAAACGTATTTTTAACTGCATGAAGCAACGACAGATTTTCACAACAAACAGATGTTTGAGATGAACAAGTTAGTGGATTTCTGGTAATTGCATGTCTGAAAGAAGTTGTACAAACATGTGTCCTTTGACATAGCTATTGATAATTTTGACATTCAAATCAAAAACACGATCTTTTGTTTTTGCTATTCGTTTTATTGTCTATTGTCTATTCCCAGATGGAATATGGAGTTGGTTATTCAATCTTGCTGTTAAGCGTGTAGGGGTGGGAGCTTTAATTTGTGTTCTATGGCTAGATTATTCGTTTTACTATTGTCAAAACTAGAGTTTGCGTAAATTGCATTGACGAAATTTGTGTTCTATGGCTAGATTATTCGTTTTACTATTGTCAAAACTAGAGTTTGTGTAAATTGCATTGACGAAATACTTCCAATACAAAGTTCTTCTTCTTCGAACGCTCCATGCCGACCACTTGTTAACTACTCTGTGTGATTTGTATGTGATCTGAGCCTAATTGCGATTGTACGTTGTGCCAGTTATGCGCCTACAAGTAGGCCAGCACATTCGACTTCTGCGATGCTTTTTATTTACTAGGGTAGCTTTTCTAGATTATTCATCAGTTGCCTCTTACGACATGCCTTGCAGATCGCAGTGGTATCATTCTTTGCTTACCTTGCGGACCCGGTTTTGAAAGCACTTGAGCTTTCAGCTCTTCGGATCAGTGCATTGAACATCGTAACCCTACGGTTGGAGGCCATGAACACCGTAAATCTGGAGAACCTGTGGCTTTTCTGCCAGCCCGCGGAGTTGAATCACACTCACAGAGAGCGTGTCATCCGTCGTCCAACACGCTACGAACACGGCGGGCAGACGAGCGACTGTGTCCTTAAAAACGGTCATCTGTCTAGCTAGGCAATGGGGGGCCGTAAGAAATACAGTTTTGTGGTTCGAATCTTGCGTTTAGTAATTTGTCTTTATCTGGTATCCCCACATATTTGTTCATTGTCTTTTTATTTATCATTTTCATTGGCTCTGGCGTTTTCCCTTGAATTCCTTTGTTTTAAACTCATTAGTCTCTACGAAACAGTGAGTATGGCTGTTGGCAGTGGCGGGTGGTCATTAAGGGCCAGTGGGCTGCCCCCAAATGTAAACTGTAGCGTGTACTCCTGGACGCAGAGGCAGACCAAGAAGAAGATGGCTACAAGATATTAGGTAAATCATAAATATGACCATCGACGAAGTAGGTGAACTGGCTACAGACAGAGCGAATTTCAGATGTGCTGCAAAGAGAGCAACGTCCTATAAGGATACGCACCTTGATGATGAACTTGTACTTAATATTGTAATAATTATGTGTTAATATAATAAATATCACTTTAAACGTGATTCTGATTAGCTTTGGGAGTTGAATATATAATGCTAAATAGCATTTACAGTCTGGCCCCACCAACACAAATGATCACGATCCGCCACTGGCTGTTAGGCTCGTGATGGCTTTATGCACATTACTGTGTTATCGTGAACATGACTGCTAACAATAATCACTTTGTGGTTTTATTTCATAGAGTAATTATACTAGTAATGTGCTTTTATGAGGTAATTTCTCTATGGTTGTATTTTTCAATGCAAAAACCAATCTATAATTATATGTGTTTTTTCCTAGTAATAAATCTAGGATTGTCATTTTTATGTTTAGAACAATATGTTAATGAAAAGACAAAGAGAAACCATAGGCACTTAAAAAAGCTACTACACATGAATTAAGTGATATTCATCAGTTTTCCATAAAAAAGTAAGGCAATGACAAACAATCATCATTAGAGAAGTGTGAGGCGTCTCTGTAGATGTTCATCTCTAGTGCTAAATGTACCAGGTTCACTCCCTCGTGGAGCCATCTGGATATTTTTCCAGAGATCTTTGATTTCAGTGTATGTGAGATCGAGTTTCTAGTCCTATCGGAGACAGGCGTTAAAACGTAGGTACCGCATTCAATGTGAGCATCTAAAAGAACACTTGGCAGTTCAAAATTGAGGAGAGCAGGCTGGAAAGCCGCTGAGCGGGCAAAATTCATAAGAAAAGATTAAAATTAAAATTCCTGCAAACATATCTTCATCATCTTCGAAATTACATCGGGGACCCTCGCTGGAGCTAAGGAGTTCGTGCACTGCAGCTGAGATCTTCCTGTGTAAGAAAGAGATCGGAGCACACATGGTTACTCACCGAAGTACAATGATGATGATCCTATCATCAATCAATGAGAGTGAATGTTTCCAGGCGGATAGCATCCAGACCAAGAGAAAGCAATAAACAAACAAGAAAGAAATAACAACAGTTCATGCAGAGTTATCTATTGTTTATTGTACTAGTTCCATTGCCAACAAAATTGTGTTTCGTTTTATACTATTTTTTTCTACAGTAATTTGGATACAATTTACTTTCAATAGAACAATACTTATCCACACGGTCATACTGACTTCGACAAAGTGGTTCTGCTTAACTGCTATTACTGGGCCCAGCTAGTGACGGCTCGTCATTAATGGCCAGTGGGGCTGGACCTCACCAAAAATAATGTATAACGTGTATTTATTATTTTAAAATTATTTGTTCATAATTATTACTTTTAACGTGAAACTTATTAGATTTGAAAGTTGAATATATAATGCTAAAATATCATAATCAGTCTGAATTTCAGCGTATTTGGTATACTTCACGCATACGTATTAGTTTTAGGTCCAGTAGAAATGTAGTCTATTTAAAACGTTTGTAAACATAGTGACCTCTGATCCCACTTCCACTGGCTATTTAGCACAGACAAATATGTGAGTTTCATTTATTGAGTAGGAAAAGTATTGCGTGGCCAAGACAGTGCACAGTTGAACGGTGTTATTGGTTGTCTGTCCCCACTAACAAACATGCTACGAGCCGCCACTGTTCACAACTACTCCTCCACTCCCTCGTTAGACACAACCATCTACGTAATGACGAGACATATTGATTGCCAACGCAAATTAACAGGTCCTCTTCTCCCGAACTGGCTGAATTCCCTTGTTTATTTCTATTCAATATAGCTCTGAATTATAAACTCGTTTATATGCTTTTGTGTGTGTCCATTATTATCAAGTGCATCTCGTATTATATTTCTTTTTTCCGCTCAAATTCTATCATGGAGATGTCCATAATGCTATCCTGCTGGAACACATCATACGAAATAGCGTTTATATTTGTGTCTATTTGCTTTGCTTGAAAACACTGACTGTTTCATACACAACATTTCTCATTTCCTTCTATGACATGCATAGTCGGATACAGTGGGCCGATATAACCTTTCTTCAATAATAGACTTAACAATTCGCACAGAGACTATACGGTTATTATCAGGATTTAGAGACCAGATTTGGATGTAGACGCCAGCGAGCATATATTGAATTATTTATATGGTTAATATGATGGGATTTTCTATTGTCTTCTTATTGCTTCATGCCCATTATTGTACGAATCCGTCAATGAATAATCTCTAGCTAACCCTATTCTTGTAGGATAGGATCAGACTCTCCTCTCTCTCTTTCTTTCTTTTTCTGTATGTAGACTAGTTTGTGAGCCACCATTAGCATTGTATGCTTGTTCATAAAGGCGACGGATTTACTTCACTGCACCGGGTTTCCACATATGATTTCGTTCTTGTTGGCAGAAATGTCAAGACTTATGTCAAGAGTGTTGCACAAAGCATAAACTTTAGTAGCTCAAGCAACAATCCGGGATCTCTTCTTCTTCTTTGCGTTCGTTCTTTACTACCAATTTTAATCACTCTTTATGATATGTTTGATCTTTGTCAAGAACGTGTATACGTTGCACATTGGTTTGGTAGACCCGCTAAACGCATAGACTTCTACACGTTCAGGACACATGCATCCGATTTCAACCAAACCTCCTTAGTCGCTTCTTACGATATGCTGTGGCAGGTAATAGTGGTTCTATTCTTCACACCCCAAATGTGGACCACTGTAACCACTCGAGCGCCTATTGATCTCATGAATCATTGTTTCATACATCTCCATACTTTCTTCTAATCTACCGCCTCAGTTCCCTGACAAACTGTTGTTGTACATGCAGACTATCTTTCAGATTACTTCGGGGCTCTTATCATAACAAATCAGATGATCTAATATCAGTGCTTATTGGATATCTGTAGCGTTGAGATAAGGTCTGGTCTTCTTCTTTTGTGGTCACACTGCATATAGTGAAGTTGTATGATACATCCATGTATGAGAAAGGGTTCTTTTACTTTACTTTTTGAAGATGGAAAGCCCTTCCCACTCAACAATCACTCATACAAAGTTGTTATTGTTTACCTTTCTTCTTATCAACCACGACAAACACTCTTTGTGATCTGTGTGCTTTACGCCGAGAATGTGAATACGTTGCATACCCGTTAGGCCTCTATGGCAGGCAGTGACAGCTGTGATAATTTTGTTGGTGGGACCAGACAAAAATTATAGGAAGAATCATTGATTTTGGGTTGTTATGTTTTAATTTCTAAAATAATAGATACACGTTACACATTATTTTGGGTGGGGCTGACCCCAGTGACTCTTAATGACGAGCCGCATCTGATGGCAGGTAAAGCAGACACTCCAGAGTTTCGGCCAACTCATACAAAGTAAAAATAAACTCCTCCATATTGTCACAATCCTAAATATTACATTAGTAACCGTCTTCTGTGCTATGGATCTCTTGTGCTACCACTGAGATTTGCCTGTGTAAGAAAAAGATAACACACAACATGGTTATTCACCGAAGGGTAGTGATCATGGTCGCGTGCTAAATCAATCAATCTGTACAGTGGTACATAGTGTACTCGTATAATAGTTAAGCAATTACTACTAATTGGCTACATATAATATTTATTCTTGTACTACTCACAATTGTAACGCGATTTGCTTCCGAAATCAACAGGGTGGCCCACATAAATAATGATATTATTTATTAAGATCCAACTGCACATGCACTATCACATGTGTATCTAATGTTACTATAGTATTACAACAGAGCAGGTGGTAGATTGATTTAAAACGGTGAGGTTTCGTGACGGAAATATTTTGTGTTCGAACCTTCGGTAAGGTTAACAGTTTTATTTTATGTTTGGGAGAAGAAAATGAAACCGATGACCTGCACATGCGTGGCGACAGCTTCGTCAAGCGACTTTAATTTATTTACCTTTAAAATCACCCAGCAGAAACCGTAAAAAAGAAACCGATGACCTGTACATGCGTGGTGAAGCTTCGTCAAGCGACTTTAATTTATTTACCTTTAGAATCACCCAGCAGAAACAGTAAGAAATGGGAACAAAAGCGTTGTAAGAAAGTTATATATTTTAAAATGCTTGCATGGGCTTCCTGAACTGAATTGCCTGAAAATATTTTTCAAAATGAAAGTGAATCTACTAGGTTTCATGCGGGATCACGAGAGAGCGAGTACTATGTTACTGTCTGTTAGCCACATATACTAAAGTTCATAAAATCCTATAACTTTTCCTGTTTACTATGAACGTTCATCATTGCTCTAGAGAAGAAGTCGGTATGATCTTTCAATTGAACGATGCATCATTGTCTTATTTAGGCAGCTGAAAACAATGTCAGGATTATGCATTGTTTTTCAAAATCATTTGTCTTTTAACCTCTTGTTATTATTCTAGGTACCACTTTGCAGAAGGTAGTAGGTCCAATTCCTTTCGTCACGTGTGGTTTGGAATTAACCTCACAACTATCTCGTATCCGAGTCGATTAAGCGAATGTTTAAACAGCGAATCCGTCCCTCTATACATTATTGCAAAGTAGAAAGTCTGTTAATTTATTATGATGTATGAAATCTCAAAAATTGTTTTTCGGGCGTTTTGTTTCTTGACTATAACGATCTGACTGTCTAATTAATTTTACGTTAGAACGACTTGTACATGATTTACTGCTAATACGTTCATCACAATCGTGTTTGCTCATTTTGAATAAAAGTAACACAAGTTGACTCATTCTGTCTCATTCTGTCTCATTCTGACTGTTTGGTTGATTGCTTGGTTAAGTTTTGATGATGATTTAATCGACAAACGGTAACGTTTCTAATGAATATTTCTCATGCACATTTCAATGAGAATTCAGAAATGCGATCGTGTTTCTATGTTACTTGGAAGAATTAATTAAGAAAGATATCGTATAAGCTTATAACTGTAATTATTGTGTCAGTAAGTCACTGGGTTAGCATCTTAGTTATGTGTTAGTTGGGATAGGGTCAGATGGATGAACCTGTCCTATCACTAATCAGATTTGACATCATGATATAATATAACTAAACAGATAGGGTACTAAAATGTGGGGTAGCATATTTGGGAAATCTTATCAGTAAACTTGAGAAATGCGAAAGAGTAGTGGTTAGTATAATTGCTTCGTATGAGTGTGGTCTGGGTTCAGTAACACAGAGAAAGTCGATTTTTTTTTTTCAACCGTAGCATTTTTCAAGTTGACATAGCTTACATTGCGTACCAGAGAAACGCCGAAAGCTAACAGTAGCCGGCGTGATGTTGACCCCCATCACCCAGCTTATGCCGATGGCCAATAAAGAAAACGGTACTAACTCGATTTTTCACTAACTTACCTCATGGTATGAAAATGGGGTTCTTTGTCAGTAGCCCATATGTACACATGCGTTCCCTATCTGGAAATAAGGGTGTTCAAGATAATTGCAGCCCCATTGACAAATCGAAAGTTGCCAGATAACCTATGGCGTTGTGTTTATGTACTATTTAAACCGGTTCTGACTAGCTCGTCCTACGTCACATTTGTTCATCGCCCCTTCCCGCACTACAATTACACACCATCACACAACATTGACCTATACTACGTCATAACTGAATCTTCTCATTTCCATACATATATGCCAGATTAGATCCATTCATAGGCTGCTTTTAAGTTGAACACCCTGTATAAGTCGTGGTTTTTGCAAGTCTAATTTTTTCTTTATTTCTGAACGATATCTTCACAAGATGATATCGACGTTATCAGATAAATGATTTTTGGTTATTGGTTATTGAACCAACATCATGGCACAAAGCTGACACATAGCTGCTCAATCGCCACCATCCGATGTCGAAGGGTATGCAACCTGATGATTCATATGGCTCGCTGGTTAAACACACACCTCACTCTGTCTCTCAGGTACCCAGTTCTACTTCAATTGGTAACTTCAAATTCCAAAAACCGCTGGATCGATTCAACATCTATTTTAGTGCATTCATCAAATAGACAGTCGTGATTAGACCGAAGAACATACCCTTTATCCATCTTCAGCTCCCAGATAATCAATGTTGTCGATGCAAACATGTCCGCTCTTTCATTTCTTCAAACACCCGCTTGCCAAGTAGAGTAGATCAACGTAAGCCTCTGGAGGTCATAAACTTCAGTAGACGACATCCACTTATACCAAACCTCCCATTTTGGATCTTCTGAAGCATCGAATGAAAGTCAGATACAACAAAGGTTCCAGTAAACGGAGTACCAGAGAGCCAATAGAAGACGGAAGTAACGGCCTCAACCTCTATCCTGGAAATATGTCTCATACACTTTGCTCTGTAACAACTCCACCTACCATGCACGTTAGCAAATAAACCACACAGCTTGACTTCTCACCACCATGCACATACCCATCGGTATAGAAAACAACATCATCATCGCTTGTATGAGATATTTACAATTATAAACATGCTGTAGCAAATTCTCCATCTACGATGTGTGTTTCTGTTAACAGATTTTCCTTTCTTATATGTTACCATCATTTCTGTTAACAGATTTCTCTTTCTTATATGTTACCATCATTTCTGTTAACAGATTTCCCTTTCTTATATGTTACCATCATTTCTGTTAACAGATTTTCCTTTCTTATATGTTACCATCATTTCTGTTAACAGATTTCTCTTTCTTATATGTTACCATCATTTCTGTTAACAGATTTCCCTTTCTTATATGTTACCATCATTTCTGTTAACACATTTGTCTTTCTTATATGTTACCATCATTTCTGTTAACAGATTTGTCTTTCTTATATGTTACCATCATTTCTGTTAACAGATTTGTCTTTCTTATATGTTACCATCATTTCTGTTAACAGATTTGTCTTTCTTATATGTTACCATCATTTCTGTTAACAGATTTGTCTTTCTTATATGTTACCATCATTTCTGTTAACAGATTTCTCTTTCTTATATGTTACCATCATTTCTGTTAACAGATTTGTCTTTCTTATATGTTACCATCATTTCTGTTAACAGATTTGTCTTTCTTATATGTTACCATCATTTATGTTAACAGATTTGTCTTTCTTATATGTTACCATCATTTCTGTTAACAGATTTGTCTTTCTTATATGTTACCATCATTTCTGTTAACAGATTTGTCTTTCTTATATGTTACCATCATTTCTGTTAACAGATTTGTCTTTCTTATATGTTACCATCATTTCTGTTAACAGATTTGTCTTTCTTATATGTTACCATCATTTCTGTTAACAGATTTGTCTTTCTTATATGTTACCATCATTTCTGTTAACAGATTTCTCTTTCTTATATGTTACCATCATTTCTGTTAACAGATTTGTCTTTCTTATATGTTACCATCATTTCTGTTAACAGATTTGTCTTTCTTATATGTTACCATCATTTCTGTTAACAGATTTTCCTTTCTTATATGTTACCATCATTTCTGTTAACAGATTTCTCTTTCTTATATGTTACCATCATTTCTGTTAACAGATTTCCCTTTCTTATATGTTACTATCATTTCTGTTAACAGATTTCTCTTTCTTATATGTTACCATCATTTCTGTTAACAGATTTGTCTTTCTTATATGTTACCATCATTTCTGTTAACAGATTTGTCTTTCTTATATGTTACCATCATTTCTGTTAACAGATTTGTCTTTCTTATATGTTACCATCATTTCTGTTAACAGATTTGTCTTTCTTATATGTTACCATCATTTCTGTTTGATTCCTATTTGCAGGAGTTCCTTCTTTTAATACTTATTTTCCCATTTCAACTATTTTATTTAGCTCAACACAAAATGTTGCTAGAATAAAACAGTAGAATCAACAAATCACATGGTGGTTGTGCTAAATTCTACAGTAGAAGTTCATTGTACATTCTATACTGGTAGCGCTTAGGCAATTTGTAACTGTAGGAGAAAAACGTAGCATGTGCAAGAACACTGCTTATATGTGAATATGCTTCAAAGGATTGAATCTGTTAGCGCGCGAAACTGGTGGGCAGAGTTCGGAGATCACATCTCAAGGCACTGACGTGGTTGTACACACCTGACATGCTGAAGTGCAAGAGGTAACGAAGGAGCTGAATTTGTTGAAAACAATGCCCCGACTCAAGCGGACAGAAGTAAGGACAGAGCCAGTGTCAGCAATGTGGTACGCTCTCATTTATGTGATATGGGCAAGTCTCAGACATTGGAACAATTGCCAGAATTAGGAGTTAATTTTGGACATGCCAGACAGTATCATCTTCGTGATAGAGAGATAAGATATACTAATCAACTTCCCATGGGTAAAGTGAGCAAGTGGACTTTGGGATGGCTACTTCAACGGAGGACAGAGCATGCATGAGAATGTCCAATGTGCCATGACGTAGATCGCATGACATAACTTAACTGCTTATCTAGTTCACAGTTTTGAAATCTGTGAGTTTCTCAATTTTTATTTCGAATATCCGCTTCAAGTATGTTATTCTTCTTCCAACGCTCCATACCGACCACTTGTTAAGCCACTCTTTGTGATATGTACGTGATCCGAGCCTAAGAGCGAGTGTACATTGTGCCAGTTATGCGCCTGCAAGTAGGAAAGCACATCCGACTTTTGCGACGCTTTTCATTTACTAGGGTAGCATTCGTGAGCTCCTTCCTCAGTGGCCTCTTACGACATGCCTTGTAGGTCGCAGTGTTACTATTCTAAACATCCCAAATGTTGGCGTCAAATTATCTATTTGATTCCAAACCCTCAATGTATTTTCAATTAATATGTCTTTTTTAACCAAAGATTCTTTTATATTTAATTTTGTCCAACGAACATATTTGTAAATATTTAATATATGACCTAGTTTTTCCCTTTTGTGTATTTTCTGTTGACAAACACTGGCACTCAGTAGGCAAGACATTGCCAAACTCTGGTCTATTCTATGTTTACAGTTTCTCATGTTAGTTAACAAAATATTGATTGATTCATTGACTGATTGATTAATTAATTGATTATATACTTATCATTACACTTCGGAAAATAATCATGTGCGCACCGAACTTTCTTTTGCATGTAGATCGTAATCTTATTAACAGTACATGAACCCTATAACACCAGTCAGGGTCCCAGATGCTATTTTCAAAATGATGACATCTTTGTTCGAGTTTTTTTGGTGTTATTGATTTTTGGCAGGGACACAGCTTTTCAGTTCACTCTTGTCGATTTTCAAGTGCCTTCCTTTTTTTTTTTTTATTAATGTGCACATCTTGACTACGGGATCTGCATGTTATTGTCCGTCTACAATAGGACTTGGAACTCCATCTCATATTGCACAACAACAGTACTATCGTTCTCTATCTTTTGGGGGTCTCTGTAGCTAAGTGGCTAAGCCTTTGGCTTGCGTTTCGAAGGTTGTGCGTTCGATTCCGGGCCTCGCGGTTCTGTACACAAATGCATTTTTGTGCAGAGACCAGTAAACTTGTTGCCGGAACTACAGAGTTAGTGTTTTGTTGGATACTCTCGGCAAGTGGCGTTCCATTTCTGCGGAGTGGGACTGAGTCATATGGGATTTTTTTCCGATCCAGAAGCACTTGAGCTTTCAGCTCTTCGGCTCGGTGTCATGGACATCGTAACCCTTCGATTCGGTGCCACGATCACCGTAAATCTGGTGGACCTGTGGCTTTTCTGTCAGTCCGCGGAATTGAACCCACACTTACAGAGGGCTAGTCACCCGTAGTCCAACGCGCTACGAACACGCTGGGCAGGCGGGCGGTCACATGGGATAAAACTCGGTGCAATAAAGTAAATCCTTCGTCTGTGGGCCCTTTTTTAATACTATTGTCATGTGACTTCTTACACTTTTTGTCAGATCATTTTCTTACAGCCAATACCTCTTTAGTATATTTTGACGAAACACATAAAAGAGTAGGGTAGTTTTACTAAATACAAAAACAATAACAATACACAGTAACGTTTCGACCAAAATGTCCTTTATCAAGCAAAGCTACAAGAGAAGTGAATTTGAAATCACTTTTCATACAGCACATAACATATAGAATCAAACAATAAGTTGAACATGATTGAGACGAAATCACGTAAGAAATCAGTTGAAAATGATCGTGTTGTCCTAATATGTTCTGCAGATAAAAGCTCTCCCAATTTCATGATTCCAGAATTTGAGGTTTGAAAGATTTTCCAGAGACACACAGAAACAGAAAATCAGTTTTATAATTAAGATGTGTGAGTAATGTAGGATTTAGAAGATGTCTTATCAGTTATAAGCTATATGAAGACTATCATCATAGCACTTCGGACACGCCCATAGTGGCTCCGATCTACGCCTTAACAAATTCAGCAGCATCCAGCGGTCCAACATACCAGTTCGATGTTGATTAATCAATCTCTTTGCATATTTGGTATGTCGTTCTTTTCGGGCTGTACCAATATCGACACGCATCTCTCTCAATCCGGTCAACAAGTGGGATTCACAACCTTGAAACTCCTCCGTTCGGAAAGACTCTCTAAATGCGTTAAGAATGTCATTTCAGTCCATGGCAGCTCCCTCTGATATTGTAGCCATGCCAGTCAACCTATCAGCTCGTTTATTATCACTGACACAGGCGTGACCAGGGACAAAAATGAAGGTGATTTCTCTGATCCATGTCTGTACCAGTAATGAGTTAATGTGTGAGTAATGAGTTAATGTGTGAGTAATTAGTTAATGTGTGAGTAATGAGTTAATGTGTGAGTAATGCAAGATTTAAAAGGTGAATTAATCTACAAATTGTGTTTATATATTTCATTTTATTATCTAGTGAATAGATGTTCATTTCAACTTTTTTTTCTCTTTTCTTCCCAAAATGGCAGGTATGGTTCCTACATCAGGAGGTCTGCGATATGTGGATCTCCGTAGATGTGTTATGCTGTACAGCTTCAATCCTGCACTTGGTAGCCATTGCCATGGATCGATACTGGGCAGTGACAAGCATCGACTACATCCGTCGCCGCAGTGCTCGTCGAATACTCCTTATGATCATCGTTGTCTGGGTCGTTGCACTTTTCATCTCCATCCCTCCACTCTTTGGCTGGCGTGACCCTAATAACGATTCTGATATTACTGGAAAGTGCATGATTTCTCAAGACAAAGGCTATACCATCTTTTCCACCGTTGGTGCATTTTACTTACCAATGCTGGTCATGATGATTATATATATTAGAATCTACCAAGTTGCCAGATCACGGATACGAAAAGACAAATTTCAGCAAAGCAAAGCTAAACTGAAGACTGAAGAAACAACTCTTGTAGCTTCTCCGAAGACTGAATACAGCGTTGTCAGTGATTGCAATGGTTATGATACACCTGACTGTAATCAGGAAAGAAAGAAGCGCAGAACCCCTTTCAAAAGTTACGGCTGCTCACCAAGACCAGAAAGAAAGAAAGTTAGAAACAAGAACGAACCCGAGGAAGCTAACGGAGTTGGAGATCATGACACAGATACTCATCAACAACTACAAGTCGATCCAGATCAGGATGCTAGCGATTATCAAGATGACGTCAGCTATGCTATGATGGAAACAGAATTCAATAATGGAAAGAAAGTTAGCTCTATGGAAAACACACCTTACTCTAGAAATCGTGAGAAGCTCGAACTTAAAAGAGAGCGTAAAGCTGCTCGTACCCTCGCCATCATCACTGGCGCCTTCCTCATCTGCTGGCTACCCTTCTTCATGATCGCCCTGATCGGCCCATTTGTTGACGATGCAGACAAGATTCCAGTGTTTGCTCGAAGCTTCGTGTTATGGCTGGGTTATTTTAATAGTCTGCTGAACCCAATCATTTACACAATTTTCAGCCCGGAGTTCCGAAGTGCTTTCCAGAAAATTCTTTTCGGAAAATATAGACGAGGTCACCGGTAACACAGTTAAACGTGTGTATATAGCTTTTTAATTATCATTATATCTTTAATGTCACCTTGTGATACGTCAGACAGCAACAAACAATGTTTTCCTAATTTCTACCCTGGAGGTAAAATGTGTATTGAGACCAATTTTTAAATGCATGTTTTATATTTGACGAAAGTCTTTAATGTTTTTGTACTAATAACTTTTTATATGTTTGAAGTAACCCATAAACGCATGATCATTTTGCAGTCCTTCCCAGTGGCGTTACCTGTTTTTGACAACTAATTTATGCTATCACAACCCATGCGTACCTGGTTCCACCTCCGCCGTGCGCGAGTTTGGAAGCAAATTAGTTCACTTGGATTGTTACGAACGATAAAATAGACTTCACCGTTCAGAAAGCAATGGCAAACTACTGAACGTTAAAGTGATGCGTTAAAAAATCGTCTACTCGTTTACTGTTGTTGATTGCTATGTTCTGTAAAGGATATGCCACGATTTTCATTTATTCAATTTGTGCTAAACGTAATATTGTCAATAATTAATTTGTAAACTATTTACCGAAGTTTAAATTATATTTTGCAATCTACAGTGCTGAGGGATATAGATTAGTGGTTCGTTCAGTAGATGCAATACTCTTCATGTACAGGCAATCTATAACGACTGACAGAAGACTGTGACGGTAAATCTAGCATAAAACATAACGCTGTGACGGTTTTTCTTTCTTTACTTTACTCCAATCATGTTTTGCATCAAAGCGTCGGGATATGAAGAGATATGTAGAACAAGCCCTTGTATGCGCTTCATAAATAGTGTCGTTCGTTGCCTCTGTAATCTCTGAAGTCCACCTTTTGCATGGCCGGCCATTTGCTTTGTAACAATTGTATCGGAGCAATATTGCTCTTTGAAGTGTACTGTCTGTTGAAAATCTGCTTATGTGGCCGAACCATTTCATTTGTTGTTTCTGATGAAGTTCAGTACTGATGGTGAACGCACTTTTTCATGATGTCTTCATTTCTAAACCGATCTCTTCTTGTTACCCCCAGCATTCTGCGCAGACACTTCATCTCTGTCGGGGCTAGGTTTTTTTTTCTATCATTTGATGTCAGCTTCCTTGTTTGGCACTGATATCATAATGTGGTAGAAAGATTGTGTTGAACATTGCAATTCTTGTTTTCATGGTCACATGTTTGTATTTCAAAATTGACGCCCTTTGTCCCATCATTTGATTCGCTATTATTTGACAGTAACTGTAATATAAAATATAACATTGTGACAGTAACTGTAGTATAAAATATAACATTGTGACCGTAATTGTAGTATAAAACATAACATTGTGACGGTAATTGTAGTATAAAACATAACATTGTGACCGTAATTGTAGTATAAAACATAACATTGTGACGGTAATTGTAGTATAAAATAACATTGTGTTAGTAAACATAACATGTGACGGTGATTGTAGTATAAAATATAACAATGTGACAGTAACTGTAGTATAAAATATAACATTGTGACAGTAACTGTAATATAAAATACATCATTGTGACAGTAACTGTAGTATAAAATATAACATTGTGACGGTAACTTTAGTATAAAACATAACACTGTGACGTTAGGTAACTATAGCATAAAACATAAAACATATAGGTAATTGAGTATACAGCGAGTTGAGAAATATCGGTCTCAACTCCATATAATAGATTATTGAGCTTCCATGATAAAGAGGTATGGAGAAACTGCTTGCATACCCTATGTAACATGTACCAGTACTATAGGTACATAATAATATGAGAATATGTGCCTGCATGTTTTATACTTTTGAACAGGTCGGATTTTCCTTTTTTTAATATATGTTTCTGTGCAGGAAAGGGGAGAAAGACATACAGGTTCAGTAGAATAATAATAGCGTCAATCGCAAACGATGACCACGTCTCAGACGTGTGCTGCTGCACCTCTCTGGTTTGTGCGGATGTAATCGTAGAGTCCAATCTTAGAACACATCCCCTCCCACAGGTCATACATGATCAAGGTTAAACGTGTGCGTGTTGTGTGTTCTGGGGTTTTTTTTTACGCAGCTCATTTTCTGTGTGCCTCAACGGCGCGACAATTTTCAACTATGTCAGCACCTCTTGTATTGTTAAGCACCACATTTGGCAATCCTGCGTAAGTAGAACAATACGCGATGATGTCTTCACAAAATCATAACATAAGTAAACTGACTCCGTTTGCGGTTTAACTAGCAAGAACCTACACACAAAAATAGTTAATTCGTTTTTTTAAACAATCAGCAACATTGCGAGTAAATAGACTATACGGAACTGCACCAGTCGTCTTCTTCACGTCCGTTGTTTGCAACAAAAGTGACTACTATTTATAATATGTGACTGACTAAGGAAGCTTTTCTAGTATATATAAAGCGTCGCAGAAATCAGATGTGCTGGTCTATTTGTAGACGCATAACTGACAAAATTTACATTCGCTCAAAGGCTCAGATCACATACAGTTGTTAGCAGGCCCGAAAGCGAAACCTGGCCAGTTAACACAGAGCTTCTCGAGAAGCTGTACGGAGAGACGGAGTCCCTAAAAACAACGGTACAATTCATGATAAAATTTGGTTGATCGGTCTAGGCGGGGTCGACAGAGAGAGAGAGAGAGAGAGAGATCACATACAAATCACACAGAGTTGTTAACAAGTAGTCGATAAGGAGCGTTGAAGAAGAAGATGTAATCTGTGTGCTGCTTGTGCCAATAACGCGAATATATTACTTCCCGGTTCACAGACTCCTACGCATGTAAGACAGACGTATTGGAAAATGTCAACATAATTGCACCAGTCATAGAACATGTACTGGTAATGATGTGAGATATAATGAAGGCACAAGTATTCATCAATACTAAGAACGAATTGTTGAACGGGTGGGGGTTTGCTGATGGAAATATCCCGTGTTCAACCCCTCGTTAAGGTCAAAAGTTATTTTCTATTCACGATAAAAATAAAATCTATGACCTGCACATTGGTGGCAACAGCCTCTGGCAAGTAAGTAGCTTTAATTCCTATACGCTACAGAATCCCCGAGAGTGCTCTCAGAAATGAGAACAAAGCGCTGCTAGATATTTTTTTTTTAAATACCACAAATCAGCTGTCACAAAAAAAATTGATTTCCACTTTAGTTGACTGCACGCAGTTTGTAATATATGTAGAGATATTTAATACAACCTACATACACATAAAAGAAGCAGAAAAGTCGGACAATAATTCAACATGGTTTCAAACTTTTTTTTTCTACCACCGTCAACCGTTCTCACTTAGCCATATCTTGTCCAATGCAGAAATCAAAATAAAGTTTGCGAGTTCTAATCATAACAGTCAAACTGTACCTAATCGATGTCTTAACCCCATCGTCCTTCGCGATGTATTGGCTCCATTATTTTTTTAAGATGACGCAAATTCATTATACTATCTACTTCAGTATCATCTTCATCTTGTCACTCCCGGAACTTGGCTCCCAAGACAACAGTCCTGAAAAACTCTTTATTCTGTGCAAGTTGGCGACGTCTACAGTAGGCATTCTCAGATCGTCAATGACACCTTCCACCCATCGTTTGCTTGGTCTTCCTCTCATTCTTCTTCTAGGCACCATTCCTCCCCAAAAATTATTTTCTCTAGGCAATCATATAGTTTTATGTGTCCGAAATATTTAATTTTCCTCAATGTTATGCTCTTCAATAGCCATTTCTCATTTATATCAAGCTGTTGCAGAACAGAAGCATTTGTTCTTCTCTCTGTCCATGATATTCTAAGTACACTTCTGTACTTTAGTAAACATTGCAATAATAATTCATCCAGAGGTAAAAGATAACTACGAACTTTAAGAGTTAAACCATACTTTTAACGGAGAAGATTTATAGATATTTTTGGTAAAGAACAATCTGTACCATTACTCAGGACCGTGCGGTATATTTTCTCAGTATGATGCAAGTCTTCGAAATACAGCCCCTTAAATGTTTTTTCCTTAAAATAACCTTTTGATTTTGCTGCACAGGCCGCCCCCTTACAACACCGCCTGATGCGGCCGCCTCTCTGTATCATAGCATGGTACGGCGGTGCCATGACTTAGTATCTCGGTTATAATATTGATACTTGTTCAACCGTTATATACGATTTGTGTGGACACAATTCAAGTCATGCGATAGTAGAAATCTGAAAAGTAGGTAAAAGTAATGACTGAGGTAATCAATATGTAATTTATTCTCCAGCGATCTTCTATTTTATGCACTTAAATAAAATGCCATTAGGTGCAACAGAACGTTTGTGTGTATTGTGATTGTATGTGTCTGTATACGATAGATGATAGGTTTATTGATTGCTTGATTGATTGATTGGTTCATTGATTGATTGATTGATTGGGAGTGTATATATTACTAACTGTGTGATTGGATATTTGATTGTTTGGGTTGATAGATAAATGTAGTTGAGATATTGTTTGGGTTGGTAGATAAATGTAGTTGGGTGATCTATAGAGCGAGGAGTCTATCATTTAGTAAGTGCGTGAGTAGATGTGTCAGATTTGTTGGTAGGTCTATTGTATTCAGTGATTGATTGAGTGAGAAGTGTATATGTAAGCAGTTGCGTGAGTGGTTATTTCAGTGCTTGTTAGATATAGGTTAGTGAAGGATTGGTTTTAGTGAGGAGTGTATGCGTTAGTTAGTGTATGAGTGAATATTTTAGTGTTTGGTTCGGTCTTGGTAGGTGAGTGGTTGAGTGAGGCGCGTCTCTTTTGGGTGTATGCATGACTGACTATCTCAGTGCTTCAGTATTTCAAGGTCGTTTAGTGATTGAGTCTTCTTTTTGGGGGTCAAAGGGGCAATTCTAGGGACAACATCGCGCCAGGTTTAGTGAGCTGGCACTAATCACGATCCTACCCCACCTTCACGTTGGGACCTTTGAAACAGACAGAGGATCCTGTCTGGTTTAAATGGTAGGGATCGAGAGAGAGCTACAGGTAGTGGTAGTAGTGCAAGCACGGGAAATTAATGCAGGTCCAAAACCCTGAACAAAATGCACGCCTCTCCTGGCGCAACCGATGGAAGGTTGCCCAACATAGTTGCGGAACTTTAATAAGACATAATATTGTACGAGTCGTCTGAACGAACTCCAACTCCCCTGGAATAAAATGGTCGTACTAAAATCGCCAGCTGTGGGGCAAGAATCCATGAGAACTATGTGTGACGAGTCAACCGCTGCACCACAATTGCCAGCGTTGGGCAAGTTGCTCTGAGAACGCTTAAATGCATCGTGTTAACGCAAAGGACGACTGCAGTAAACTTCGTATCGGAGGCCAAGTGTGGATCTGTCTTTTGGGTAAGGTTAGCCGAGTGCAAATCTTAAAGTGGCGTTCTTGTGGCAAGGTACTGTTGCAATAACAAAACTGTCTCCTCTGGGACAACCGGTCAAGGTGCTGTTGCAATAACATCTAACATCCCTGGAAGAATTGGAGCGGGTGATAGATGCGAGCGCATAGTTTTCAGTTGCGTTGATAGCGCCATTTGAAACAACCCTCTAGATTATCTGTGTGCAGCCCTAGTCCAGCGTTTCCCGGGGTCAAGGAAAATGCAGAGTTCAAACTACAAATTGTAAAGTGCCGATATACGCCTCGAAAAGCCTGAGAATGTTTCTATTGCGAAATAAACTCACAGTGACCGAAAAGTAAGACGGACAGTGTAATAGTCTGACAAGTCGTCCAAATTCAAACATTGGCGAAGCCGACTCTTTTCATGGTGACCTATACGAGTAGGATGCTATGGTACACGACACGCTTATGTGTCCCTAATGGTTGAGCATTTTTCTAATCCGGAACGACCTCATATAGTCAGAAGGGCGCATATTATAAACATACTCTTAGACGAAGATCAAAAAACCCAAAAATACGGTAAAAAATGATCGTTAAAGAGCAATGAACACACGAAGCAGCTGACAAGTGACCGTCCCACTGACAAGTCCTAGAAGGGTGCTAATGTTTCTAAACCGGAGCAACCACACCCAGTAAGGAGAAATTTGCAAAGTAGTAAATGCTATTTGGCGTAGATCAAAGCCAAAATATGCGGCGTTAAAAAAGATCATTAAAGAGTGCTCACTATACGATGTAAAAAAGGGACGCCACGCTTAGTCAAAAAGGTTGCAAAGTACAAAAGGCTTTTTGGCGTAGATCCAAGCCCAAATATACGGCGATAAACGGATCATTAAAGAGAAAAGTACTCACGATGTCTGGAAAGTGTTTGACTGCCGGCATGGCAGATTCGAACATTTTCGAAGGCCGAAAACACGGAAACGCACCCGATGCCTTGTCTTACAACTGTAGGGGTTTAATGGGGACGCAACGTTCCAACTGTTCTTGGCAAAGGATGTTTATATATCACGATAAGAATGATCAAAATGGCCGAAAAGAACGACCGAAAAGAAGAGAAGCAGAAGTCTTCTTCTTCATCTTCTTTGCATCCGTTTTTATCAACTAAGTTAACAATTTTGTGTAATTTGTATGGTTTGCGCCGATACTTTGAATACGTTATACGCTCGGGTTCTTTGGCCCATATGGCATTAGGACATTTAAATCCGAAAGCTGGTCTAAGGTGCTGCTTGGTTCTGAATGACTACACAGTCCCATACATATTTTTCTCTCTCTCTTTCTCTCTCTCTCTCTCACTCGTGCTGGCTGGCGTTCACTCTTTGTTGATCAGTTATCATTCAGACATTGCGGCATGTATATGATTTTTAACTGTATAACGTGCTAATGCTGTGCCACTGCTTCTGACAAGGTGAGGTCGTTCCGGATATGGAATATTTTCAACCGTTTTGGGACATGTCGTTTTTTTTTGTCGCTTCCAGTGGGTTTGCAGTTTTCAGTCTGCATTTTCATTTAATTAGTAGCTCTCATTCGATCCCTACCTGCGTTTCCAGAATGCACTGCAACAATCTGTTACCATGACCACCACATGAAGGTGGATTAGAGTATTGGTCAGTACCAACTCACTGACCCTAGCGCTATTTACCACCATATTTCACTGAGCATATGTACATTAAGTATGTGAGAATAGTCTACATCAGTAAGTGAGTGAGTGATATTGTGAAGTGTTTTAGTAAATGTTTCAGTTGTAGGTATTTCTAGGCCGTTGAGTGATTGATTGTGTGAAGAGCGTATGCGTTGGTAAGCGCATAAGTACATATTGCAATGTTTAAGGTGTTTTTCTAAACCATTGTTTGATTTAATCTGTACGAGTAAATATATGGCTTGTTCTTTGTTTTACTTGATAGAAAACTAATGAAGCAATAAATGTTAGTTAGACTTAGTGGCGTGTTGTACAGGGGGACAAAACGTCCCGGTTTTCTCTGGACAGTTCTATTTTGTTATTCTTTGTCCCAGTGTCCCAAAGCAGACTATAGGGACTCCAGAAGGTCCCGGTTTGTAAAACTCTAGCAGTTGCTCATAATAAAAGCAGTTTTACTAGTTATTTTGTATCGAAATGTCACACATATACACACTTTCTTTGATAAGTCACTGACTTGTATGTTATTAAGAACACAATTAAATTGAATTGTTCCTAGCAAAGAGAACCTGCTTGCACATCAAGCTAAATACATTGACTGTTTTGTCTTCCGGCATTCGAAGGAAGTAAGTGAAGGTATAGTTTCCGATTCGTTGCATTACATTGATTAGTTAGTGTGTTCATTTCACGGAGAAAACTTATCATCAATATAAGAAAGAGGCAGTCATCATTGTTCGGGCATGTGATGAGGAGGCGAGGTTTAGAACATATTGTGACAACCGGTAAAATCTTATGTACCTGGTCACTGACAACAAATGATAGAAGAAAACTAGCCACGATAGAGATGAAGTGTCTACGCAGAATGCTGGGTGTAACAAGAAGAGACCGGTTGAGAAATGAAGACATCAGGGAACAAGTGGGTACAACAACATTACTAAACTTCATCAAGAAATAACAAATTAAATGGTTCGGCCACATAAGCAGATTACCAACAGACAGTGCACCCCAAAGAGCAATGCTGCTCCGATACAATGGGTACAAAGCAAAAGGCCGGTCACGCAAAAGATGGACCTCAGAGATAACAGAGGCGACGAAAGACACTATCTACGAAGCGCATAAAAAGGCCCGTTTTAGAAATCTCTTCTTGACCTGACGCTGTGAGGCAAACAGTTTTAGAAATCTCTTCTTGACCTGATGTTGTGAGGCAAACAGTTTTAGAAATCTCTTCTTGACCTGACGCTGTGAGGCAAACCGTTTTAGAAATCTCTTCTTGACCTGACGCTGTGAGGCAAACAGTTTTAGAAATCTCTTCTTGACCTGACGCTGTGAGGCAAACAGTTTTAGAAATCTCTTCTTGACCTGACGCTGTGAGGCAAACAGTTTTAGAAATCTCTTCTTGACCTGACACTGTGAGGTAAACAGTTTTAGAAATCTCTTCTTGACCTGACACTGTGAGGCAAACAGTTTTAGAAATCTCTTCTTGACCTGACGCTGTGAGGCAAACAGTTTTAGAAATCTCTTCTTGACCTGACGCTGTGAGGCAAACAGTTTTAGAAATCTCTTCTTGACCTGACGCTGTGAGGCAAACAGTTTTAGAAATCTCTTCTTGACCTGACACTGTGAGGCAAACAGTGTTAGAAATCTCTTCTTGACCTGACACTGTGAGGTAAACAGTTTTAGAAATCTCTTCTTGACCTGACACTGTGAGGCAAACAGTTTTAGAAATCTCTTCTTGACCTGACGCTGTGAGGCAAACAGTTTTAGAAATCTCTTCTTGACCTGACACTGTGAGACAAACAGTTTTAGAAATCTCTTCTTGACCTGACGATGTGAGGCAAACAGTTTTAGAAATCTCTTCTTGACATGACGATGTGAAGAAAAGAGTTTTATAAATCTCTTCTTGACTTGACGCTGTGAGGCAAACAGTTTTAGAAATCTCTTCTTGACTTGACGCTGTGAGGCAAACAGTTTTAGAAATCTCTTCTTGACCTGACGCTGTGAGGCAAACAGTTTTAGAAATCTCTTCTTGACCTGACACTATGAGGCAAACAGTTTTAGAAATCTCTTCTTGACCTGATGTTGTGAGGCAAACAGTTTTAGAAATCTCTTCTTGACCTGACGCTGTGAGGTAAACAGTTTTAGAAATCTCTTCTTGATCTGACGCTGTGAGGTAAACAGGATACAAGAAAAGTAAGAAAGAAGAGAAAGACACATGGTTTATTTGTAACTTTTGTATAGCGGTCTACTTGGATTCACAGAGTAAGATCATATGCTAAAATCATTAACCCACAGAATCAGAACCACATGAAGGAGTAAATAACATCTGTGTTGGATAATAATGTATGGTTGTCGGGACAAGTAAGTGCCTCGTTTTGAACGGCAGCAACGATGTCCACTTATACCAGATAATAGCCCGCATGCCCAGCGTGTTCGTAGCGCATTGGACGACGGTGTGAAAGCCCTCTGTGAGTGCGGGTTCAATTCCGCGAGCTGGCAGAAAAAGCCCCTCGTTCTCCAGATTTACGGTGTTCGTGGCACCGAACTGAATGGTTACGATGTCCATGGTACTGAGCGGAAGAGCTGAAAGCTCAAGTTAATCTGGATCGGGGGAAAAAATACCAGATAATACTCGAATCATACTGCTTCGTTTGCTACACAACTGCTGTACCTGTCCAATACTTGTTAGATGAACAGTTTTGATATTTCCTTCCTCGACAGAAGACCATTCAGGATTTTGTCAACTATTTGTTAATATTACTAACTAAGCAGGGCATGAGAGGAGAAATATATAAAGACAGAGAATAGTTAGTTAGTTAGTTTGTTCCTTTCATGCCAAAGGCGGCACATAGGGCAGATGTTTTAGATCTCCATGTGATGCGGTTCTTTGCTAGCAGTTGGAGATCTTGTATGGTTTTACATCCCAATAGTTTACTTTCTTGTTGGATGGTTCTTCGAAGAGTGGTCTTTGGTCTTCCACGTTTTCTTTTCCCAACTGGTGACCACATACGGACTTGTCGATTTATTCTCTTTTCTTCTGATCTAAGAACATGACCTAAATATTTCCACCTTCGTTTCCTTATAATATTTGATATGGGTTGTTGGTGTGTTCTATCTCTCACTGTGTTGTTAGAAACGAAATCACTCCATTTTACTTTTAATAATTTTCAGAGTCATTTATTCTCAAAGCTGTCCAGTTTCTTATCAATTTTTTTTTGTTAATTTCCAACTTTCACAAACGTAGGTCAGTACAGGAATCACACATGACCTAAATAATTTAACTTTTGTGCATATACTAAGGTCTTGAGATTGCCAGATATTCGTTAATTTAATGAAGGCACTAGCTGCTATAGCAATACGAGAGTTTATTTCTTTCATCGTGTCTCCGTTGTTTGACACTTAACTATCCAAATATGTAAAATGTTCAACTTTCTCCAGTGTTTGGCCATTTATTACGATATTATCGGTCGAGTTTGTGAGGTCCATAATTTTGGTCTTGGCAGAATTAATCTGGAGACCAACCTGTTCTGCAAGTGTGCACAGATTGCTCGTTAGTTTCTGAAGACAGAGAATAGGGTAAAACAAATTAAGAGAGAAATAGAGAGAAAGAAAGAGAGCGAGTGAAAGAAGTGTAGAAAAGTAATGCACCACTTTTAACATGTCTACATTTTTTTGTCAGCAGACTACAAGGACATACTTTTGTTGAAAGGTTCCAAGTAGTTGGACATTTAACACTAACTTGGTAACCTGTTTTTGTCATGCTTTATTTTGAAATGTATCTTCCGATTACAATTAAAAAAAACACAGCCTTAACTGCAATTGATTTAAAGACTTGTTTTAAAAACCTTATTTTGCACTTCACATTTGACATGTTTAATTATATTTCATCACTTACTGCACTTGTCGTACTTCTATGTTGATTTGTTTCTAGTATTACTTTGTCTTTCATTTTGTCATCTTTCTATGCTATTAAAACTCTATTTGCTTGATGAACTTTTTTTAATAATACATTATTAATATTCGTAGATGGTAAGTCTCAAACAGTTCATTTTGTCGCTTGTCAATTTCTCGAAGCAATGAGAAACAATGTTATAACTATTATGTGTTTTGGCTATCCACTTTTGTAAAAATCTTCGCACGTGTGTTGCCAGCAGCACAGAATAGTACCACTGTGACCTACAAAGCATGTCGTAAGAGTCGACTGAGGTAGGGGCATAGAGAAGCTATCCTAGTAAATAAAAAGCATCGCAGAAATCGAATGTGCTGGTATACTTTAGGCGCATAACTGGCACAACGTGCAATCGCTCTTAAACTCAGATCACATACAAATCACAAAAAGTGGTTTAACAAGTGGTCGATATGGAGCGCTCGAAGAAGAATAAGAAGAAGTAACAGTCTTGACTAAAAGATGAGAAACAAGGGCTATGACAACACTTTATAATCATTGAACAATGTAATATGTGAAGAAGATTGTGAAAATAAGATATGTTTACAAGCTTTACAGCTAGACTATATAACAATATCACAGAGACGCTGCAGGTTGTCAGAGAGAATATAACTATAGGTTCACAACAAGACAAAAAGATATAAAGCTGAAGCATTTACTCCATTGCACCGGGTTTTACCCATATGTCTCGGTCCCTCTCCGCAGACCCTCTACGTCATCTGCTGGGCGCATTTCATAAAGCTTGAACTAAGTAGCTTTGGCAAATATTCGAGAGTTCTCTGGAAATAAAATGCACTCGTGAATAGACTGGCACTGTCCGGATTCAAACTCACGACCTTCGGAACGCAAGGCGAGGGATTAACCACTTAACCACAGAGAACCCCATAGCTTATCTTAACCACAGAGAACCCCATAGCTTATCTTAACCACAGAGAACCCCATAGCTTATCTTAACCACAGAGAACCCCATAGCTTATCTTAACCACAGAGAACCCCATAGCTTATCTTAACCACAGAGAACCCCATAGCTTATCTTAACCACAGAGAACCCCATAGCTTATCTTAACCACAGAGAACCCCATAGCTTATCTTAACCACAGAGAACCCCATAGCTTATCTTAACCACAGAGAACCCCATAGCTTATCTTAACCACAGAGAACCCCATAGCTTATCTTAACCACAGAGAACCCCATAGCTTATCTTAACCACAGAGAACCCCATAGCTTATCTTAACCACAGAGAACCCCATAGCTTATCTTAACCACAGAGAACCCCATAGCTTATCTTAACCACAGAGAACCCCATAGCTTATCTTAACCACAGAGAACCCATAGCTTATCTTAACCACAGAGAACACCATAGCTTATCTTAACCACAGAGAACCCTATAGCTTATCAACTAGACAATAGCACAATATTCACACTAGACACTATAACAATGTTCACAACTAGACAATATTACAATGTTCACAGCTAGACAATATATCAATGTTCACAACTAGACAATATATCAATGTTCAGAACTAGACAATATAGCAATGTTCACAACTAGACAATATATCAATGTTCAGAACTAGACACTATAACAATGTTCACAACTAGGCACTATAACAATGTTCACAACTAGACACTATAACAATGTTCACAACTAGACACTATTACAATGTTCACAACTAGACAATATAACAATATTCACAATTAGACAATATATCAATGTTCAGAACTAGACATATACAATGTTCACAACTAGACAATATATCAATGTTCACAACTAGACAATATAACAATGTTCACAACTAGACAATATATCAATGTTCACAACTAGACAATATAACAATGTTTACAACTAGACAATATAACAATATTCACAACTAGACAATATACAATTTCACATAGCTATAGAATATAACAAAGTTCACAACTAGAGAATATAACAATGTTCACAGCTAGACAATATAGCAATGTTCACAACTAGACATTATAACAATATTCACAACTAGACAATATAACAATGTTCACAGCTAGACAATATTTAATTTTTGCCACTAAACAATTTATCAAGGTTTGCAACTAGAATTATCTATCTTAGCCATTAGACATGTTTTGTTGCAACTAGAATTATCTATCTTAGCCATTAGACATGTTTTGTTGCAACTAGAATTATCTATCTTAGTCATTAGACATGTTTTGTTGCAACTAGAATTATCTATCTTAGCCATTAGACATGTTTTGTTGCAACTAGAATTATCTATCTTAGTCATTAGACATGTTTTGTTGCAACTAGAATTATCTATCTTAGTCATTAGACATGTTTTGTTTGCAACTAGAATTATCTATCTTAGCCATTAGACATGTTTTGTTGCAACTAGAATTATCTATCTTAGTCATTAGACATGTTTTGTTGCAACTAGAATTATCTATCTTAGTCATTAGACATGTTTTGTTGCAACTAGAATTATCTATCTTAGTCATTAGACATGTTTTTATGCAACTAGAATTATCTATCTTAGCCATTAGACATGTTTTGTTGCAACTAGAATTATCTATCTTAGCATTAGACATATTTGTTCAACTAGAATTATCTATCTTAGCCATTAGACATGTTTTGTTGCAACTAGAATTATCTATCTTAGTCATTAGACATGTTTTGTTGCAACTAGAATTATCTATCTTAGCCATTAGACATGTTTTGCGCCCTTGTGTTGGTGGGACTCTCAAATAGAGCAAAGAATTGCAACATTGCAAGGCATGTCGTAAGTACCAACTAAGGTAGGGCCATGGAAGCTACCCTAGTAAAATAAAAAGAGTGCAGAAATCGGATGTGCTGACCTACTTGTAGGTGCATAGCTGGTACAACGTACAGTCACATTTAGGCATGGGTCACATAGAAATCTTACAGGGTGGTTTAACAAGTGGTCGATATGGAGAGTTTGAAAAAAGAAGAAGGCGTAAGTTGTGTACTTAATAATAACACTAATATAATGCTGCTAGTTACTGTGATTTTGACAACGTTGTTATTGATATATATTCACGGTTATGCTGAGAGCGATTAAGGTAAAACTGTTTCTCGAGGCAAAGATAATCTGTTGCTTGAGGTAAAGATAACGAGTAGAATGTTGTTACTGATGACATTTTAACTATGATGATGATAATGATGATCAGGGCAGTGCTGTGCTATGATACAGAGAGGCGGTCGGATCAGGCGGAACCATAAGGAGGGTGGCATAAGCAGCAAAATCAAAATTAGAATTAAAGGTTATTTTAAAGAAAAAAACATTTAAGGGTGACATTTCGAAGACTTGCATCATACTGAGAAACTATACCGCACGGACCTGATGATGATGATGATAATGATGTTTGTAAAAGATGATGTTAATGATGAATGTGATGATTATGATGCTACTGGAACTGATGTAGTTGTTGAAGCTGATATTAAAACTATAATAATAATTGCAAAAACAAGCATAATTAATCCAACATTCAGGTTTTATGTAAGAAAGTTTGTACCTGCTGTGTCTGATATCTAACAAGCTCGTACAAATGTATATCAGACAAGGTATCTATGTCAAACTTGGTGGATGATAACAGAGGACTCAAGCAAGCGGTTTCTGTATCAACAATATCAGTGGCGGCTCGTCATTAAGGACCAGAGGGCCGGGCCCCACCAAAAATAATATGTAACGTGTATTTATTATTTAACAAATTAAAATGTAACATAACCCAAAGCCATGATTTTCCGAAAATTTGTGTCTGGCCCCACCAACAAAATCGATCACGAGCCGCCACTGAACAATATTAAAACATACAAACTGACAGGGATTTCGTAGTCGCTAAGAATACGAGTTTTATAAGATAATGTAACAACTACGGAGAGAGAAAGAGAGAGAGAGAGAGAGTGTCCATAGACCCCAGTTTTAGAAACGCTGGTCTAATATATTTTAATATTAAATACGTGTTCTTTTCTTTTCTACAATCCTGTTTTGCATCACAGCGTCAGGCAGGATAAGAAGAGATTTATAGAACGGGCTTTTGTGTGCGCTTCATAAACAGTGTTTTTCATCTCCTCTGTTATCTCTGAGGTCCCCCTTTTCCTTGTCCGGCCTTTTACTTTGAATACATTGTATCGAAGTAACATTGCTTGTTGAGGTGCACTATCCGTTGGTAATCTGCTTATGTGGCCGAAATGTATAATTTACTTTATATTACTTGTATTTTAGTAGGAACGAATTATTTTAAAAAGTGAATGATGATTTTATAAATGATTTTACAGCAAATTTTATAGATGCAAAACAACTACCACATAGAACAAACCAATCAATGTTCGAACATTAAAATCAAACAAGTGCATCATGTAAACAGAATAGTTAAACAAGTACATCAATATAAGTCAAGTATTGAAACAAGTACATACATAGAAATAATATATTGTAACAAGTACATCAATATAAATAATATATTGAAACATGTACATCAGCACCAAAATGTATTGAAACAAGTACATCGATATAAATAATATATTGTAACAAGTACATCCACATAAATAATATATTGAAACATGTTCATCAGTACCAACAAATTATTAAAACATGTGTATCAGTATAAATAATATATTGTAACAAGTACATCAATACACATAACTTATCATTAACTTATCATTACCTTATCATAACTTATCATCAAGAAAAAATAAGTCATGTATTGAAACATGTACATCTGTATAAATAATATATTGAAACAAATACATCAAGATAAATCTTGTATTGAAACAAGAACATTATTGGTATATAACAAATCTTCTATTACGAAATCTTCATTAAAATAATTATATTGACAATTATCTTGGAAAGGAAGGTAGGACACACAAAAAGCCAAAGCAAAGACAGATACAATTGAGAAAGAACATCAAGAAGCGGACATGTAATAGTCTGGTCAAGTGAGCATCACGGGCAAGGGACAGAACGTGTTGAAGAGTCACTACAAACAACATCCAATACGAAGAAGACCTAGCATTCTTTGATTGTTTGAGAATCTACGAATATATAACTTTACTTCTCAGTTATATTATGTGATAATCTACGAATATATAACTTTTACTCCCCAGTTATATTATGTGATAATTTACGAATATATAACTTTTACTTCTCTAGTTATATTATGTGATAATCTACGAATATATAACTTCTACTTCTCCAGTTATATTATGTGATAATTTACGAATATATAACTTTTACTTCTCCAGTTATATTATGTGTGTCTGTAGTGTAGAGGTAAGGTACTCGTCTCTCGTGACAAGGTAGTCGCTTCGCTCTCTTGTGGAATCATCGGATATTTTTCCAGAATCCTGATCTCCGTGTAGGTGAGATCGAGTTCCAAGTCCTATCGGAGACGGATGATGAAACGTAGGTCCCGTGTTCAATTTGAGCACGTTAAAGAACTCTTGGTAGTTCAAAACAAAGAAGAGTAGGCTGGAAAGCCGCTGCCCGGGAAAAATTCATTAGAAAAAGTTTTAAAATACAATTTCTACTAAATATATTGACCACCTCCAAATTACATCGGTGAGCCTCGCCGGTACTACAGAGTTCGTGCACTGTAGCTGAGATCCTCCTGTGTGGGAAGAGATTAGAGCACACATGATTACTCACGCAGTGCAATGATGATGGTCCTATCAATCAACCGATCAGTCACATTAGACTTGATTTGATAATTCAAGAAGTAAAAGAATTGTTCATCTTATTTTCTCTAATGATGTTTTGTCTCACAAAGTCAGGACCATCTTATTTTCTCTAATGATGTTTTGCCTCACAAAGTCAGGACCATCTTATTTTCTCTAATGATGTTTTGCCTCACAAAGTCAGGACCATCTTATTTTCTCTAATGATGTTTTGCCTCACAAAGTCAGGACCATCTTATTTTATCTAATGATGTTTTGCCTCACAAAGTCAGGACCATCTTATTTTCTCTAATGATGTTTTGCCTCACAAAGTCAGGATCATCTTATTTTCTCTAATGATGTTTTGCCTCACAAAGTCAGGACCATCTTATTTTCTCTAATGATGTTTTGCCTCACAAAGTCAGGACCATCTTATTTTCTCTAATGATGTTTTGCCCACAAAGTCAGGACCATCTTATTTTCTCTAATGATGTTTTGCCTCACAAAGTCAGGACCATCTTATTTTATCTAATGATGTTTTGCCTCACAAAGTCAGGACCATCTTATTTTCTCTAATGATGTTTTGCCTCACAAAGTCAGGACCATCTTATTTTCTCTAATGATGTTTTGCCTCACAAAGTCAGGACCATCTTATTTTCTCTAATGATGTTTTGCCTCACAAAGTCAGGACCATCTTATTTTCTCTAATGATGTTTTGCCTCACAAAGTCAGGACCATCTTATTTTCTCTAATGATGTTTTGCCTCACAAAGTCAGGACCATCTTATTTTCTCTAATGATGTTTTGCCTCACAAAGTCAGGACCATCTTATTTTCTCTAATGATGTTTTGCCTCACAAAGTCAGGACCATCTTATTTTCTCTAATGATGTTTTGTCTCACAAAGTCAGGACCATCTTATTTTCTCTAATGATGTTTTGCCTCACAAAGTCAGGACCATCTTATTTTCTCTAATGATGTTTTGCCTCACAAAGTCAGGACCATCTTATTCGAACGCTCGATATCGACCACTTGTTAACCTAATAATTTGTTAACCACTCTGTGATGTGTACATGATCCAAGCATAAGGGCGATTGTACGCTGTGCTAATTATGTGCCTACAAGTAGTCCAGCACACCCAAATTTTGCGATGCTTTTTATTTACTAGGGTAGGTTCACTAGGCCCTTACCTCAGACGACTGTGACTACATGCCTTGTGGTAGCAGATGACTACATGCCTTGTAGGTAGCAGTATGATTACATGCCTTGAGGTAGTAGTTAGCAGTATGACTACATGCCTTGTAGGAGAGTATGATTACATGCCTTGTAGGTAGCAGTATGACTACATGCCTTGTAGGTAGCAGTATGATTACATGCCTTGTAGGTAGCAGTATGACTACATGCCTTGTAGGTAGCAGTATGACTACATGCCTTGTAGGTACAGTATGACTACATGCCTTGTAGGAGCAGTATGACTACATGCCTTGTAGGTACAGATGACTACATGCCTTGTAGGTAGCAGTATGACTACATGCCTTGTAGGTAGCAGTATGACTACATGCCTTGTAGGTAGCAGTATGACTACATGCCTTGTAGGTAGCAGTATGACAATGCCTTGTAGGTAGCAGTATGACTACATGCCTTGTAGGTAGCAGTATGACTACATGCCTTGTAGGTAGCAGTATGACTACATGCCTTGTAGGTAGCAGTATGACTACATGCCTTGTAGGTAGCAGTATGACTACATGCCTTGTAGGTAACAGTATGACTACATGCCTTGTAGGTAGCAGTATGACTACATGCCTTGTAGGTAGCAGATGATACATGCCTTTAGGTAGAAGATGATACATGCCTTGTAGGTAGCAGTATGACTACATGCCTTGTAGGTAGCAGTATGACTACATGCCTTAAGGTAGCAGTTGACTACATGCCTTGTAGGTAGCAAATGATTACATGCCTTATGGTACAGTATGATACATGTTTAGGTAGCATATGACTTACATGCCTTGTAGGTAGCTAATGACTACATGCCTTGTAGGTAGCAGATGATTACATTGCTTGTAGTATGAAATGACTAAGATAATCTTGTATGACAAGCATTATTGGTATATAACATCTTCTATTACGAATTTCATTATATTTATGCATACTTGAAGGAAGTAGGACATCAAGACTCAGCAGACGTACAATTGAGGCATCAAGAGCATGACTACATGTCCTAGTGAGCATACGGCAAAGGGACAGAACGTTTGAAGTCACTACACCTCAGATAGCAGATGACCTAGCATCTTTGTTGTTGAGATCAGTATACTTACATCCTAGTTATATTATGTGATAATCTACATATATACTTCTACTTCAGTTATATTAATATTGTAATCTAGATTATGACTCATTCCATTTATATATGATAATTAGAATAATACCTTTAGTTATATATATGATAATTTACGAGTATATGAACTTACTTCCAGTTATATTAGTGTAATTTACGATATATACATCACTTGTCAGTATATAGTGATAATTTACATGAACTTTGTAGTTAGTAGTGATAATTTACGATTGCTTTAGGTTCTCAGTATATACATGCTGTCGTAGGTAGGGGTTGAGTACTGCTCTCGTGACAGGTAGTCGCTTCCTGCTCTTGTGAATATGGTACAGAGACTGATCTCCTGTAGGTAGCGAGTTCAGTATGGAGACGGACGATGAACGTAGTCGGTTCATGACCCTTTGCCTTGTAGTCAAATCAGATAGAGGCTACAGCCCTGCTAGGAAATCATTGAAATTAAATACATTTAGTAAATATATTGACCACCTCCAATTCATCAGGTGAGCCTCGCAGTACTACATGAGTTGTCATGTAGCGAGATCCTCCTTGTGAGGATTAGAGCACATGATTATCACCAGTGCACTTGTAGGTCATCAATCAATCGATTACTTTGCCTTGATTGTAATCAGAGTAAGATTGCACTTATTTCTCTATGATGTTTGTTACAAGTCAGGACACTATTCTCTTGATGTGCACAAGTCAGGACCTACATGCTCTATGATGTTGCTCAGCAGTTGATTACATTTTCCTTGATGGCTCACAAGTCAGGATTTTACTTGCTCTATGAGTGCTACAAGTAGGCCCTACATGTCCTATGATGGTCACAAGTCAGACCATCTTCTTCGAACAGCTCGATATCGACCACTTGTTAACCTAAAAATGATTAACGCCTGTATGTGTACATGATTCACATGACGTTGTAGCGTAGCAGTATGTACTACATAGTTATAGACACCATTTTACATGCCTTTAAGGTAGGTATACTACATGCCTTACTAGACAGTTGACTACATGCCTTGTAGGCAGCAGTATGACTACTATTTGCTACCCTTGAGGGCCCCCGCAACATACGGGGACAGCGTCAGGAACAGAAAGATTTCAAGAACGGGCTATTGTATGTGCTTCATAAACAGTGTTTTACTTCACTTCTTTTATCTCTGAGGTCTAGTTTTTGCATGGACGGCCCTTTGATTTGTTTTCACTGTATCGGAGTAGCATTGCGCTTTGAGGCGCACTGTCTGTTGGTAATCTGCTTATGTGGCTGTACCATTTAATTTGTTGTTTCTTAATGAACTTCAGTTTTGATGTACCCATTATTTTCATGATGACTTCATTTCTAAACGGGTATCTTCTTGTTACTCCCAGCATTCTGAGTAGAGACTTCATCTCTGTCGTGACTAGTTTTTTTCTATCATTTGATGTCAGCGTCTAGGTTTGGCACTGATAGCAAAATGTGGGGAGAAAGATTGTGTTGAACAATGCTCTTTTAGTGTTCATGGTGATATTTTTGTATTTCGAAATTGGCACCATTTGCTCTATGATTCGATTTACTTTATTGCATCTATGTTGAATTTCTTTAGTTCAACATAGAACTAAAGAAATTAGCTCTATGTTGAAATTATCGTTTGCTGGTTTCATTTTTTTGTTTTGTTTTGAGCAATAAAGATGAGTAGAATCTGTACGTTTTAAATGAAGGAAGCATGGCAAATACATAAGTACTTATACAATACATAAGTACAGAAGCAATTGTCTCAAGAAACATTCTAGTCATTACCTTGCATCAACTTATTTTGTTAATAGACTTACCTGACTAAATAAACAGATACAAATACGATAATATAGATAATTATGGAGCATGCAGACAACATATGCCTGGCTAAATGGTCTATAGGCGAAGGATTGACATTATGGCACCGAGTTTTCCCATATGGCTCAAGGGCAATGACATGCTATGATACAGAGAGGCGGCCGCATCAGGCGGCACAATAAGGAGGGCGGCAGAAAAGCAAAATCAAAATTTGCAATTGAAGGTTATTTTAAGAAAAATTTAAGGGCGGCATTTCGAAGACTTGCATCATACTGAAAAAAAATACCGCACGGCCCTGTATGGCTCCGTCCCTTTCGACAGAAACAGCACAACATCTACCACGAGTGTTGTTCACACACAAAAACTCTGCAGTTTCAACAACAACACTATGGATCTCATGGAAAAAATGTACATGTGACTTCTTCCGAATTCGAAGACACAACCTTCAGAACGACAGGCAAATGTCTTAACCACTTCGCAATAAAGACTCCTTGTTTATCTGTTGCGATGGAACCTTTTCAGGACTAAGCTAAAGAAGAACAAATGAAAATGTAAGTCGTAGCATATCCTTTACAGGACGTGGCCATCAACCACAGCAAACGAGTTATTGATTTTCATTTACATAGTGCTTCTGATGTTCTAGCAAACTCGTGACATCTCAACCCCAGAGTAAAATGATGTCCTACACTGTCAATTTACACACCCACACACATAATAAAGTCACACGTTGAAGCATGCTATATTATTAACCCATTCGCTCTTCTGAACCGATATATTGGCTCGGAGTATTTTTTAAGTGAAGCAGGGCCAATATAGGGCTTATTCAGTGTACATTTTAATATAAATGCGCCCGAATGTAAAACAATTTAATGAATGAAAGGGTTTAAAACATCCACAAATCAATCACAACTACAAATTAAACACACCCACATAGTAGACACGCCCACACATTGAAACACACCTAAACGTTTTTAAAAAAAGTAACTCTAAGATATGAAAGAAAACTGAGAATCTACCCTTTCAAACGAGACTTCCTAGAAAAAAAAAAAAAAGATACACGTTCCACTACATATTAGAAAGAACCAAAAAACGTACTCGCACCTGGATCACAATAGAAAACTACCGAAGCCAGCTTCATGACAAGTTGTCACATAAACGTGTTTACGTGCTGAACTTTTTGTATCTGCATTCGCTTTACAACAATCCCTCGTAAATCCATCTTTTACCTGCATGTTATTTACATCAGAAAGTGTACTATATCACCGACGGATGCATTCATACTATAGAAACATTCAAAGTTGGTAAAACATGATATTCGGGTTTGACTTTCTAGATCGTGACAGTCTCCACACTGATACAGGACGAGTTTGATATTCTATCATATTGTCTTATAGTTACTAAGCATGCAAAGACTTACTATATATCGCTGACAGTAACCCAACCATGCCCAGAATCCGGACCAGTATAAATCTGCACTACAAGTTTGACAGGTTCCTCTATGTCAATTGATGACACACATTATGAAGATAGCTTGCACAGACAACCAACAAAAAAAAACTATGGGAAAACATTAAAATGAAAATCGTGGCATATCCTTTACATGACGTCACCATCAGCCACAGTAAATGAGTTGTTGATTTTCTAGGCACCACTTATACTTTCAGTAGTTTGCCATTGCTTTCTGAACCATGAGGTCTATTTTTACCATTTGTAACCGCCTGCAATGAGTCACTCCTCCCCCTTTACATCCGTTTTCAGTTCAAGTAATATATTGATTGAAGTGAATTTGTTTCAATTTGTTTACTAAATAAAGATTTCTCGTCTCGACTAGTTGCTTTAACTGGGATATGATAACAACAGATGCAGCCATTCATAACGTATACTGTTATAAGCATTAGTTGTAGAAACCGAGTATCAATACTACGAACACCTGCATATACAGGGCAGGACAGTAGATCAACGTTGAAGTGAAATACATATACAGGGCAGGACAGTAGATCAACGTTGAAGTAAAATCATATACAGGCAGGACAGTAGATCAACGTTGAAGTGAAATACATATACAGGGCAGGACAGTAGATCAACGTTGAAGTAAAATACATATACGGCAGGACAGTAGATCAACGTTGAAGTGAAATACATATACGGCAAGACAGTAGATCAACGTTGAAGTGAAATACATATACAGGGCAGGACAGTAGATCAACGTTGAAGTGAAATACATATACGGCAGGACAGTAGATCAACGTTGAAGTGAAATACATATACAGGGCAGGACAGTAGATCAACGTTGAAGTAAAATATCTGCCCACCTGCCCAGCGTGTTCGTAGCGAGTTAGGCGAGGGGTAACAAGCCCCTGTGAGTTCAGTTCAATTCCGCGGGCTGGCAGAAAAGCCACAGGTTTTTTAGATTTACGGTGTTTTTCTGGCACTGAACCGAAGGGTTACGAAATCCATGGCCTCTAGCTGAAGAGCTGAAAGCTCAAGTGCTTATTGATCCCAGAAAAAAAGGTGAAATATCTAGTAGAATGTCATTGTGAAACTATATAAAATAAAATTGCCTGTAGCATTTTCTGACTTTAGGTTATAAAGTACATGTCACTTCACATTTCCGCACGTGTATTGCTGGAGCGGAAACAAAACAATGGAAGATAAGGCAAGAGGTATTAGATGGACGCTCACATCCACTCTGGAAGACCTAGATTTTGCAGATGACATCGCACTCCTATCTCATACACATAGAGATATCCAGGAAAAGACCTGCCGCCTTAACCAATATAGTGAGATGGTTGGGCTGAAAATAAATCAGAAGAAAACTGAAGTAATGACTCTGAACATAGCAACCCCAGCACCAGTCAAACTAGAAGGTAAAACCCTCCGAGATACAACCGCTTTCACATACCTTGGAAGTGTTATTAGCAATGAAGGAGGCGCTGGATCTGACATTAAAAACAGACTGAGTAAGGCACGAAGTGCATTCATGACCCTTCAGACCGCCTGGAAATCTGCCCAATACAGCATCAGAACCAAGACTAGTATCTATAACAGCTGTGTGCTGTCAACATTGCTGTACGGATCGGAATGCTGGAGAATGACAGAACAGGATATGTCAAGACTCTCCGCCTTTCATACAACTTGTCTGCGAAAAATCTTACGCGTGTACTGGCCGACTACTATCTCGAATCAAGAATTGCTTGCACGATGCCAACAAGAGAATATGGGCACTATCATCCGAAGACGACGCTGGAGATGGATTGGACATGTGATGCGCATGGAGACTGGCTCCGACACGAAAACTGCACTGAGATGGACTCCAGAGGGTAGGCGAAAGCGTGGAAGACCCAAGACGACCTGGAGGAGAACGATAGAGCAAGAGCTGAAGGAAATGAATCATAGCTGGAACACAATACAGAGGAAGGTCATGAACAGGAAGACTGGTGTACGTTTGTTGTGCCTAAACGCCAAGGGCGTAACAGGCTAAAGAGAGAGATTGCTGGAGCGCTCAATGGGAGCAAAGTATAGTAACATTGCGACCTACAATGCATATCATGTCGTAAGAGTCGACTGAGGTAGGGACCTAGGTAAACTACCCTAGTAAATGAAAAACGTAGCGGAAACTTGATGTGATGACCTACTTGTAGGCGAATAACTGGCCTGCAACATACAATCATTCTTAAGCTCAGATTAGTGTCGGCTCGTGATCATTTTTGTTGGTGGGGCATACATTTTGTTTCGAATAAATCATGGTTTTTGGTTGCTATATTTTAGTTTATAAAATAATAAATACACGTTATACATTATTTTTGGTGGGGCCAGGACCCACTGGCTCTTAATGACGAGCCGCCACTGGCTCAAATCATAAAGAAATCGCAAAAAGTAGTGTAAGCGTTCAAAGAAAAAGACTTTACATTTCTATGTTTTAGTATGCAGAAGATAGGAAGGTCCTTTCCTTCAGGTGTGGAATGTCAAGTGTGGGATTGAACCCCCCAACTCTCGTGTGACCGAGTAGATAAACGAACGCATTACGCTAATACATCACACTTGTTGTGAGACGACATTAACAATAAACATGAATTATTGCGTCGACAGTCAAGAAATTTAATTGCAAGTAGTGGCATTTATGGTGGCGTCTGTGGCCTAGGGGTAAGTGACTCGGTCTATTAACCTCGACGTTCTGAGTTCGAATCACGCTGCGGACAGTTTGGTTGCAAATTGTTTGCGTGGATTTTAACAAAGGACGATGGCGCCACCCGTTCAGAAAGCAATGGCAAACTACTGAACGTAATAATGCCTAGAAAAATCACAATACAGCGTTACACAGCTGTGGTTGTTTCGCAAAGTCCTGTAAAGGATATGCAATTAACTTTTAGTGTCCTTTATAACTTCAATGCTAAAACAGATCTGCTGTATTGGTCAGAAACATGCAGAACGCATAAACGGTAAAAAAGCACCAACTGGTGTCTGCTCAGAATAGAGGGACCACTGTGATGATATGAAAGAGTCACAAATGAGGTGCTTATGGGCAGATGTCAGTGAACCAACAGGCGAAGTAAAGATGCTGAAAATGGATAGGGCATACCTTGAAAAAAACAGAGGGAATATAACAAGAAGGACCCTGTCCTTCAACCTACAGGGAAAGCAAATAGAGGGAAGTCAAGCAATACACGGAGAAGAGATTTGGGGAGGAGGCGTGGAGGGGGGTGGTGGTGCAGAGATTACAGATATACAGAAAGGCAGGGAGGAACTGCAGGAGATAGCTCAAGATAAGAATGGCTTAGCATGAGTTGCTTTATGGCCTATGTATCTCCAATTGGGATATAAAAAGCATACGAGAGAGAGAGTGTGTGTGTGTGTGTGTGAGCGAGAGAAAGAGAGAGAGAGCGTAATTTAAATCCACGATAATTTCAAAACTAGACAGTAAACAAAATCTACAGCTCCCGATGACAGTTTACCGGTGACTGAATCATAATTCTTTATTTCTTGACACATACAAAGTAAGATAAAAGACGATCTAAACCAGCGTTTCACAAATTGGGTCCAAGACCCCGGGTGTCTGCGAGGTACTCACAGAGGGGTCCTCACGTGCTTGAAGAAATATTATGATCTTTGACATTTCAAACAGAAATATAAATTTTAAAAACATGTATAAAAACATGTATAAAAACAGTGCTAAACTAGTTCCGTTGCGAAATAAAAGTACCCGGACAAGACCGGAGTCTAAATGTCTAAAAAGACAAAATGAAAGATCCCGCAGTTTAAATTGGAGCAAGCCTGACTGTTGGTGTGGTGTAATAATAACTCCATCGCAAGAAGATTTTCATATATTGAAACTTTTGGCGGTCCGTGGCAGCAAAAATATATATCAAAAGGGGTCTGCGATAATGCAAAGTTTGGGAACCGCTGGTATAAACGAAAGAAACTAAACGATAGATGATTTGAATAACACGTCAATTCACAACACAATCCTGGTTTCTGGGATCCCATTTATTTGCAAGTCAATTTGTGATGTTAACCATCAACGCTGTCATTACAAGAATCGACTTGCCAATAAACTAGCTAACCTTGTAGATTTATGCTGATGTATGGGATGGTACACGAAATGTCATACGATGAGAATGTATAATCATCTTTTTTGTGCATTTTGAGTTCAGATCTTTTTTTTTCGTGATGTATCATCTTAAGGTGAAAGTCTACACCAGTGCAGTCCAACGTTTTTATATATTGTGGCGCAACTGAATGATGATTATAGAGGCTCGGGTGCCATATGACTAATATTATTAATAATAACAATCGTAATATTGATATAGTTAAGATGTCAACGCTTTCTACATTGAAAATGCACAGAGTGGGGTTCAGAAGCAATAGAATAGTCACAAAATAAAACGCCTTTGCAAAAGTGGGAAGGTCGTGTTCGAAGGTATTGTTTTAAAAAATATGAAAATTTATTCTTGAAAATTGATAAACCTTAAAGCCAGTGAAGTAAAATAGTGAAATAAATTATTGTCCGACTTTTCTGCTTCTTTTATGTGTATGTAGGTTGTATTAAATATCTCTACATATATTACAAACTGCGTGCAGTCAACTAAAGTTGAAATCAATTTTTTTTGTGACAGCTGATTTGTGGTATTTTTTTTAAAAATATCTAGCAGCGCTTTGTTCTCATTTCTGAGAGCACTCCCGTGGGCACCGCTTTGGACAGCGCTGGTCTACAATATAAATGGGAAAATAAAATGCAGCAACTAATGGCTATCGTCCTTTTTTTGTGCATAAACTGACAGAGACATGCAAACTTGAGGGTTCGTCTCGAATAGGTTATAATACAAAGACCATTTCAGGACTAAGCTAAAGAAGAACAAATGAAAATGTAAGTCGTAGCATATCCTTTACAGGACGTGGCCATCAACCACAGCAAACGAGTCATTGATTTTCTAGGTACCACTTATATATTCAGTAGTTGGTCATTGCTTTCTGAACGGTGAGATCTATTTTTACCTTTCATAAAAACACAACAAAAACGAATTTTCTTAAAAATTGCCTGCCGCGGAGTTTGAACCGTGTACGCTTGGGTAAGCTACAGACGCCCACAAATTATAGAATAGATTGCAAAAACCACAATTCACAAACAACAGTCATTCGCAGGACACATGGCTAAGCAAAGAAAGAAAGCCAATAGCCCTGATATAACCAAGACAAGACACCCGATTAAGATTGACAAGAATTAATTAATAATTAATAATTCCTCTCGTACCGTTATACGTTACATAGGCCTGCAAGTAATTTCTCCATACCGCTCTATCCTGGGCAACTCGCTCAATCTCCTCCATGGAACTGAGACCGATATTTCCTGCCTCTCTCAGCAAAGTTCGCTTCAGGGTCTCCTTAGGTCAACCTCTCTTTCTTGAACCCTTTGCATCCCACTTCAATGCCTGCTTTGATATTCGTTGATCATGTCTCCTCAAGGTGTGCCCAACATATCTCCATCTTCTCTTTCTTATAACAGTTGTCACTAGTGGTTGACCAGACATGTCTCTGATTTCATCACTTCTCCTGAATTCGTTCCATTTTATATTCATTATTTTTCGCAGACATCTATTTTCAAATGCATTCAACTTGCTTTCTATATCTTTAGTCATTTTCCAACTCTCGCTGGCATATGTTAGGATTGATACAACATTTGAATTGAAAATTCGTAATTTAGTTTTAATACTATATAACTTGCAGTTCCATATTTTATTTAGACTTTTAACCCTTTAGCTGCTAAGGACGTATATATACGTTTTTCCCATTCACTTCTAAAGACTTATTAACACGTCTGTTATTATCTCTCCTCTTTGGGCTAAAGACGTTTTTACACGTTACACATTGCTACTGTCACTGCTAGAGGCGTACATTCTCATTTGTGACCTAGAAACAAAGAGTAGCTATTATTAGCTCAGCCTTCAGAAAGTATGTAGCAGTGAAAGGGTTAAAAGCTGATTGACAAGAATGCCTCGAGCTAATAGAAGCTTAACTACCCACACCCCATCCAATCCCATCCTCCAACTAACAAAACAAACAAACACTGCAATCCACAGCACCAATGTGCGCAACGCCCATTCCAAGGTTAGCAAAATAAATAATTCTGGACAAAATACATCATAATTTTCATAGTCTCGGGAATCTTTGAGTCATGAGGTACAACTTTGCAAAACGTTGGGAATATCTGTCATCTTTGTACAAGCCTTAGCGTATCAATAAAAGAAGAGAATCGTTGAGAATCGCATAAGAAAAGTTAAAAACAGGGAAATCACAGCACCAAAACATGTATATATTATTAAGAAGTTTCGAAAGATGAACAAACAAACAAAAAATAATTCTACAAACTCTCAATATCGTTAAAATTACACTCTTATTCCCCGTATTATATACTACAATATTTGTGCACAATAACTTATATTTTTTATATTAAAAACAAAGAAAGGAAAAGTGATCGAAGCAAACATTGCTATTTACCGAAATACAAAATTTATGATTTTATGAATCTATCAATCAAATATACTAGAAGGCAGGGTCCCAGGACGCAGAGGCAGACAAGAAGAAGATGGCTACAAGATATTAAAGAAACCATGAACATGACCATTGGCGAAGTGGGTGAACTGGCAAGACACAGAGTGAATTTCAGATGTGCTGCAAAGAGAGCAACGTCCTATAAAGGATACGCACCTTGATGATGATGATGATCAATCAAATACGTAAGTCTATACAGATAGACTGTATCGTCATATATGTTGAGATACATTTGATTATTGTTTATGCTAACTTTAATAGTCAACATCATTGTTAAAACCATAGGCGTCCACATACGTTTTTGCAGGGAGGGAAAAAATGAAAAATAAAATTGCAGTTGATAGTTTATTACACGGAACTGGAGAAGACCAGGTTCTCATTAAACAGTTTTATTATTAATCCATTTTCCAGGAAGTGGCACACCCCTCCCCTGCTTTCACTTGTCTTAATTTATGGACAACTTATTAGATAATATATAACTGTGTATCTATTAAATTGTACATGTCTGTTACGAAAGTGAATTTGATATCACAACACAGCGGCTGTGCCCCAACACAACGACTATACAACAATAGCTGTTATTGAAATCATCTTAAGTCTGAACATTTACATTGAGTTCGGGGTCACCGTAAGCCAAGTTGCTAGCGAACATGCTGTGTTAATGACCACGTACGCCCGTCTGCCCAGCGTATCTAGGTGTTGGGGCACATCAGCTGTGTTGTGATATCAAATTCACTGCTTCATATTTTTACTGCAGTCATAACTATATTCATATTATATTATTCGCCATAACTGGGCTCGAAGTCATAGCGAGTAAAAATAATAAAAAAGATGAAGAAAATATTGAGGGCGTCAGTATTGATGAGGAAAGGGATGCGAATGTATTCACATTGTTCGTATATGAATCCAATAGTTCAACCTTTGATCGAGATCCTGAAACGTATTCATGTGTGACATTATTGAAAACAGACAAATTGGATTCATATTGTTTGTCTAGTTAAAGTTAAGGGATAGAGTATCTAGGTGTGTGCACTAGAGGATGTGATCGCACAACAAACGAACAATATATTCAATCAACAATGTTTAACAAACACATTTCGTTGGTCAGTAAAAACAATATGTACCTGACATTTACCTGGCTGATTATACCTGTATTTACGGTGAAGCAATACCTGTGTTTGGACTTACATCTTTTGCATGAGATTTATTCGAGTACCAGGGGAAAACTATCCACAAGAACCAAAGCCCATGCATTTTGTCCCACGGAGTAGTTGGACAAACACAGGCCTGTGGATAAGAACTGAATAGGAACCCATGATGACCCAGGTTAAGTGGAGAAAATGGCGATAAGTGGGGGCATACACTAAAGAAGACACAGTCGAGTATCACTAGACAAGCACTTGAGTGGAACCCGCAAGGAAAACGAAAAAGTGGACGCCCCAAACAGACCTGGAGACGAAGTCTTCTTGAGAAACTGAAGAGTGCTTGACTATACTGTGAAACCATAAAGAAAACAGCCAGGGGCCGAGAAAGGTGGCAAACAACTGTTGAGGTCCTTTGCTTGACGAGGAGCAGAGAGGAATACGTAAGTAAGTAGGTGGACAGCACTCGGTGATCACACCTTAAGGTCTGATTCTGCTGTACACACCTATGCATGTTTGAGCTTGGAACAACGAACATTCTCACTTGTTTTCAAATAATGTCCCTATTCTAACTGGTCATATATGACTTCTTTAATGTAGTACACACTGAGTTGCTATAGTTTCAGTCATTGAGACGATTGTGAGAATTAAGTCTGAATATATGCCATACAGTGTCGTTGTCGTGGTAAAGATATAATCAACTTCTTATTCATATGGTGAGTAGGTGGGTGGACTTTGGGATGTCTGTTTTAGTATGTAATGGAGCACGCATTAAAATGCCCAATTTTCAAAGATGTGGATAATATAATACGTCAGTATTTAGATGTGACATATATCTCCGGAAGAAAAAAAAACTACTATTAAATGCGTTATTTGTATAGGTAATACAATATTTGGGGGTAAAGTCAACAAACATGATTTTTTTTTTAAATGAACTAATAACAGTATGGAATGGAACTGATAAGAAAACAAAGATAAGAGTACTATGAGCATGCATATTCCCAGTAGCAACGTAAGGGTGTGAAGCATGGACATTTAATAAAGAAGTGGAAAAACATATATGTGCTTTCGAATATAAGTGTTACAGAAGAGTCCTCCGTATATTGTGAACAGAGAAGAGAACAAATAGATTGATACAAAAAGAACTCAAAATCAAAGAATACTGGCTAATGCTACAAAAAAATAAGAAAGAGAAAATCAAGGTATTTTGGACATATAAAAAGACATGAATGGCTGGAGAAGACCATCATGGAAGGAGGCATACCGGCAAAGATGAGAAGAGGAAGACCAAGGAGAAGATGGATTCACGATGTAACTGATGACAGCTGAAGAGGCAGGACATCTGGCCTATGAGAGAGAGAAATTCCGGAGGACTGTTGGGGTGGCAAAATTCTTCTCAGGAAAAGCTATTTGATAATGATGATGATGAATACAACATTTGGGGGTCTCTGTGGCTAATGTGTTAAGCCCTTGTCTTGAGAGTCGAAGGTCGTAGGTTCGAATCCGGACAACGCCGTTCTGTTCACGAGTGCATTTTTTCCAGAAACCCCTAGGCTTGTTACCAGAGCTTCAGAGTTCATGCCTTGTGCAATGCTCTCGGCAGGTGATGTGTCCTTTTTGTGGAGAGGGATCAAGCCATATGGATAACGTAATGAGCAATGGGCCAATGTCAGTGAGTAAAACCCCGTGCAATGAAGTCAATCCTTCGGCTTTAAAACCTTTCATAAAACATGTCTTTAACACAAGAAAGAAAGTTTAAAAGCAACAAATAATTTTCATCTTTGTCTAGTATTTTGTCTATAACAAAATGTCTTTCTTGTGTTGTTATTTATCTTATGGAACACAATATTTTTATTTGTTTTTGGTGTTCTTTTAGTTTTATCGATGTACATTGATAAAATTTGATGTATATTGTTCTTATACTTTGTTAAACTACAGTACTTTTCTGTATGTGTTTCGCCTTTGTTATTCTAGTTGGATCACACCGTTTCATCTTTGCATTATAGTTTTTTCTCAGTTTGAGTTCACCGTGACATCCGTGTGTTGTTTGTTCCCATTGAATCACATCACGTCAGCTGTGTGTCGTATTGTGTTTATATATCCGCCCGAGCGTAACATGTAATCTGCGTGTCACTGCTTTTTTTTTTGTATCCTGGAACACAGTATATTATTGGTGTATTATTGCTATTATTTTTATCATTATATATTATTTTCTAAAAGCTATCCTAACCAATGCCCCTACTTTACTATCATACAACATACATGTCCAATCTACCTCCCTAATTTACTATCATACAACATACATATCCAACCAACCTCACTACTTTACTATCATACAACATACATGTACAACTTCACTACTTTACTATCATACAACATACATGTACAACTTCACTACTTTACTATCATACAACATACATGTCCAACTTCACTACTTTACTATCATACAACATACATGTCCAACCTCACTACTTTACTATCATACAACATACATGTACAACCTCACTACTTTACTATCATACAACATACATGTACAACCTCCCTACTTTACTATCATACAACATACATGTACAACCTCCCTACTTTACTATCATACAACATACATGTCCAACCAACCTCCCTACTTTACTATCATACAACATACATGTACAACCTCACTACTTTACTATCATACAACATACATGTCCAACTTCACTACTTTACTATCATACAACATACATGTACAACTTCACTACTTTACTATCATACAACATACATGTCCAACTTTACTACTTTACTATCATACAACATACATGTCCAACTTTACTACTTTACTATCATACAACATACATGTCCAACTTCACTACTTTACTATCTTACAACATACATGTCCAACTTCACTACTTTACTATCATACAACATACATGTACAAATTCACTACTTTACTATCATACAACATACATGTACAACTTCACTACTTTACTATCATACAACATACATGTACAACTTCACTACTTTACTATCATACAAATACATGTACAACTCACCACTTTACTATCATACAACATACATTTCAACTTCATACTTTACTATCATACAAAAATACATGTCAACCTCACTACTTTACTATCATACAACATACATGTACAACCTCACCACTTTACTATCATACAACATACATGTCCAACTTCACTACTTTACTATCATACAACATACATGTCCAACCTCACTACTTTATATCATTACAACATACATGTACAACCTCCTACTTTACTTTCTACAAGTACATGTCCAACCAACCTCCTACTTTACTTCATACAGCATATATAGTACATCCTCACTACTTTACTATCATACAACATACATGTCCAACTTCACTACTTTACTATCATACAACATACATGTACAACTTCACTACTTACTATCATACAACATACATGTCAACTCACTACTTTACTATCATACAACATACATGTCCAACTTCACTACTTAACTATCATACAACATACATGTACAACTTCACTACTTTTCTATCATACAACATACATGTCCAACTTCACTACTTTACTATCATACAACATACATGTACAACTTCACTACTTTACTATCATACAACATACATTGACAACTTACTACTTTACTATCATACAACATACATGTACACTTACTCTTTACTATATACAACATACATGTACAAATTCACTACTTTACTATCATACAACATACATGTCCAACTTCACTACTTTACTATCATACAACATACATGTACAACTTCACTACTTTACTATCATACAACATACATGTACAACCTCACTACTTTACTATCATACAACATACATGTCCAGTCCACCTCCCTACTTTACTATCATAAAATTACAACTATACAACATACAACTATACATCATACAACATACAACATACAACATACAACATACAACATACAACATACATGTCCAACTTCACTACTTTACTATCATACAACATACATGTCCAACTTCACTACTTTACTATCATACAACATACATGTCCAACCTCACTACTTTACTATCATACAACATACATGTACAACTTCACTACTTTACTATCATACAACATACATGTACAACCTCACTACTTTACTATCATACAACATACATGTACAACTTCACTACTTTACTATCATACAACATACATGTCCAGTCCACCTCCCTAATTTACTATCATACAACATACATGTCCAACTTCACTACTTTACTATCAAACAACATACATGTCCAACTTCACTACTTTACTATCATACAACATACATGTCCAACTTCACTACTTTACTATCATACAACATACATGTACAACTTCACTACTTTACTATCATACAACATACATGTCCAACTTCACTACTTTACTATCATACAACATACATGTCCAACTTCACTACTTTACTATCATACAACATACATGTACAACTTCACTACTTTACTATCATACAACATACATGTCCAACTTCACTACTTTACTATCATACAACATACATGTCCAACTTCACTACTTTACTATCATACAACATACATGTACAACTTCACTACTTTACTATCATACAACATACATGTACAACTTCACTACTTTACTATCTTACAACATACATGTACAACTTCACTACTTTACTATCATACAACATACATGTCCAACTTCACTACTTTACTATCATACAACATACATGACCAACCCCCCTCTATCTTCTTCTTTTAATGATGGTCTTCAAAAAAACACAGTCAATTCTTTTCAATAGCTCCTCATTTGTTATGGTACTTGGCCAGATAATTTGCAGGATTCTACTTAAAAGCCATCCATACATCATGGTACTATTTGTCAGACAGCATTGTTCAACGTTCCTGTTCTAAATTCTGATAGACACACGAAGTTGAATACCTCCAAGACCTCTCCAAGCACTGAACATGGCTAGTAATAAAAGTATTGAAAGTAACAATTTACCAAAACATTAAGTTGTGTACCTTCCTTTAAATAGACAGCAATCCGCAGATTACAGCAGACATCATTAGACTACCTTCTTCTGTTTGGTATAAAGAAGATTAAACCCTCTTTAAGCCGAGACATGCAGTTTCAGCCAAATAACAAGTAGATTTGGTTTATATCATGGAATGTAGCCAAGAAACATAAGAAAACAACAATTTACTCTTGCAAAGAATCGAGTTTCTAAGTTTATAGGTTTCCTTCCTTGTCTCTTTGAGCTGAAACAATTTCGTATATATCGTCAGTTACCAAGTGAAGACACGCCTACTCGTTGCTTACTCACTAAACACTGACGTGAGAACAGGCAGAAGGTAATTGAATTTCAGGCATCAACTAGAAAGAAAAAAAACAAGCCCCTAAAGTGGATGGAACAGAAGACATCTTTAAGTAAAACAGAAGGGCAACCTTACATCTGAAACATTTCCTGATGTAGAAGAAGACATATATAGTCTAAGAAAGTTCAGACTCGAAAGGACAGCACGGTAACGATGAAAGTGTTTTATTTTATACCCTCACTTTTACTTTTTGTCTCTTCAAGCATCTCCACAGTCGAACTTCTTTAAATAGTCTTTCTTTTCACAGCATGCTTGAAAAGTCTGGGATTTTGGCGGGCTGCCATGTTGAGATCAGAAATACGATTTTAACAAGGACCATAATCTCGTCTCAAGTGTCCACATGAGACGGGTAGTAACTTCACTATTTGTTGGCATCCTCTGTTCGGAACCTTTTTCTTTCTTCAATTTCACATATAGCTTTTTTTATTTCTTGGTGAAATATCTGTCTTTGACTACTTATCTTTCACTCTACTGTTCCACCATATTTTCTCTTTTTTGGGTCAAAATATCTGTCTTCGACCACTTATCTTTCACTCTGATGCCACCTCTACTTGTCTCTTTTATGTCAAAATATCCACCTTCGACCACTTATCTTCACTCTACTGTTTCCCATACTTGTCTCTTTGTCAAATATCCACTTCACCTATCCTTCTGTTACTTCTCTTTATGTCAAAATATCCACCTTCGACTACTTATCTCATCTTTCCACTCTACTTTTCACCACTTACTTGTCTCTTTTATGTCAAAATCTCCATCTTCGACTACTTATCTTTCACTCTGCTGTCCCCTCTATTACCCTATCTTTCTCTTTCTCTCTCGCATTCTCTTCTATATATTTTTTGTCATATTTGACTTCAATAAAAGTAAATGCACATTCTTTCTCTCATACATATCATCTCTCTCTCTCTCTCTCTTTGTGATAACCTTATTTGCAGTTATTTTACAGTATAACATTTCAATCTCTTGTCATATTTCTCTACTGTAACGTCATAATTAATTGTCTCTGCACCTTACATCTTCTTCTTTTGCCTCACCAATCTCTTATTTTATTTAACTACAATAATTTCATTATCTTTGCTTATCCTCTTTCGCTCGAATTTCTTGGTTTTTTTTCCGTTTCTCACATAATTCACATGTTTCTCTTCTTTATTTAACCACCATCTCTAATTTTACTGTGTCTATTTCCGACTCATCTTACTCTCGTTTCTTTTCTAATTTATCAGTGACCCACAATTATTTCACTATCTCTTTCTCTACATACGTTTTTCTTTCTCTCTCTCCCTCGTATTGTCTTTCTAATACTATAGTGTCGCCCATTTTTTGGACATACAAATAGTAGATGAGTTTACTGAAATCCAAAGTTATCAATAGTTATCCAAAAAATATTATAACTTATCTTAAAAATAATGGGATGGAGGTAAGTAACACAGAATGATGAAATTAGAAAGTGTATAAAAGTAATGAAGTAGTAATATTAGAAGACAGAAAGTTGTGGTTGAGGAATAAAGTGATGAGAGCTTATTGTAAATGGCTTCGACTCGAAATAAATTGTCATATAACTTCAATTGAAACACAAATTTGTTGAAACAATTAAATGATTTACGTGAAGAACACTATAGCAGAAATGTCCTAATCAAAATATTGTTACTAAGTGAAATCATATACACAACAAACAAGCTAACGCAGTCAATATCTTGGGGAAACAGGAGAATAGTCAACAAAGGAACTAATTGTCAAGCTGCTAATTGTTACTAGAAGAGATCTAATGGCTTCAGACAATATTATCCTGTAACATGTTCGTCTATGTTAGCAGTGCCTTGGCGTGTATAGTAACTCAAGACGTTTTAATAACTCACTTCAAGTGTCTCTAAAATTCTTCGATATAGACACCACATGCTGTGAATCCCTTGCGCAAGATCTCCTTATGTGGCGATGCAACAACACCAGAGGAACTCGCATAGCTGAAAGTCGTCCTACTATTGAGAGATGAGAAAGCTGACAGTCGTCGTACTATTGAGAGATAGAAAGCTGACAGTCGTCATACTATTGAGAGGTAAGAAAGCTGAAAGTTGTCGTACTAACGAGAGTAGAAAAGCTTAAATTCGTACTATTGAGAGAGATAGAAAGCTGACAGTCGTCATAGTATTGAGAGGTAGAGAAAGCTGACAGTCGTCATACTATTGAGAGATAGAGAAAGCTGAAAGTTGTCGTACTATTGAGAGGTAGAGAAAGCTGAAAGTTGTCGTACTAATGAGAGGTAGAGAAAGCTTAAATTCGTACTATTGAGAGGTAGAGAAAGCTGACAGTCGTCATACTATTGAGAGGTAGAGAAAGCTGACAATCGTCATACTATTGAGAGGTAGAGAAAGCTGAAAGTCGTCGTACTAATGAGAGGTAGAGAAAGCTGAAACTCGTCGTACTAATCAGAGGTAGAGAAAGCGAGCTGCGCGAAAAATCAAAAACACACAGCACCTACATATCTAACCTCGATCATGTCTCCCCCACCAGAGACGTTGGGAATTGTGTTCAAGGATTTCATTTTACAGTCACCTTCGCACACATCAAAGAAGTGCAGCAACATACGTTTGAGACTGTTGTCATCATCGCTTGCAATGAACGACTATTAAAGTAACTCAAACTGAGACAGGGTAGATAGGAGAACGGTAAGATCAAGTTAACAAGGAACAGAACGAATTAGTTTGACTATACCTTTGTGGCTATAACTTGTTAGACGCCTACCTTTCGATGACATCATGTTTTTCTTAGTTGTACATAATTAGGTTTAGAGATACAGGTATTGTTGGTGTTGGTGGTGTCTGTAATTTGACTTCATCTACAGCTGTAGTCAGATCTAGATACAGGTGTTGTTGGTGGTCTGTAATTTGACTCCATCTACAAGCTGTAGTCAGATCTAGATACAGGTGTTGTTGGTGGTCTGTAATTTGACTTCATCTACAAGCTGTAGTCAGATCTAGATACAGGTGTTGTTGGTGGTCTGTAATTTGACTCCATCTACAAGCTGTAGTCAGATCTAGATACAGGTGTGTTGTTGGTGGTCTGTAATTTGACTCCATCTACAAGCTGTAGTCAGATCTAGATACAGGTATGTTGTTGGTGGTCTGTAATTTGACTCCATCTACAAGCTGTAGTCAGATCTAGACGTGTTCCAGAAAATGTAAACAAAGTTAGTTGAAAAATCGCGCCAAGTTATGTACTGCCTATTCAATTATGAGAGAAAGAAATAATTGAAAAATGTGACCGGAGCGCGATGTTTTAAGTTGGGAACACGATTCACTATTTAAGTAACGAACGACTGTTCAAAGTGAGGAAATTGATAAGTTTTATGACCCCAGGAAACTGACATTAAGTACGGACAAATAGATTATTTTAATAACAAGTATGAGGAATTTGAGTGACTAGGAATTTACGGTATGTAAGCCAACAGCTTAGTGTCGTCTGTGGCTTAGGGGATAGTGACTCGGTCTATTAACCCCGACGTTCTGAGTTCGAATCACGCTTCGTAAAGTTTGGTTGCAAAATGTTTCGCGTGGATTTTTACAAAATGACGATGGCACCACCCGTTCAGAAAGCAATGACAAACTACTTAACGTAATAATGCCTAGAAAAATCACAAACAACGTTAAAAAGCTGGGTTTGATTCGCAAAGTCCTGTAAAGAATATTCAATTAACTTTTTTTAAGCCAACAGCTATGGCTGATATGGAGATTAGAACGATTAAGTGCCGTGCGGTATATTTTCTCAGTATGATGCAAATCTTCGAAATACCGCCTCTTAAATGTATTTTCCTTAAAATAACCTTCAATTAAAATATTCAGTTAGAATATAAGGATATCTCTTTGTACTGATGTCTCCACAGTGACACTCCTACGACCATAACGGGTTATGTACTTTATTATATTATTATTATACGGATCGAAATAAAGAGAATATAGGAACAGTAAAACACCGCGAGAGCTATTGATATTTAAACAGTATGATTTGTTATGTCTATTATCTATTGTATTTCGCCAGGTGGATGATAGAATTGATTGTCCACTCTTGCCGTTCAGCAAAAGGGGTGGGAGCTTTAATATACGTTCCATAGTCAGATCAGTCGCCCTTATTGTGTTATATCCGTGTCTATTTAGTGTGTCTATCCATCTTTTTCTTTGTCTTCCCTTTGCTCTAGTACTTGATATTCTTTATTGTATGCTGATTTGGTGGTTGGTTGTATTCCATTATCATTAAATGTCCATATAATAATAATTCATCTCGTACCGTTATACGTTACATAGCGCCTGCAAGCAATTTCTCCATGCATCTCTATCCTGGGCAACTCGCTCAATCTCCTCCATGGAACTGAGACCGATATGTCTTGCCTCTCTCAGAAAAAGTTCGTTTCAGGGTCTCCTTATGTTGTCCTCTCTTTCTTGAACCCTTTGCACCTCACTTCAATGCCTGCTTTGATATTCGTTGACCATTTCTCCTCAAGGTGTGTTAATGTCCATATGTCCATTTCTTATGTAACCAGTTAAAACATATAATTAACACAACAACAGCGAAGATTACATTTTCTTATCTACTTTCACAATAGTAACAAAGACAGGTATATACAGTACTACATCAGTAATGAAAACCCTTGAAGGCAGATTCATATGGTAGTAGCAACCTCTTGTCACACTTCATTACAATTATGTTTTAGTCTATTTACTCGCCCAAATGGTTACCGGGGTCCAAATTTTGGGTGTAAAGAATAGAACCACTGTTACCTGCCACGCATGTCGTAAGAGGCGACTAAGGAGGTTTGACTGAAATCGGATGCATGTGTCCTAAACGTGTAGAAGTCTATGCGTTTAGGGCCTACCAAACCAATGTGCAACTTATACACGTTCTTGGCAAAGATCAAACATATCAACAAGAGTGATTAAACTTTGTCGTAAAGAACGAACGCAAAAAAGAAGTCTATTTAGTATTATGTGTATGTATTTGTAATCTTCAGAAAGGATTATGGTCGAAACGTCGAGTGCTGTTTGTTTTTATATTTAATCATTAATTTTTCCTTACTTATTTAATACTGCATATACCTCTCTTTCAGTATTAAAGCAGCATCCCCACTGTTTTCTCCAGATCTGATCCGGTCTGACCACCTCGGATTTGTAGATTTTCGAACATCTCCTTATCTCATTCACTAAATGTGATAGCTGGACAATAGAGAACAAGAGGTAGTGACCAGGCTTTACCTAGAGCCTTGTTGAGACCACTATCAAGAGCTTGTTTTACCTGCTGATATTACACATCACACATATTCCTTCTACCAGGAGCTATTATAATAGTTCTACATTTGTATGATTTGTGAGACTAATGCAGGGTGAGACTACTGCAGGGTGAGACTACTACAGGGTGAGACTACTACAGGGTGAGACTACTGCAGGGTGAGACTACTACAGGGTGAGACTACTGCAGGGTGAGACTACTGCAGGGTGAGACTACTGCAGGGTGAGACTACTGCAGGGTGAGACTACTACAGGGTGAGACTACTACAGGGTGAGACTACTGCAGGGTGAGACTACTACAGGGTGAGACTACTGCAGGGTGAGACTACTACAGGGTGAGACTCGGTAAACTACAGGGTGAGACTACTACAGGGTGTTCAAGATAATAGCAGCTCGGTCAAGGGAGCCAATCTGACATTTGGTTATGAAAATGACAAGTTAAATTATAACGAAGTATAGGTCAAGTGACGGAGTACTTTTCTGATGATGTGTAATTAGTGTGCGGGAAGGAGCTATGAATAAATGTGATGAAAGGACGAGCTAGTCAGAACCGGTTTAAATGGTAAATAGAGAAAACGCAATGCCTAGCTGGCAACTTTTGATTTGTTAATGGAGCTACTATTATCATGACCACCATGTCGCCCAAGTTGTTACATGGCCCAAATTTGGGGTGTAAAGAATAGAACCACTGTTACTTTCCACGCATGTAGTAAGAGGCGACTAAGGAGGTTTGGCTGAAATCGGATATGCACGTGTCCTAAATGTGTAGAAGTCAACCTGCTGCATTGCAGGACAGCTGGGGACAGCCAAAGGCTAACGGAGAGCGAATTCAGTAAACGCTGGCTGAATCCGGACACATCGCCGAAGGATAAACGCCAGAGCTCTAAATGGCGCTGAAGATGTGACGAAACGCACCCATGCTAAAACTGCATGAATCAGATTTCCATATGAATGAATTTATGGAGAGATCTGGTACATGGTCTTTTAGGTACTCGCGAGAGAGAGAGAGAACACCATGTAACATCCTCCATTATTTGTTGCTCTATGATGCAAGACCTAGTTCATCCCACTATGAAACAACCAACTGCTACCATAATAGGAAAATAATCAACCATCCCTAATCATTTCATCAATCAATCATATAAGTATTTAAAGATGTCTATACAATACGATTATATCAATCGAATATCATAAGTATTTCATAAGATGTCTATACAATATCGATTATATCAATTGAATCATCAGTAAGTATTTCATAAGATGTCTATACAATATCGATTATATCAATCGAATCATCAGTAAGTATTTCATAAGATGTCTATACAATATCGATTATATCAATCGAATCATCAGTAAGTATTTCATAAGATGTCTATACAATATCGATTATATCAATCGAATCATCAGTAAGTATTTCATAAGATGTCTATACAATATCGATTATGTCAATCGAATCATCAGTTAGTATTTCATAAGATGTCTATACAATATCGATTATATCAATCGAATCATTAGTAAAGTTTTTATAAGATGTCTATACAATATCGATTATATCAATCGAATCATCAGTAAGTATTTCATAAGATGTCTATACATTATCGATTATATCAATAGAATCATTAGTAAGTATTTCTGTAAGATGTCTATACAATATCGATTATGTCAATCGAATCATCAGTAAGTATTTCATAAGATGTCTATACAATATCGATTATATCAATCGAATCATCAGTAAGTATTTCATAAGATGTCTATACAATATCGATTATATCAATATTCTTCCAGTGCCATGCTATGTTTCTTTTCAGAACATTTCAACTTTTATTGCAAAATAAATGTTGCAAAATAAATGTTGCAAAACAAATGTTGCAAAACAAATGTTGCAAAACAAATGTTGCAAAATAAATGTTGCAAAACAAATGTTGCAAAACAAATGTTGCAAAATAAATGTTGCAAAAAAATAATAACGGAAATAATGAAAACAAAGAACGAACATACGGTAATTGTTTCTGTTTTAAATGGATTCCATGTCTGTTATACAAACATGGCGCCTTGCATCGTTCGATCCCTGCCAATGTCAATATAAAAGAATTATTCATCAATAAGTGAAAAGTGTTTATGTAACATTTATGTCGGTGGAATTCAAAGGAACCCTTATTATTATTGATAAATATGATTTGTTAATATGCTAAGTGATACATGTTTATAGAGGCATTCTGTGTGTAAACAATTAGCAAGTGCGCATCCGAACAAAATGTGCAATGCAGAACATGAGTTTGATATTACTCAAAATACGAAAATGCATTAATAGTATGATAATATCGTTAGAATCTCCCCCATCAATCACATCATTATAATATAATTACAATCTGACAAGCAAATTACATATTGAGAGTATAATTAGAATCAGGTAATTCACTTACAGATTGGGGATGTAATTATATTCTTACAAGCCAATTATCGATTGGAGATGTAATAAGTATGAAATAATTCAATTATATATTAAGAATATAATTAGAATCTAATAATAGAAACACTGACTTATAATATAGTTACAAGCTAACAAACGTAGTCACAGGGAGAGAATCCACAAAGATAAGTACAAAACCAACTACAGCGTGTTAATATAAATCGAATATTTACGAAATAAAGCGTATGCTAGTAAGATAATATAATTTGAATGTAATCACAGTAAGATAATATAATTTGAATGTAGTCACATTAAGATAATATAATTTGAATGTAATCACAGTAAGATAATATAATTTGAATGTAATCACAGTAAGATAATATAATTTGAATGTAATCACAGTAAGATAATATAATTTGAATGTAATCACAGTAAGATAATATAATTTGAATGTAATCACAGTAAGATAATATAATTAATGTAATAAGTAATTAATTAATTAATCAAAAAGATAATATAATTTGAATGTAATCACAGTAAGATAATATAATTTGAATGTAATCACAGTTTAAGATTTAAACATAATTTAATTGAATGTAATCACAGTGAAGATATATAATTCATTTTAATATGATGGCAATGAGAGAATATAATTTTTCATATAATGGCAATGAGAGAATATAATTTGAATATAATGGTAATGAGAAAATATAATTTGAATATAATGGCAATGAGAAAATATAATTTGAATATAATGGCAATGAGAAAATATACTTTGAATATTATGACAATATTTAGTTAGTTAGTTTGTTCCTTTCGTGTCAAAGGCGACACATAGGACAGAGGTTTTAGATCTCTATGTGATGCGGTTCGTTGCTAGCAGTTGGAGATCTTGTATGGTTTCACATCCCAATAGTTTACTTAACATATATATATATATAATATTGTGACAATAAGAGAATATGATTTGAATATAATCATTGTGAGATACTATAATTAAAATATAATCACTGTGAGATACTATAATTAAAATATAATCACTGTGAGATACTATAATTAAAATATAATCATTGTGAGATACTATAATTAAAATATAATCATTGTGAGATACTATAATTAAAATATAGTCATTGTGAGATACTATAATTAAAATATAATCACTGTGAGATACTATAATTAAAATATAATCATTGTGAGATACTATAATTAAAATATAATCACTGTGAGATACTATAATTAAAATATAGTCATTGTGAGATACTATAATTAAAATATAATCACTGTGAGATACTATAATTAAAATATAATCATTGTGAGATACTATAATTAAAATATAATCATTGTGAGATACTATAATTAAAATATAATCACTGTGAGATACTATAATTAAAATATAATCACTGTGAGATACTATAATTAAAATATAATCACTGTGAGATACTATAATTAAAATATAATCATTGTGAGATACTATAATTAAAATATAATCATTGTGAGATACTATAATTAAAATATAACCACTGTGAGATACTATAATTAAAATATAATCACTGTGAGATACTATAATTAAAATATAATCATTGTGAGATACTATAATTAAAATATAATCACTGTGAGATACTATAATTAAAATATAAACACTGTAAGAGAATATAATTAAAATATAAGCAGAGTGTGATATTATAAGTAAAATAAGATACTATTATAACAGTGATAGAAAAAATGATACAAAAACAATATAGTATCAGTGATAGAATATAGGAAAAGATGGTTAGATGGCGTAGCAGAATCCCGCGAAAGAGCAAAAATAACAATCACACAAACCACCAGAACAGCGCAAGACAAAAAACAGAAAACCACAACACTGGACAACAACCCGGTAGCAGTGTGACGACACTGGACAACAACCCGGTAGCAGTGTGACGACACTGGACAACAACCCGGTAGCAGTGTGACGACACTGGACAACAACCCAGTAGCAGTGTGACGACACTGGACAACAACCCGGTAGCAGTGTGCCGACAAAAGAAGAAGATAGAAGATAGAAATTGACTAGAAAGTGGAAATATAATTATAATGAAAGTGTATAAGAAGAACATAACAATAAAATCAACATTACAATCATAATTACCAAATAGCCTATCCTGAGCAGACCTATCCAACCCTTACAGTCCTTCGGAAGTTCTCTTTCTCACAGGCCAGATGTCCCACCTCAGCAGCCGTCATGCTCAAATCATGTTACTTCCTGAATCCATCTTCTACATTGTCTTTCTTCTCTTCTTGGCCGGACACTTCCTTCCATATTGGTCTTCTCAACAAACTTCTCTGTATATATCCAGAAAAATTTTAAATTTTTTTCATTCTTGTTTGAAGCATCATCCAGTTTTCTTCGATTTTGCGTTCTTTCTATAATAACAATATAATTGTATAAATATAAAATATAAATATATGAAATAATACTAGAGAAATGACAACAATATATTCTAGTATACAATGAACTTTACATTTCATGAATTTAATCAACATGTTGCACTCTGACAACTGGTTGTATACAAACATCATAATCTTCTAATAGTGATTGCCTACAAGCAGTGGCGGATCGTCATTAAGGGCCAGAAGGGCCGGGCCCCACCTAAAATAATATGTAAGGTGTAGTTATTATTTAATGGATTGAAATATAACCTAACCCAAAACCATGATTTTCCCGAAAATGTGTGTCTGGCCCCACCAACAAAAACGATCGCAAGCCGCCACTGCCTACAAGTATAATCCTAAGTAATCAGTAAGGACAGATTGCAGATCATGATTCTGTCCTGCATATATGTATATAAAGATCCTAAATACGAAGAATTTACTTCACTGCACCGAGGTTTATCCCACATAGCTGGGTCCCTCTCTGCATAAATTACACGCCACTAACTGAGAGTATTACTTAAAGCACGAACTTCGTTACTCCTGCAACAATCCTAGGGATCTCGAGATAAAATGCACTCGTGAACCAAACGAAACGATCTGGATTCGAATTCCTGACTTCTGGAACGAGAAACATCAACTTAACCACTTATCAACAGAGACCTCCAAATATATATATATATATATATATATATATATATATATATATATATATATATACATACATATGCTCAGTGGCGGCTCGTCATTAAGGGCCAGAGGGCCAGGCCCCACCAAAAATAATGTGTAACGTGTATTTATTATTTAATGGTTTAAAATATAACCTAAACAAAAAACCTTGATTTTCCCGAAAATGTGTGTCTGGCCCCACCAACAAAAACGATTACGAGCCGCCAATGTATATACTACCTTCTTCTTCTTTTTCGAACGCGTGTGTACAAGTGACGAAGAGAAAAGGTGCGGACTCAGTCGGTGGACAAGGGCACAAGCAGAAATGGTCGAAGGGGCACCCAAAAGACACGCGAGGTGGACAAAACGGTGGCAAGCCTCGAAAATGGGGTCTCCATCCAGATAACAATAACCCCGTTTCCCCTCGCAGAGAACCACTACTGTCTTGTAGTTCGATTGGCTACAATCAAAGTCTAGCGGAGCAAACCGTGCATAAAACTAGATAGCAGGTAAACCAAGTAGTCAAAAAAAAGACTGGTAACCTGGGCAGATAAAGCTCAACACCGCGGGGAGGAGGGGATGGGGAGGAGGTTGTCTAAGGAAGCTACCTAAAAGAAATAGTAACCTGCTGCCTTTCAGATCGGCTGGGAACAGCCCAAGACTGGCGGAGATCGAACCCAATAAACACTGGCTAAAACCGGACACATCGCCAAAGGATAAGCACCAGAGCTCCAAATGGCGCTAAAGATGTGATGAATAACACCAATGCTAAGGCTGCGTGAATCAGATTTCCACATGAATGAGATTTATGGGAAATCTGGTACACCAGTCTAAGCAGTGATCGCGATAAGAGATATATTCTTCATTTAATCAGGAAGGTGTAAACGGTTCGAGGAAAAAGGGACGATCTTCAACCCTGACCAAACTTTAAGAATATCAAATCAAACGTGCTATATCAAAACAAGATCCCTATGTTGAAAACCAATAACAAAGAAAACACCAAAGCAGAACTGGCATCGTCAGTGGCAACACGCTGAGAGGGCCTCTGTGGCATATAGGTTAGTTGATCGTCTCTCGTGCCAAAGGTACCAGGTTCACTCAGTCTTGGAGACATCTGGATATTTTTCCAGAGATCCTGATCTCAGTGTAGGTGAGATCGAGTTCCAGTCCTATCGGAGACGGACAATAAAACGTAGGTCCCGTGTTCAATTTGAGCACGTAAAAGAACCCTTGGCAATTCAATATCAAGAAGAGCAGGCTGGAAAGCCGCTGCCCAGGCAATATTCATTAGAAAAAGAAAAAAATATTCCTACAAAAATATCTTCTCCATCTTCAAAATTATATCGGTGACCCTCGCCGGTGCCACGGAGTTCGTGCACTGAAGCTGAGATCTTCCTGTGTGAGAATGAGATCAGAGCACACATAGATACTCACCGAAGTGCATTGATGATCGTCGTCCTATAATCAATCAATCAATCAATCAAACACACTGATGGTCACCCTGGGAAAGATCTTGATCGCAGCCTTATGGACTAATTAGTTCCATGTACACAAATAATAATGATGATCAGTCGACTAAACTATACTAAAATCAGAGCCATTGATCTAGATAATAAGATCGCTAGTCTAGTCAAGTTATTAAAGTGCCTGCACACGCAACAAGTCAAACGTAACACTATAGCGCATGCTATCGTGTGCGTTGGTTTGGTTCAATTCATTAGGATTAGGATTAATAGAACGCGTATCGAAATGTGTTATTTTTTGTGTGTATCCTACATTTGATTTATTGCAAGATTTTTTATTTGTTTTGTATGGGTTTGTTTTCTTCTTCTTCTTCTTTGCGTTCGTTCTTTACGACCAATTTTAATCACTCTTTGTGATATGTTTAATCTTTGCCAAGAACATGTATACGTTGCACATTGGTTTGGTAGGACCCTAAACACATAGACTTCTACACGTTTAGGACATGTACATCCGATTTCAATCAAACCTCCTTAGTCGTCTCTTACGACATGCGTGGCAGGTAACAGTGGTTCTATTCTTTAAACCCCTAATTCGGGCACCGGTAACCACTCGGGCGATATACGTTTGTGAAAGTGGACTGTGTGGACGTGCCTGCTGTGTGTGTGTATATATTTGTTTGTGCATGTCTGCGTGTGTGTGTGTATAGTTATGTGTGTGCGTGTCTGCGTGTGTTTGTGTGTATAGCTGTGTGCTTGTGTGTGGGCGTGCATGTGTGTGTTGTGTGTGCGTGTGTTGTGTATAAGTGCGGTCGTGCCTGCTTGTGTGTGTGTGTATAGCTGTGTGTGCGTGTGTTTGTGTATGAGTGTTTGTGTATGTGCGGGCATCTTCGTGTGTGTGTGCGTGGGTTGTGTATGAGTGCGGGCGCGCCTGCTTGTGTGTGTATATATTTGTTTGTTCGTGTCTGCGTGTATAGTTGTGTGTGGGTATTTGTGCGTTTCTGCGTGTGTTTGTGCGTATAGTTGTGTGTTTGTGTGTGGGCGTGTATGTGTGTGTGCGTGTGTTTGTGTATAAGTGCGGCGTGATTGCTGTGTGTGTATATATTTGTTTCTTCGTGCGTGTGTGTGTATGTGTGAGCGTGTGCTTGTGTGTGAGTGTTTAAGTATGTGCATGCATCTTTGTGTGTGGGTGTTTGTGTGTGAATTTATATGTGTGTATGTGCGTGTGTGTATATATGTCGGTGAGCATGCATGCGTGAATGTATGTGTCTGTATCAACTCCAGGGATGTTGTCACTGTCATGACCTCCATAGTCATGTTGCTGGTAGTTGTTGTATATGTGTCACTTGCCTCTTTGATGTATTTTCCTTTCGATCTAACCGTAAAGACCCATCACTTCGACTGTGCTGAATAACAGAACCATCAGTGAAGACAACAGCCATCTTCCTCCGATGTGTAGTCATTTATTACTGCTTCAACTTCTGCATTGAATATTGTGGGCAGCGAATCTCGACTTGGTTTGCTTATCGTGGTGACTACTACAAAGGATTGTCTGTGTTGAGTAGGTATTGGTATCCACGCTTCTCCAAAGGTCGATGTCCTGAATGGCACATACGCAATATATGATCTCCTCTGCACGGTCCAGCTACGACTGGCCATGTTTAAGTGTATTGCCTTTGCAGTTGTCTAGTTACATTTATGTACATTTAATGCAAGCGATACTGATATTCTGTTATAGTGCACATGTGTATAAGGGAATGTGTTTGAATACACTGAGGTATATTAGCAAATAAAATATTGGGCCTATTTTTTTTTCTTTGACCGTCGACACTTTATGTGTGATGTGGTTAACTTTACACCAGCCATCTTTAGTTCCTAGTGCTTCTTTAGTACTCAATATTTGAAGCTTAGTCGACCTGAGAGAGTTCGAATCACGCTGCGGACAGTTTGGTTGCATATTGTTTCGCGTGGATTTTTACAAAGGACGATGGCACCACCCGTTCAGAAAGCAATGGCAAACTACTGAACGTAATAATGCCTAGACAAATCACAAACAACATTAAAAAGCTAGGATTGATACGCAATATCCTGTAAAGGATATACAATTAATTTAGTCGACATGAAAACCGTTATTGTCAGAAAACAATGTCATGCCCGGACAACGTGCCTTAGAAGCGAGTACTCTAGCCACTATTTCGCGGTTCTCTCACACGTCTGCACTGTACTTCCAGAACAAAGTTCCACCAAATTAGACCATTCCGGTTGGTGCCTCAATGGCGAAGTGTTTAAGTCGTTTGCCTATCGTATTGAAGGTTGTGGATTCGAGACCGGACCGAGACACATGTGTAGTTTGTTTATCAGATCCTAGGATTGTTGCCTGAGCTACGGAGTTTGAGCTTTCTACAATGCTCTAGGCCGATGGTATGCCATCTCGTAGACAGGGGGCAGGAGCCATATGAGAAACTCCAGCGAAATGAAAGCTCAATCCTTCGACTTCAATCGAGATGTGCGGTCAGGCTTGCATCAACAGCATCGATTGTTGGGAGTTGAAGAAAGGCTTGCATCAACAGCATCGATTTTTGGGGAGTTGAAGAAAGGCTTGCATCAACAGCATCGATTGTTGGCGAGTTGAAGAAAGGCTTGCATCAACAGCATCGATTGTTGGCGAGTTGAAGAAAGGCTTGCATCAACAGCATCGATTGTTGGGAGTTGAAGATGGATAAGGGGATATTCTTCGGTCTCTTCGCGACTCTCTGTTGGATGCGGACACTAAAATCGATGTTGAATCGATCAAGCGATTTAAGCAGTTTGGAGTTACCCGTTGTTCAAGTCGAACCTGAGAGGCAGAATGAGAGGTGTGTTTAATCAGCGAGCCACAGGAACCATCAGTATGCATACTCTTCGATATCTGTTGGGGAGACTGAGCACCTATGGGTCTGCCCGGAGTGCAATGACGTCAGTTTAGTAACCAATAACCAATCCTTTGATCTCTTTTTATTGACATAAACATGCACAGCTGTATAAAAACACATAATACAAATCAACAATACAAATTAATTCATTTTCAGTGGCAATAAATACATCATAAAATTGACGAGGCATTTAACATTAATCAGTTATACCAGATGCTACTTTGAATTTCTGTATATTTTTTCATAAAATATTTCAAAATTGATCATATATTTTACTTTCAATGAACATAAATGTTGATTTACGTGACATATCGAAATGCGATATAGGGAGAATTGTATTTTTGGTGAGAGTGAAGTGATGGGAGGGTCTTGAGATATCATTAACACGTGGATATGTATGCATGCGCGCTTGTGTGTGATAGTGTGTGACTGTAAGGGTGTACGATATGTGTACGCCATGTAGTTGTGTATAAACATGCTATTTTGCACACAACAAGATTCATTCTGGGAGCCATGAAGAAAACCATCTTCCATATTTGTGACCCACATTTTTTTATTTGCTACATTTTTTAGCACTTCCTTAACGATAACGACTTATTTTTTTGTCTTCTAGAACATCAGTTATATAGATCAACATCTGCATAAATATTTGTCCGAAATATGTTTCTCTCTCTCTCTCTTTCTCTGTCTTTCACTCTATTCAGCTGTTGTATGGTTTTGTACCTAAAAACGTCCTAAATGCTTAAATTTTCTATATGTCTCTCTGACATATTATATTGATTTGTTTACCAGCTCTTGTGATCTACATCACTTTAATGTTAAACTATTACCATGTTTCATGCAGATAACAGGGGTCCCAATGACGAAGTGGTTAAGTCGTTTGCCTTTCATACTGAAAATTATGGGTTCGAGTCTGGACACATGTGCAGTTTTTTTATGAGATCTCTAGGATTGTTGCCGGAGCTACGGGGTTCATGCCTCGTGCATACTCTTGGCAGATGACATGTCATCTCTTCCGATAGAGACGGAGCCAAAGGTAGAAAATCTGGTGCAGCGAAGTCAAAACTTCCCTTTTGGACCGTTTTATTGGACTCAGATAACAGAGTGGAGTATAAACAGTGGCGGCTCGTGATCATTTTTGTTGGTGGGGCCAGACACAAATTTTCGGAAAAAGTATGTTTTGGGGATGTTATGTGTTAATTTATAAAATAATAAATACACGTTACACATAATTTTTGGTGGGGCCCGGCACTAGTGGTCCTTAATGACGAGCCGCCACTGAGCATAAATATACGATTTACATGCTACAAATTTATATAAATAGGAAAAATATCAATTAATGTGTAAACTGCAGTCGACTAGGTAGATAATAGGTTATTATTTTTAACCTACTTATTTTCTTTGAACATGGATAGACAAAGTAGTCAACAACCGGAACGAGTTGGGGCGTCTAATGGTGAAACAGTAAAGGATCTATTGATATAGGAAAAATGGATCCTAATAAATGGTAGCAGACCCAACATCTGTAATGTTATCCCTACTCTCTGAAGGGAATGTAGATATTGGGGCAATAGGAAGGTTGAAGTCGAAATTAAGTAGCTGATAGCAGATGATGGAAGTGTTGAAGATGTCGATGTTTATACAGATGAGTATGTGCATCGTGGTGAGAAACAAGGTCAGTCTGGAGTTTCCTGGCTAGCGTGCATGGTAGGGTCATTGCAGAGAAAAGTGGAGCATACGGGACGACTACTTCAAGTGTGAGGATGGTGGGTTAGGGTTAGGGTTAGTCCAGTATAGGGAAAGTCCAGGATGGCAGGTTATGGTATGAATGGATATCGTCTATAGAGGTTCCAACCTTCAGATGTTCATGTCTATCTACTGTCTTGGACATGTGAGTGTTCGCGGCAAAAAGAGAGGAGGCATGCTTGCATCGAAAGCATCGATAGTCGGGGAGTTTAGAATGAATAACAAGGATTTTCTGTGATTTTTTTACGACCTACTGTAGGATGGAACACTATCAATTAATGCTGAAACTACTATCAGGCAATTTAGGTAGTTTGAAATTACACGTTGTTCAAATAGAATCTAGAGCAGAGAGAGGAGTGTGTTTAACCAGCGAATCACAGGATACATCAGTATACATACGCTGTGATATGTGTTGGGGTAGAATGAACACATATGGGTCTGCTCGGAGTGTTGCGAAGTCGGTTCAGTTCAGTAAGCTATAACCAGTAACTAGTGGTTCAGCAATAAAATCGTGCCATCGTTCTATATTCGTGACAATACTTTGCAAAGAGTCCTATGCATGTTTCATACCGTACGCCTGCTCCTCCACTGTCCTGATATCCGTGTCTTCTTTGAGTCTTTCACCACTGTCGTGCCAGCTACAAGCTCAGGAAATCCACCTCATGGCAAAATCTAATTTCTTGTTTGCTTCCGTAACTATTAGAGTTTCTTATCTAGACAGACCCTGTGCTTCAACTCATAAACCTGGAGTACAGGGTTGCTAGTTTAGTCTGACTTCTCTACTCAAAACATGTCCGGTTTGGTTGAACCGGTCACGAGCATAAAGCTATCACCGGTATAACTCACTGTAGCGCTCAATCTCTCCCAACACGAATTGGCACTAGCATCGTGGAAGAGAAATTTTTGGTATCTTTATTGTATTTCTTTTGATCACTCAAAAATTGTCTAAACGTTTAAAGCATCCAAGACAGCTCTCGCTGATTTCTTAGATAAAAATAATTGGAAAATCGACCGCAGCATGAGCAAACAGAGAGAAGATTTTGATCAGAACGAATGAGATGTATACATAACTATCGAGTTACACTCATCATCAACATACATACACTTCTATAAAAGTACATCCAATAGTCTACTTCAAGTATAGTTAAGTAGATTAATAATCTAATGATGTTTGATCCACGAATTTTGATTTTGATTGATAAGATACTTCGATTTTCTTCAAATTTCGATTTCGTAAAAAACCAAGGATATTCATATTTTGTCGCAAATGTTTATATTGAGTCCGTGTCAATGATCTTTTCAATAGTATATTCCACTCAAATCGTTTTAAGTGACAAAATTACGTTATAACTAACTGAAGACAAAAGGGAGGTGGTGTAGAGAAGACTGAATGGTAGAAAAGTATTGTAGTTCGATTCGTCTACATCGGGAAAAAAATAAAGACGATGAGAAAAGTGAATTATCAAAAGAAGATGAAGGTAGATGAAAATATTGATAATAATGGTTGTGATGATGATACAGTTGCGAACTACAACTCTTTTCTCTCATTCTGTCTTCTTTACACCACCTCCCACGCTCTTCCCCAGTTATATATAACATAACATATTCCATCTCATTCCGTTTGTTTAGAATTATATCAACCGCTACCCACCTCCACTTTCGTATTCGGAATATTACGATGAGAGATTTCACTCAAATGATGGGGTTTTCTTGTATTTTTATTTCTCCTGGTATTTGAGCCGGAATCGAAAGGATAATCATTATCATTCATATGAATGTTGACTGTATTCGTGTAGTCTGGAAATTGGGGTCGAGACACTGGATATGAAATAACAAAGATATTTGCAAACTTGATATACATTTAAAGAGGATATCATCTGCGAAATTTGATATTATCTACAAACGAGGATATCATCTGAGAACTTTGATATTATCTACAAACGAGGATATCATCTGAGAAATTTGATATTATCTACAAACGAGGATATCATCTGCGAAATTTGATATTATCTACAAACGAGGATATCATCTGCGAAATTTGATATTATCTACAAACGAGGATATCATCTGCGAAATTTGATATTATCTACAAACGAGGATATCATCTGCGAACTTTGATATTATCTACAAACGAGGATATCATCTGAGAACTTTGATATTATCTACAAACGAGGATATCATCTGCGAAATTTGATATTATCTACAAACGAGGATATCATCTGCGAAATTTGATATTATCTACAAACGAGGATATCATCTGAGAACTTTGATATTATCTACAAACGAGGATATCATCTTCGGACTTGATAGCATCTTCAAAAGGATATCATCGACACTGATTATTACAAACTAGCATGTATCTAGGAATTGAATGTGATATTAGCTAAAATGTTACAAGGAAATGATCTGTCAAACTCGATAGATCGACATCTGGATATGATCCACAAACTATTAGATCTATCACAGTCTGGATATGATCTACAAACTATGATTAGATCTACAAACTAGCATGATATAATCTGTCAAGCTATGATAGGATCTTACCAGCTATAACTATACTCTACCAACTATGATTGAGTTATACAGTTATATCAGAGGATTATCAATATTTATATACACACAGAACATGTCCATATGTTCTCCGATCCTCGCCTCAACAAATCCATAAGCGTCCAAAGGCTCAGCTCGCCAGTTTGATGTTACTATTTTTCCTCCTGAGCCTGCTGAAAAAACCCATGCACATAGCTGTTTGCGAATGACTGAACCGTCGGTATAAATAACCACATCTGTTTGATTGACGTCATTTAAGAGAGACTCAACCTTGACATTAATTAGTAATAGATTATTTTATTCACCGTTTTTCTGGATATAATAACTCTAAAAGAAATCTAAAATTGAGATGGCACTGCAATCCATTCCACTTCTTACTTGTTCAATCCCGGAGGATTCACATGTCTTCCCAGGAGCATCTTTCGTCTGTCTCTGCCAAGTGCTGCTTCTCTTGAGTCTACACCCTTTCTCCTTACGGAGTTTTCATGGAGGGATGTTTCTTGTTTGCGTTGATTATTTTAGATATAATCAAACCCTCACGTTTCAATTCTGTGATCAATAGTAGAAGGTCACAAAGAGTCTCATTGTCACTCCTGGTGTACCTTTAGTGCATCCCAGAATGATGCGCATAGCCACATTCTGATTTTTCCAGTCTCACTATCTGCGTAGGACTAACGTTAGGATAAGGATAACCGTTTGGTAAAGGAACACAAGATGGCTTTGCTCAATGTTAGCAGCCGCCATGATTCTCAGTACGGATAGTGCGTCGCGAACCTTGACAAAAACGTGGTCGATATGGTCACTACAGCACAGACTGCGATCAAACTTTACACCCAAGAAAGGTTATTTATACTTTTCGAGTGATTGTATGTACTGCTACTTTGACCATTTACCGTTTTCAAATTTACAATGCGATTATTTAGGGAGAAGTTTGATGTCTATGATGTGCTCCAGCTCTTCATGTAGCTTGTTAGCAATTTCATTCTGTTTCTTCCTTGTCTGTACACTATGGTGTAGTCTGCAAATGAAAGTGACCTTCTCTTGTCATATAGTTGCTGCTTTGTAATCGTTATGGTGAATACATTGAATAGTACTGGAGATCCATGTGATAGATCTGGTAAAATTGTGACCTATTACCACACCTGAGTACCACTTTTCACTTGAATAGGGCTATTGCAATTCATAATATGAGCAATGAATCGAGTAGGCATCCTCGAGATCAAGTACAACAGCGCTTGTCTTTAAACCAGCCAGGAAATCTTCAAAAACGTCATATGATCGAAGCATTGCACCAAGTTTCTTTATTCCTCCTGTATCCGGCGAGGGGGGAAGGAAACAGGCATCGACCATCAAAACCATGCTTGAGCTGCTTGTCTCCAACATTTCCAGAAGCTTTCCCACTTTGTTCTGCATTGTAATTTCTTGCCAATGGCTAGCTTCACGAGTGTATATGCCATCTGTTTTACTTTCGCCCGAACAGAAAAAAACGTTTGTCGTACCGAGTAGTCAAATACGAGTCTTTCACGTCAATAAACCACCACCACATTTAACCATTCGGTCCCCGCTATGGTTGTATTTGTACAATCTGCAAGTTGCTAGATTAGATGAAAAATCTGGCTTGTTCATCATCTTTTATTCTCGTTGCATTTCAGTAACTACATTCGAACGTGAATTATTGATTCCTTGTTGCTTTAAGTTCTTACTAGTGCTAAAATTTGATTATCTTACGTTTGATGTAGTTTCAATCGTTGACTGTATCTGCCAGTATAATGTTTGACTCAAGAAAATATAACGAACATTTCAGGACATTGAGTTGCATTTGAAATCGATAAACTTTTGTATTGAGCCGTTTCAGTTGATGTATATATTCTCATGAGGTTTTGGGGAAGGGTGACCATCCTTTCTGTGTGGACATCAGTGATTAACAACCTCTTGTTAAGTCGATGACTCTTGCACTAATCCACCAATTGATAAATTATGCATATACTAACATCGAAATCCGAAGGTCCATTGGTTATTGTTGCACGAAGGACTTGAATGTCCTTTCTGAAATACGATACACTTGAGATTTCCGAAAGATGGTCAAGAGGGGAGAAAAGTAAATTGTAGTGGAGGGGTGGTTAAAGGGTTAATGCACCTCGAGTAAAATAATACAGCTAACAAATGTAAGCCAATATGCATGTTATCAATAACTGTGGTTCATATCCCTTTTGTCCTGCGCTGCGTATTGATTTTCGATTTCCTCGTTGCCCTCAGATCAAAGAAATATTAATTGTTTTCCCAATTGAACCAACGGAAGAGCAATTTATGAAAATCAAATCCAATAATTTGATCACGCAACATTTGGGAATACACTACTGCTACCTTGTTCTGCCTTTCCGAATATTGAATAACATTTACAATTTGTTATGAGTTCTCAACAAAAGGGGCATCTGCTTCTCCATAATTTGCTGCGAAATAGGATATCTATCTAAATTGTGCCCGAATTGATACCAGTTCAGTTATGCGCTGTACATATTCTAAATCGATGTAAAGCCTAGGGATTGACGATGTTGCACGGGGTTTTTACTCCATATGGCTCCGTCCCTCACCGCAGAAATTTCCGAGAGTATTGCAGAAAGCATAAACTCCGTAGCTCCTGTAACAATACTAGTACATACTCACTGAATATCAATACAAATTACTTTTTTTTGACAGCAACAAAACTCAGTTTTGTTTATGTTTAAACAGAAGCGACAATAATATAATAGACGATTGATTACAACAAATAGAAACCATAGAAAAATATTGCCAAAAACGGTAATTACTAAAATTGTTAGAAATAAAATCAAATTGAAAGTGGGACACATTCCAAGAAGACAAATTATTATCAGTAAAGATGTCAGCAATAAATAATATCAGTTATAAACATTTTCAATAGCAAATATAATCTACAGCAAATATTTTTACTAGCAGCGATTAACAGCAGTAAAAATGTTAGTACCATGGACATTCAGCAGCAAAGAGTGAACGTAGATAATACAGTCAGCAGCAAAGATTGCCAGCAGCAAAGATTGTACGTATCTAATACAATCAGCAGCTAAGATTACCAGCAGCAAAGATTGCAGCAGACATGATTGTACATATCTAATACAAGCAGTGTCAATGATTGCCAGCAGCAAAGATTGCCAACAGAAAAGATTGCCAGCAGAAAAAATTGCCAGCAGAAAAGACTGTACGTATCGAATACAGTCAACAGCAAAACTGTACGTAGCCAATATTGACAGCAGCAAAGATTTAACATAACCAATACTGTCAGCAGCAAAGATATAACAAAACCGATACTGTCAGCAGCAAAGATTTAATGTAACCAATACTAACAGCAGCAAAGATTTAATGTAACCAATACTAACAGCAGCAAAGATTTAATGTAACCAATTCTAACAGCAGCAAAGATTTAATGTAACCAATACTGTCAGCAGCAAAGATTTAATGTAACCAATACTGTCAGCAGCAAAGATTTAACATAACCAATACTATCAGCAGCAAAAATTTAATGTAACCAATACTGTCAGCAGCAAAGATTTAACATAACCAATACTATCAGCAGCAAAGATTTAACATAACCAATACTATCAGCAGCAAAGATTTAACATAACCAATCCAGTCAGCAGCAAAGATTTAATGTAACCAATACTGTCAGAAGACAAGATTTAATATATCAATACTATCAGCAACAAAAATGTCAATGTAAAATCATTCAATAGCAAGATTTAATCGTAACAATCAGTCAGCAGCAAAGATTTAATGTTAATCAATACTATCAGCAGCAAAGATGAACATAACAATGTAGCAAATGCAGCAAAGATTGTAATCTAATCAATCAGCAGCAAAGATTTTAAGTAACCAAAGTGCAGCAGACAAAATTTAAACAAGCGCAATACTGCAGCAGCAAAGATTTAATGAAACCAAAAAACAGCAGAAAGATTAATGTACAATACTAACAGCAGCAAAGATTTACATGTAACCAATTTAACACAGCAAAGATTTAATGTAACCAATACTGTCAGCAGCAAAGATTTAATGTAACCAATCACAGTCAGCAGCAAAGATTTAATGTAACCAATACTAGTCAGCAGCAAAGATTTAATGTAACCAATACTGTCAGCAGCAAAGATTTAACATAACCAATACTATCAGCAGCAAAGATTTAACATAACCAATCCAGTCAGCAGCAAAGATTTAATGTAACCAATACAGTCAGCAGCAAAGATTTAAGTAACCAATACTATCAGCAGCAAAAATTTAATTTAACCAATCCAGTCAGCAGCAAAGATTTAATGTAATCAATCCAGTCAGCAGCAAGATTAATGTAATCAATACTATCAGCAGCAAAGATTTAACATAACCAATGTAGTCAGCAGCAAAGATTTAACATAACCAATACTGTCAGCAGCATCGATTTAACGTAAACATTACTATAAGCAGAAATATTTCCAGCAGCAAATATTCAGCAAAGATTGTCATCGGTAATAAGTGTCCTTAGCGCAGGTTACCAGTAGTGAAGAAATAAAGTGTCATCAAAATCAAAAGATTGTTATTAAGTTCAAAATGTTATCAAATAGTCAATCAATTGGTTGGCAAAAGTTGTCAGTTGTCAATGCAAGTTTGTACTAACAAAGTTTTCAATGTAAACATAGGTTAGGCGAAACACTGCAGTAACAAAGTTGTCAATGCAATACTGCTCTATACAAAGTTTCAGTAAAAAGTGTCAGATGCATTAGCAAAAGTGTCACATAAACTGTCAATACACATGTTTCAGTAACAAAGGTTTTCAATAGCAAAGTTGTCAACAAAAGGTTCAATAGAAATGTTCTCAGTAACAAAGGTTTTCAATAGAAATGTTTTCAGTAACAAAGCAAAGAAGTTTTGTCTTCAAAATAAAAACAAAAAGTTTGTCAATTTAACAAAGGTAGTTTTAATAGCAAATTGTTCCTAAATTTTGAATTTTGAGTAATAAGTTGAACAAGGTCTGCAAATTTAGAACAGAGGCCCTTTTTAGTCGATCAGATAGTACGATAAAAATCTGACTATCGACTCGGTGGTGTTTTTATACCAATACACAATTGCATATGAATTTTTAGAATGTTATGGTTAGAAAAGACTAAAGCAATATAACATAGACATAACGTATGTCAATAAATAACTTTATAAAAACATAAGATCAGTGTACTGTAAAAAAGTCACGTATATTTAGAAAGGTTTCGCTAAAGTTAATGAACAAAAGTCAGTGAAGTGTATACAAGCATAATTTAACGCTTCACGAAAAACAAGTTATGCTAAACTTCCACAAAAATATAATTTAACACAAGAAAATATAACGAAAATTCACCTGCTTCAAAATTGACGAAATTAAATTGCCAAACTTATTACAATTTTTATTTCCATTTTTTTTTTTAAATTCTCATATGTGATCATTTTATGTTTCCTGTTCCTCTCTCTTTCGATACGCTCGATTATTTTCCTTTTGCTTCATATCAATCGAAATGTTTTCAATTCATTATATCTCCAAAAAGAAAACAGAATAGGAACTTGTGAGTAGTCAATAATTAGATAGGAAGAACAATATTAAAATAGAGACGTGATGTCGCATATGATCAACATACAATTGTATAGAGTCAGCATCTTCTAACAATGTACATCTCTCTAGACGCACTTTCATTTTCAAATATATACGCTTTGCTCGTGAGAACATCGCGGCGCATATTGAGATAAAACGCTTTTTCCATCTACGTCAATGACCAAAACTCTATTAGAGTTTCAGTATGCGATTCCATTAGATCCCGATACATTCTTCTTGTTATAGATCAAAGCACTTCTCTCCTCTTGTGGGACATACGAAATTGATGCTAGTTTAGTATGCTTCTCGGATCTTCAATTTGATATTCAAGAGATGTAGTCTACAGGGAAATTTAAACATGTACCCCATGCATCATCTTTATATTGCTTGTAATACATTTATGAAACATTTTATAGCAGTGAAACAATTAGTAAACGATATTTGTTTAGTTTGTATAGTAAATTGTAAGTTCATCATCTCTAACAGAAGGTATTGTAGTTTGTATAGTAAATTGTAAGTTCATCATCCGTAACAGAAGGTATTGTAGTTTGTATAGTAAATTGTAAGTTCACCATCTCTAACAGAAGGTATTGTAGTTTGTATAGTAAATTGTAAGTTCATCATCCGTAACAGAAGGTATTATAGTTTGTATAGTAAATTGTAAGTTCATTCATAACAGAAGGTATTGTAGTTTGTATAGTAAATTGTAAGCATCATCCGTAACAGAAGGTATTGTAGTTTGTATAGTAAATTGTAAGTTCATCATCCGTAACAGAAGGTATTGTAGTTTGTATTGTAAATTGTAAGTTCATCATCCGTAACAGAAGGTATTGTAGTTTGTATTGTAAATTGTAAGTTCACCATCTCTAACAGAAGGTATTGTAGTTTGTATAGTAAATTGTAAGTTCATTCATAACAGAAGGTATTGTAGCTTGTTTAGTAAATTGTAAGTTCATCATCCGTAACAGAAGGTATTGTAGTTTGTATTGTAAATTGTAAGTTCACCATCTCTAACAGAAGGTATTGTAGTTTGTATAGTAAATTGTAAGTTCATCATCCGTAACAGAAGGTATTGTAGTTTGTATTGTAAATTGTAAGTTCACCATCTCTAACAGAAGGTATTGTAGTTTGTATAGTAAATTGTAAGTTCAATCATAACAGAAGGTATTGTAGTTTGTATAGTAAATTGTAAGTTCATATGTAACAGAATGTGCTTTAGTTAGTATCGTGGTTGTGTGCTATCTACGTTACTGTGCGTATTGTAAGACTGGAGGATAACAGAACAAGATATGTCCAAACTCTCCACCTTCTATACAACTTGTCTGCGAAAGATCTCATGCGTGTTCTGACAAAATACTATATCTAACCAAGAACTGCTTGCAGTGTTAAAAAGAGAATATGAACATCATCAACCAAAAAAAACCGCTGGAAATGAATCGGATATGGAATATGCATGGAGACTAACTCTGTCAGGAAAACTTCAAGAAGATAAACATCAGAGGGTAAACAAAAACACCCCAAAACAACCTTGATAAGAACAATAGAACAAGAACTGGAAGAAATGAATTACAGCTGGAACACAATCCAGAGGAAAGCCAAGAATAGAGAATAGTGTGCATATGTTACTGCCCAAATCGTTACGGGCGTCACAGGCTAGAAAGAGAGAGAAAGATTTAAACTTAATGTTAGTTCAAATTGAAGCCATATTATATTGACGCACTTACTATCTCGCCCTCCTCCCACCATAAACCTGATTACGTTTGTTTATGCCAGGGCCAGTTGTCAAAATAATCAAAACAAGATTCATTAAGGAAAAATTTTTGCGCTACATTAAAAATACATTAGAACTGAGAAGGTATTAATACATCACACACACAAAAACACATTACCCATTGATTCACTCATCGTGTATGAATTTTTCAATATTCTCCTGCATATGCTTATCTCACACCGAGATATCTGGGGAATGAAGACCACAGTGATCTGGTACGAGTTGCCGTGTTTCTATGACCTGTCAATTACTGGATCTTTGAAATGTTAAGTAAATAGTATGGCGCTTGGCAACAAGAATGGTTATGGCATTAAAAGTAGAAGCACTGGTAGGAACGGTAATAATATTATTAGGCTAGTCAATGGGTGCCGTAAGAAATAAGGGTAAATGGTTCGAATCCTGTGTTTGGTAATGATGTGGGTTTTCTAGGAAGCACCTAATACGTGTACAGTGTATGATCATATTCATTGCTTCCGTTGCTTCCCCTGGGGTTCTTACCAAGCCTATCCTTGTTCTCATCCAGTAATATTATTAGATAGTGTCAGATAAACCTAGTAAACATAATCATGACGACCAAGAAACACAGAGAAGATGAACATCTATATTTGAATACACAAAAACAAAAATAATGTCAACTGACAAAGCAAAAGGTTCACCTAACATCGAAATAAACAATAAAGAACTCCAATGTGTAGAGAGCTACGAATACCTGGGCTTAATAATTAACAATAACGGTGACTGCTCCAAAGAGATATCAAGAAGATTGGCAATAGCAATCAAGAAGTTAAACACAATGAAGAACATGTGGCAAAGCACCAGCAAGATATTAAAATTAAAAATATTGAGAATATGCATTTTTCCAGTGACTACTTATGGTTGTGAATCATGGACCATTACACAAAAAACAAGAACGAAAATCCAGTCCTTCGAAACTAAATGCTACAGAAAGATCCTACGAATACCATGGACAGAAAAAGAAAGAACACTGGTGTCCTGAAAGAACTAAATGTTAAAGAGAATTGACTGATAAACAACATACTATACAGAAAAATTACATACTTTGGTCACATCAAGCGTCACGATAGCCTGGAACGAATAATACTAGAGGGCAGGGTCCCAGGACGCAGATGCAGACCAAGAAGAAAATGGCTACAAGATATTAAAGAAACCATGAATATGACATCGACGAAGTGGGTGAACTGGCAAGAGACAGAGTGAATTTCAGATGCGCTGCAAAGAGAGGAACGTCCTATAAAGGATACGCCCCTTGATAACAGTGGTTCTATTCTTTACATCCCAAATTTAGGCCCCGGTAACCACTCGGCGAGGTTAGGATTGCTTGTTCACCTTTATAATGGGTGTGGCTAAAACAGATTTATTTTTGCATGATCTCCTGTATTGGACATTGTAATGCAGAACAAACAGAATGTACTTTGTTGTGGATGAATACAAGAGAAGCATATATTAATCATATCTTCTAATATATCATTCATCGTCTACTTATGCTATTAGTGACGGAGAGAGATATTTTGATAGAATATGAATAAAGAAGTGAGTAGTAGAACAAACAGAATGTACTTTGTTGTGGATGAATACAAGAGAAGTACTCGTATCTATTAATCATATCTTCTAATATATCATTTGTCGTCTACTTATGCTATTAGTAACAGAGAGATATTTTCATAGAATATGAATAAAGAAGTGAGTAGGATGAGATATGAAAGACTAACAACATCAAAAATAGAAATGTTTTTATATATTCATTATTTACTTGTGTTGGAGGAAGAACCATTGGAAAACAAGGAAATCTTGTATAGACAGAAGTACCGGTCTAGTTGTCGCCAGGCTCTATGCATGAGGTGGGCAACCTTTTATATGCCAGGGACCGGGGCTGAAACGCATGAGCAGTCTGAGCGTCTGATACTCTTACATATTTGGGATCTTCCACAATTTACGTAATTTGTATGATCACAATAATATAACGTAGAAAATATATTATTTTTGGAAAGTAGAGGACAGGATTGAAAGAGATATAGAGGAGAGAGTGGAAATAGAGTGAGATAGCAAGTGAAATAAACAATACATTATAAATAAGTAGATTACAAATTTTATGAGAAAATTGTTTTTGAATTTGATGTAAACAAACCTGTCAAAATGTGGTAGAGATTAACTAACTTCGATTATCAATGGATTCGCAAGATTAAAGCAATGTTATCGCGATATACAATTAAGACATAGTCTACTGTCCATCTTTCTTTATGTGTCAGTGCGAAGTCTGGACATCGAACGATAGAATAAAACTAGTCACAAACAGAGATCAAGTGTCTACGCAGAGTTTTATGAGTATCAAGAACAGATCGGTTTAGACATGAAGACATCAGGAAAAACGTGGGTACAACATCAGTACCGAACTTCATCAAGAAACAATAAATTAAATGGTTCTGCCACATAAGTAGATTACCAAAACACAGTACACCAATGTTACTCCGATATAGTGGATACAAAACAAAAGGTCGTCGACGCCAAAGGGGGAACTCAGAAATACAAAAAAAGGCTATTTATGAATCAAACACACCAGTCGTTTCTAGAAATGTCTTCATATCATGATACTGTGAGATAAAACAGGATTAGAGAACAGGAAAAAAAGAGTGTTAATTGTTTCACCTGTTCTCATCATATTCAATTGCATCCAACATTTTATGACTGCTCTCCTTCTCCTTCTTCTTTGCGTTCCTTCTTTACGACCAATTTTAATCTCTCTTTGTGATGTGTTTGATCTTTGCCAAGAACGTGTATACGTTGCATATTGGTTTGTAGGCCCCTAAACGTATAGACTTCTTCTACACATTTAGAACATGCGCATTCGATTTCAGCCAAACCTCCATACTCGCCTCTTACGATATCCGTGGCAGGTAACAGTGGTTATATTCTTTACACCCCAAATTTGGGCCCCGGTAACCACTCGGGCAATGACTGCTCTAATCACGAAAGGTAATATGTAAATCTGTTTTCAAAATGTTTTTTTTATCCAAGTTGTTTAATTCATTTTAAGTTAATAATTTATGACGTTTCACGCAATTTACATTTGTGTACAGCGTCACATTAATTTGTGTTGTGACTCTCGGTATCATGTCTTGTCTTGTCCACAAGAAACGTGAATCTGGAAAATATGTGGATAAATGATGCCGTGTATCAGGAGAGTTAGAGTGTGTGTTTATAAGTTCATACTTGTTTATGAGAAGCAGTGTGTACATATGTCGGAGAAACAGTGTGCATATGTGCGTGTGAACAAGAGTGTATTTGTATGTGTGAAACACAGTGTGTATGCGTGGTAGACACAGAAAATGTATGTGAGAATATAAGAGTGTATGTGTGTGGGAGAAATCAAGTGTATATGTGTGGGAGAAATAAAATGTACATTTGTTTTGGAGAAGCAGTGTGTATATATGTCTGGGAGAAGCAGTGTGTATGTATGTCTGGGAGAAGCAGTGTGTATATATGTCTGGGAAAAGCAGTGTGTATGTATGTATGGGAAAAGCAGTGTGTATATATGTCTGGGAAAAGCAGTGTGTATATATGTATGGGAAAAGCAGTGTGTATATATGTCTGGGAGAAGCAGTGTGTATATATGTCTGGGAGAAGCAGTGTGTATGTATGTCTGGGAGAAGCAGTGTGTATATATGTATGGGGGAAGCAGTGTGTATATATGTCTGGGAGAAGCAGTGTGTATATATGTCTGGGAGAAGCAGTGTGTATATATGTATGGGGGAAGCAGTGTGTATATATGTCTGGGAGAAGCAGTGTGTATATATGTCTGGGAGAAGCAGTGTGTATATATGTATGGGAGAAGCAGTGTGTATGTATGTGTGGGAGAAATTGAATGTATATGAATGAAAGACAAAAAGTGTTTTGTTGGAGAATGCAAGAGTGTATGTGTTGAAGAAAACCGTAGTGGCTGCATATCCATACGAGTACGTCTGAAAAATAAAGTATAAACAACAGACGATCAAGAAGATTGAATATATATATATATTGTGAGCGTCTGTAGATTAAGCGCTAGTGAACTCGATCACAGCCAAAGCATGCCTGGTTCAAATTCTGCGGCGGGCAAGTTTAGAAAAGATTAGTTCCCTTGGATTTTTACGAACGATTAAAATAGACCACCGTTCAGAAAGTAATGACAAACTAAATTGTCGATGTTTTATTTCCAAGTGGAATATGTAATTGGCTGTCCACTCTTGCCGTTAAGTGTAGGGATGGAAGCTTTAATTTGCGTTCTAGGGCCAGATGAGTCGTCCTTGTTATGTTGTATCCGTGTTTATGTAGTGTGGTCTTGATATTGTCTATCCATCTTTTCCTTAGTCTTCCCTTAGCTCTAGTACCCGATCTCTTTTATTGTATGCTGTTATTGGTGGTTGGTTGTATTTCATTCTCATTAAATGTCCAAACCACTGCATTGTTGACTTTCAATGTATTCAGTGCATGAAATTATACCCACTCTGCTTCTGATGTCCTCATTTCGTAGTCTGTCTTTTCTGGTGACTCACACTGCCTTCCTCAAACATTTCATTTCACACGTGGTGAGTTTTCTGTGATGTGTTGCTGTAAGAGATCAAATTTAGCACTGGTAACAAAGTGTTGGTAGGAAAATACTTTTTTGTATCATCTGTCTTTTCACTTCCATCTTGATCTTTGGGTGTTGTAGTAATGGTGCCAGCTGGTAGGTCACTGAATTTGCTTTATGACACCTTGTCTCTATTTCTAAAGACAAACTACTTATCCTAGAAGTGGTGCCTAGAAAATCGACGACTCGTTTACTGTTGTTGACTGCTAAGTCCTGTAAAGGATATGCCACGATTTTCATTTTACATCTATAAATATAAATATATATATATATATACACACACACAAACATAAAGAGAAATGGATAGAGAGACAAGGTTTAGAAAACTTCGTAAGATATTACAATAAAGAATACTTGCCACAGCTCTACAGCAAAGATGCATCGCTAGATCTACAGTATTAATGTTCCTGTTCCTATCTTTGTTACTTACACACATATATATATATATATATATATATATACAGACAAACACACATATACATATTCACACAAAGTCCGATTACTTGCCCTTTAACTTGTATATATGCGTCTCTCGTTGCTGGAGTCACAGCCATGTGTGTGGGCGCTCGAAACTTGATTGCAATCATTTCAACCTAAACCTAAGTAGGAATCTCACATCTATGATGTGTCTGAATCAGACAAATAAATATATCTCGTGTATGCTGAAACAATATTGTAATGTTCATGGCAGCTATCTCTTTTAATGCTATTATTATCTACGATTTAAGATTATAGCTTTCTTGTAGCGTGTATGTGTTGATCTTTGTATTCCTTCAAAAGTAGCATTGTTTATTCACACTGTGTTATTGAGGATGATTTTTACATGTCTGCGTTCCACAAAGTTATCTGTGTCATCATATGCAAACGTTGTAATAAGACGTATATAGACGAAACTGGCAAGAAGATAAGTATTATCAACATGTACGCGATATACGGAAATGTTATGTTACCCTTTAGTCATTCATTTCAATGGCACTAACTATTCAGGTCACAACGATTCGTTTGTGTTTCTCTGAAGATAAGAGTCAATTTGCCTTTGAATATTACTATTCAATTTTCCTATCTGTATATGATTCCTTGCGGTCTCTTGGACTCAACACATTGTCTATTGTCTATTCCCAGGTAGAATATGTAGTTGGCTGTCCACTCTTGCCACTCTTGCGTAGGGATGGGAGTTTTAATTTGCGTTCTAGTGCCGGATGAGTCGCCCTTGTTGTATTATATCCGTGTTTATGTAGTGTGGTCTTGATATTGTCTATTCACCTTTTTCGTGGTCTTCCCTTAGCTCTAGTATCCGATCTCTTTTTATTGTATGCTGTTATTGGTGGTTGGTTGTATTTCCTTCTCATTAAATGTCCAAACTACTGCATTTGTTATCTTTCGATGTATTCGGTGCATGAAATTATGCCCACTCTGCTTCTGATGTCCTCATTTCGTAGTCTATCTTTCCTGGTGACTCCCACTGCCTTCCACAAGCATTTCATTTCACAAGTGGTGAGCTTTCTGTGGTGTGTTATTGCCAGAGACCAAGTTTGGTACTGGTAACAACGTGATGGTAGGAAAATATTTTTTATCATCTGTCTTTTCACTTCCATCTTGATCTTTGAGTGTTGTAGTAATGGTGCCAGCTGGTAGGTCACTGCATTTGCTTTTGACACCTTGTCTCTATTTCTCTATAGAGTTTTCCGACCTCTGTGAAAATGCTACTTAAATATTTGAATTCAGAAACTTGCTTTACTCTGGTGTTGTCTATTTGTATGTTTGCTTGGCTTGGTGTTCTGCTGATTTTCATGGTAAAAAGGCAGAGAAAGATTATAATGAGCCAGAAATACTGTGCGTGTTTTAACGCGCAATACACCCCCATCCCCAAAACATTTCTACAAGTTATTTGTTATTATACAGTGGCGGCTCGCGCTCCTTTTTGTTGGGTGGGTCAGGCACAAATTTTCTGGAAAATCATGGTTTTGGGTTAGGTTATATTTTAATTTATAAAATAATAAATACGTTACACATTATTTTAGGTGGGGCCCGGTCCCACTGGCCCTTAATGATGAGTCGCCACTGTTATTATATATAGTCCCCTTTGTTTCATAGTTGACACTAGAAACATGTTCAACAATATATGTCTACATCTGCAGGAAAACAACAACAACAACAAACCTCTCAATGACAGAATCACAATTTCGATTTTAACAGAAATTATTACGTTATTCCTAAAGAAAAACAACAAGTTATTTTTTTTTTTAATCGTAGTGTGAATGCACACAATTCTTTATGATTCTTTGTGAGTTCATCGTTGCTGGCGCCATCATTCTTACATCCAGCTTGGCCGGTGAATGCTTCTTCTTCTTTTATTTCATGTTTCTAAAGCACTCAAACAATGAACGCTAGAATGTTCAAACAGGATTGATACGTGTTCATTAGCCATAACTTCCTAAAATGCGTTTAACGATTATCTCAAGCTTAACTTGGGTCATTGATTCGAAATCTGGGTTAGCTGCACGCGCTGTGTAGACTCGCCTTTCTACTTTGAAAAGCGAACCGTGAATAATTATTTCTAGTAATCCGTTAATATTTTTGTTAATTTTAAATGTTAATGTTCTCCTTGCTTTTGTTAACTTTTCTGATTTATATGTATGTGACTGATATGATAGCAAAACGTGTGTATTAATGAGTTGAGTAATGATTATCTTGTGGGTATCTTATATAGTAGACGGCTGTGGCTTAGAGGTCATCATCATCAAGGTGCGTATCCTTTATAGGACGTTGCTCTCTTTGCAGCACATCTGAAACTCACTCTGTCTCTAGCCAGTTCACCCACTTCGTTGATGGTCATATTCATGGTTTCTATAATATCTTGTAGCCATCTTCTTCTTGACTCAGAAGTAGTGAGCTCAATTATAACCCAGAAGTACTTGGTTTTAACTCCCCGTCATTTTGGAAGCACATTTGTTCCCCTCGGTTCTAACGAACGGTAAAAATAGACCTCACCGTTCAGAAAGCACTGGTACACTACTGAGCGTATAAGTGACGCCTAGGAAATCAACGACTTGTTTACTCTGGTTAATGGCAACGTCCTGTCAAGGATATGTTACGATATTCATTCAATGATTATCGTCACATGACGTCATAAAGCATGTATTAATGTAAACAATGTGATTGATATCGGACTACATATTTTTTCTTTTTCAAACATAACTAGAGGAGACATTCTTTTTTTTTTAGGACTTCACATAGCAGACTAAACCACGACCTTCTCTATAATGGCCTCAGCGCAGACGACAATATTGCCATGTGACGTCACAGGCTGAGGCGGTGTATTCTCACAGACTAACTATTGTCTTTTACTATTGGAAAACGACGATCTAGACAATACATCTTGCAGATGTTAGAAACTTATTGTTGGATGCATATGTGTATTACAGAAGATGTTTTCTGATGAGTAGCTATAGTTGTTGCTCTCACATACTATTTTAGTTTAATTTTATACAGAATACTTAGAGTAATTTATATATGATTACTAGTGTACTTACATCAGCTTATGGTAGTCACTTATCCGTAATCCATGAGTAAGTAAGTCCCAAGTTTGCACATCATCACAGCTTGATTAGCACATAAACTAACATCAGCTTATGGTAGTCTCTTATCAGTAGTCCATGAGTAAGTAAGTCCCAAGTTTGCACATCACCACAGCTTGATTAGCACATAAACTAAACAGTATTACACATATATATTTATCTACTACTGAATTTTTGCTACTTTCCTTTTTTGTGAAGAAGCAGCTTGCTGAACATTCCATTGATAATTCCTTATTTTTCTATAATTGTTGAGGAAAATGTTGGGACTACAGACTAATAAAATATTTCTTTTTTTAGCTCTGCAGACGCATACAGTACTGTATTATGAGAATTTCAAGTAGCTGGCAGTTAGATGGAGATCAATAGTTTACATGCCAAGTTTTGTTACATTATGTCGAAGGAGATCAATATTCTACTCAACAACTTTCTATGGAAGCTCCTTCAGGTGAACAGTAAAAGACATGTCCTGATCTATTTTAATACTGAGTCCTATAGCTGGTGCTTCCATGGCTTCAACAATTACAGTATACACTAGAACATATTCCTTGTCTTTACAAATCAGAAGAAACTTTGCATTTAAATTATCTTGTAACCTTGTTTCATAACTGTACTGAAAAACTTTAAAATCACTGGTCAGATCTAACGCCAGCCAATCTTCAACATTTTTATTATATCTTTCTTGTACTGCTGTAGCTCGTGCTTGTGGATTCTTACGAAGAACGACAGACGTTTTGATATATAAGATGGAAGGTTAGGAAACACAGTGGGAACAACATCAAGTTTCAAAACTACACAACGTCTGGCAATGTGTTCTACACCAATTGTATCTGTATATTTATCTGAACGTATTAAATCTTCTCTAAAATGTTTGATACAACAACACTATGTTTCGTGGGAAGCCAATCTTGACCTGGAATATTTTTGATCCATTTGTTGCGAATTTCCTGACGATTTTCAGTTGGAACCTTGAATGCGTTAACATAATCTCCCTAGTAATTTGATCTACAATTTGGTATACAACACTTTCTAGGTATCGTTATTTTGTTGCTAAGGAAGATAATTATTAAATTATAACTATATAAGTATAATTATACAATAATTAACAAACTAACTAACCTGATAGTAGTAATACAGGAGAATAATAATCCGTTTGAAAATTGTCGAACACTCTCATATATCCGCCTCACGTATCCGCCATTAAAAAGGGTACATTATGGCCAGTTAAATATAGTTGGCCGTGACTAAACAAACACAGACTTTGTATATCTGCTGCTCCGCTGTGCTTCTATGGTACGAGTAAAACAACTATAGAGTATGCTCTACAGAACAGTTCTTTGTGCAAACAGTACAGAACGGATTACTGGCTCAATAGTAAAACACTACACGAGTATAAACAACTGTAGAGTATGCTCTATAGAACAGTTCTTTGTGCAAACAGTACAGAACGGATTACTGGCTCAATAGTAAAACACTACACGAGTATAAACAACTTACAATGTTTATGTCAGGAAAGTAACTATCAACAAATGTCACTTTGAAATAGGATTCGTCTCAATAGTAAAACTATTGTCAAACTCTCCAGATACATGCCATCTCTGCGAGGACGGAGCCACAATGAGAACTGCAATGAAGTTAATCCTTCACATTTAGATCGTTTAAATATGTACATATCAGTATATATATTTGATTGATGGAGTTATGTACATATCAGCAAATATATTTGATTGAGTTATGCATATCAGCATATATTTGATTGAGTTATATACATATCAGCATATATATTTGATTGATGGAGTTATGTACATATCAGCATATATATTTGATTGATGGAGTTATGTACATATCAGCAAATATATTTGATTGAGTTATATACATATCAGCATATATATTTGATTGATGGAGTTATGTACATATCAGCAAATATATTTGATTGAGTTATATACATATCAGCATATATATTTGATTGATGGAGTTATGTACATATCAGCAAATATATTTGATTGAGTTATATACATATCAGCATATATATTTGATTGATGGAGTTATGTACATATCAGCAAATATATTTGATTGATGGAGTTATGTACATATCAACAAATATATTTAATTGATGGAGTTATGTACATATCAACAAATATATTTGATTGAGTTATGTACATATCAGCAAATATATTTGATTGATGGAGTTATGTACACTTGAAGAAGCTTATATTATATCAATGAAAACTCTAGTACTAATAATAGTAAATTCATTTCACAAAACAAAAAATGTCATCTTTGTTTCGCTACTTCTCCTAACATATATCCTATTTGCTATACATTTAGTCTTTCTTATTTATGCATTCTTTGCTTCAATACACAGCACTCTGCCACCTTTGTTATTGCTGTTGTTATCAGACCGTGTCAGCAATTATTTCATTTCCTTTTCATTTTCAAAACGTTTTGTCAACAAATGTGATGTTCGCAAACGTTTCGCGTGGACGGACAACTTTTGAAATAAGATTACAATAATGTGAACTTAAAACAGCATCTTTGAGTATTCAATTTACGGAAATTGTTGGAAAAATATTATCAGCAAGACTTGGAGTGCACAAACCTTTGACACCGAAACAAATTTTGTTTATTTAACTAACGAAAATGATATTACAAAAACATTTTTCGTATATGGTTTGATATCCCTTTGATTGATTGATTGATTGATTGATTGATTGATTGATTGATTGATTGATTGATTGATCCGTATCATTGCACTTTATCTAATATCCATGTATGTTTCGATCTCTTTCTTAACAAAGAAAGTTTCAGCGACAGTGTACAAACCCTGAAGTACCAACGATGGTTCCCATCAGTGGCGGCTCGTCTATAAGGGCCAGAAGGGCCGGGCCCCACCAAAAATAATGTATAATGTATATTTATTATTGTTTAAATTAAAATATAGCAATCTAAAAATCATAATTTATCCTGAAAAATTGTCTGGCCCCACCAACATAAATTATCACGAGCCGCCACTGGTTCCCATGTATTGATAAAGGTGATGACAAGTGTATGATCAACAAATAAACAAGGAACAGGTATTAAGAGCTTCCGAAAAACAAATAGACAAACACGGGACTCGAACCACTTACCCTAGTCCTTACGACACCAATCGCCTAGCCTAGCAATACGAGCGCTTTTACGGACACAACCAATGAGCCATTCTAAAAAATGACTCACGAGGGAGTGTCTTTCTCAAACGCTCGTTACAGCTAGACACAGAAACAATCAGGTAGGGTTCGAACAGTGTTTGCACAAACACATGCTGTATGCTTATTGTGCTTGTGTATATTAGAGACGAGACAATATCATACATACACACATGTATACACATATAACAAACATGTATACATCATTCAATTTCTTTCTAATGTTCTATAAATTTATCAGGAGCAGCTGCTTCCTAGCCTACTCTTGTCGATTTTAAAATGTGAAGGGTTTTTTGTGTGTTTAATGTGAACAAGATCCTACGTTTTAACATCTGTTTCCGATAGGATTAGGAACTCAGTCTCATCTACAATGAGATCACGCATCACTGAAAGAAATTTGTAATCTCCTCACGAGAGAAACAAGGCGAGTACTTATAGAGCGAGTGTCATATATCTACGTCACAAAGTCGCTAGAGACCACAATGTTAATGGCCAACTAGAATTTGGCATTACGTAGCTACAAGAAAGATATAACTTTATTGAATATTTCTTGCTATGGTTGAAATACTTTCAGGCTATGAGACAGTGCAGAAAGAGCACCAAATGAGATTAAAAAGATGCACATATAAATTTCAAGTGTAAATATCTTTCATCTTGCACTGAAAACTCTGAATGAAATTTTGTAATGCACTTGACAATACTGAAAAACTAAGACGCATTTTATGGACACAAAGTCCACGAAGTACTATGAGCAGTGGCGGCTCGTCATTCAGGGTCAGTGGGGCCGGGCCCCACCAAAAATAAGGTGTAACGTGTATTTATTATTTTATACATTAAAATATAACCTAACCGAAACCATGAAAATTTATGTCTGGCCCCACCAACAAAAATTATCATGAGCCGCCACTGGCTATGGGGTTATGTGCGATAGCACACTTGACAGATCATATGATGACAAGGTGTCAACTGTGATAAGATAAACAAAAATGAAGAATAAGAGAATAATATAATTGAAATAAACTAAATGTTTTTATGATTTTTTGTTTCTATTTTTATGGTGGAAATGTTGCTTACTTCTTCTTCTCTTCCACCACTTACTTCTTTATAGAGAAAAGCATAGACCACAGTCTTCAGACTTAGAACGGGACACTGCTGTCTCAGAGCACACCTTCACAGAATGGGTCTCAGTGACTCGGCAGCCTGCACCTGTGGAGCACCAAAGCAGTCCCCAGAGCACATTCTGCAAGACTGCTCTTGTCTGAGTAGTGAGAGATTGGAGATCTGGCCAACAGAAACAACACTACAAGACAAACTATGGGAACCGGTGAAGACCTCAAGCGCACCGCCCTGTTTATGACACATACCGGAGTAGTCACATAGCAAAGTTGATCGCAGAAGAAGGAGGAGAAGACTTCTTTATAGAAGTGTTGGGGGCTGGGGGATGAAGTTATCTTGTGTGTGTGCTTGTTCTAATGTATTTGCAAGCTGTTATTCATTTGTTTAAAGTTGTTCTTGATGCCATCAATCCATCTTTTCCGTGGTGTTCCTCTTGTTCTGTACGTTTTATATTTTCTATGTGTGGCTATCTGTGGTAGGCGATACCTCGAGCATTCTTGTCAGGTGTCCAAACCATTTAATCTGCTGTTCTTTTATGAATTGCATGATTGTTGATTGTTTACTTCAGTTCCGATACTGATGAAAATAATGAAAGTCATTGACTGAACATAATGATCAAAGTTACGATAATGCAACCACTATGGTTGTTATCCACGAAGGTGTGTAAGCCATATTAAGTGAAACAACAAGAAAGCTATTGATGTTTGGACCATTGGCTTAACGTGTGCTGTCGGCACGCTTTTAGTGAAATTACTTCGTGTGTGATATTTGATTGAACTCTTGAGTCAATATTTTTCTATATTTGCAGCTTCCACATATCGAAGAGATATGTTAATTGAGCATATTGGAAAGGCAGTGGGAAAACTTTCAAACGCAAGGCGTAGTGTTCATCATGATGCAATTAAGGAAAAATTTGATAAGTTTGTACTGGTAGTTGAAACTCTTTGTAATTCACTTGATAATATGGGCACAATAGAAGAAGCACAAAGTTGTTTGTCAATGCACTTTTTGTGTGATGTACTACAAACAGTTGTTCTTTCAAAACGTTATATGTAGACCAGTGGCTATAGAATAAGGAGTCGTGTCTTCCCAGAAGGGAGTGAAGCAGTATCATGTGAGGTATAATACATTATGAAATTTTTGTGGATATTGTGTTTTAATAAGGTTTTATGCTAACTACTTTTTCTAGTTGAAATACGTTTTGTTTTTCATTAAAACTATAAGTTCAAATTTTGTTTGAAATTACCTAGGGCATCATTAATTTTTAACTCATGTTGGGTTGTTTGTTTTTTTTCTTAAATTTCGTGTCAATAAATTATTTTTTTATGTTTCCGTTTCTCGCTACGAATGTTGTGTTTATGTGACAGTGCTATTATGAAGCTCAGTGTGCTAAACATATTTTGGCGTTTGCTTTTTGGAAGTTACAGTTAACTTGTGTGGGAAGATGAGAACAAATGGTGGATGACTTGAGAGTATTGTCTCATCTTCAAGTGAGATGTTAACTGAAATAAAGTTGAGATTAGTTCCAATGTTTGAAGTTGTTCAAGCTAAGAATTTCATACCTATCACTGAAGAAAACTTAGAAACTAGTTCCAATGTTTAAGGCTGTTCAAGTTAAGCGTCTCATATCACTGAAGAAAACTTAGAAACTAGTTCCAATGTTTAAGGCTGTTCAAGTTAAGCGTCTCATATCACTGAAGAAAACTTAGAAACTAGTTCCAATGTTTAATGATGTTCAAGTTAAGCGTCTCATATCACTGAAGAAAACTTAGAAACTATTCCAATGTTTAATGTGTTCAAGTTAAGCGTCTCATATCACTGAAGAAAACTTGAAACTAGTTCCAATGTTTAATGCGTTCAAGTAAGCGTCTCATATCACTGAAGAAAACTTAGAAACTATTTCCAATGTTTAATGATGTTCAGTTAAGGTCTCTATCACTGAAGAAAACTTAGAAACTAGTTGCAATGTTAATGCTGTTCAAGTTAAGCGTCTTATATCACTGAAGAAAACTTAGAAACTAGTTCCAATGTTTAAGGCTGTTCAAGTTAAGCGTCTCATATCACTGTAGAAAAGGTGACTGTGTCCATTCCAAAACTGACCCCATTTTTTTTATGAAGTATGTGAAAGTAAGCGTCTGGGGCATAGCAGTAGTGAACACGATCACATCCCAAGAGTACCTGGTTCAAATTACGCAGCGGGCAAATTATAATCAAATTTTTCCCGTGGATTTTAACGAACAGCAAAAATAAACTTCACCATTCGGAACCTATTGATGGCAAACTACTGAACACATAAGTGGTGCCTAGAAAATCAACAACACGTTTATTGTGGTTAATGGCGCCGTCCTGTAAATAATATGACAGCCAGCTTGCCCAACTTGTTGGTAGCGCGTTGATGACGGTTGACAAGCCCCTGTGAGTGCAGTTCAATTTCAGGGCTGGCAGAAAAGCCACAGGTTCTCCAGATTTACGGTGTTCGTGGCACCGGACCGAAGGGTTACGATGTCCATGGCACCGAGCCGAAGAGATGAAAGCTCGAGTGCTTCTGGATCGGGAAAAAAAATGATGACACGATTTTCATTTTCATCTGAAAGTATGTTTTTAAAAGAAATACCAATTCTGAGAATACACCTGAAAAGATCACAGTCTGATCTGAAAGATATCAAATAATGATTAATGTTAGGCTATCGGTGCCAAACATGACCCCTGACTAAGACACAAGAAAGAAAGATTACAACATGTGAAATGAGATGTCTACGAAAAGCTGTCAACGTTACAAGGAGAGATAGAGTGAGAAACGAGAATATCAGAAGCATCGTTGGTACTATATCATGCATACAGTACATTGAGAAGCAAAGAATCAAGTGGTTCAGTCATCTAATGAGAATGGAACCACATTTACTACCATCACGTGCCTACAATAATCGACACTCAGGGCGCAGAGCACGAGGCAGGCCAAGAACACGATGGATAGATAACATCTCAGAGTCCCTGCGAAAGCATGGACTGACAACGTCAAGCGCAACACACCTGGCACAAGATAGAAAACAAACTCTCCCCACGGCGCTTCATGGCAAATGTGGTTAAGATAAGATAAGATTAATGTTAGACATTTCGGCATTCGTAGTTGAATGACAAATGGTAGTCTCTCCCAACTATCTCGTTTGCCCAAACATTGCTATATAACAGTCTGTGTGTATGTAGTTTCCTTTGAGAGATGCTTTGAAAAGATGTAACTTATAAAGAACTAATTATGATGAACCAGTGGCAGCTTGTGATCATTTTTGTTGGTGGGGCCAGACACACATTTTCGTGGAAACCATGATGTTTTTGGTTAGGTTATATTTTAATTTTTTAATAATAAATACACGTTAGATATTATTTTTGGTGGGGCCCGACCCCATTGGCCCTTAATGACGAGCCGCCACTGTGATGAATCATAGATCATTCAATGCTTTCTGAGTTTGTGATATCATCAATTGAAAATGATTTGATGAATTGCGTTTATTTCCAATAAGTGATTTATATTTGATGGCCAGGAAAGGAAAGTTATGTGTTTGTAAAGATGGTCACTGAGTGCTGAAATGATTGTGTAGTTGTTCCTGTTTACTAAGGATTCTATATTATCTATTACCGTTACATGCTCATGGGGAAACAACGTGAATAGCTACACTATGTAACACCAACCCTAGAGACGCCGATGCTTAAACCATCAAATACTGAAGCAATTTTTCGATAATAACTTTTTTTTTAAACACGAAGATTTATTATCAGTAATATAAAATATTTCTTCTTCCAACGCTCCATATTGACCAATTGTTAACCCCTCTGTGTGATTTGTATGGGATCTGAGCCTACGAGCGATTGCACGTTTTGCCAGTCATACGCCTACAAGTAGGCCGCACATCCGATTTCTGCGATGTTTTTTATTTACTAGGGTAGCTTCCTAGGTCCTATATCAGTCGCTTCTTACGACATGCCTTGTAGGTCGCAGTATTACTATTCTTTGCTTCCCTTGTATGTCCAGGCACAGCACGGTCGATAATATGAAATACAAAAATGGATATTCACCAACATTGAACAAAAACAAGAAGGAAGAGAGATGGTATTGATAAGACAGCACGTAGATATCTTAGATTTGACATGTAATTTAACGTCAAGACAAACCTGTTCTATTTGTTGTTTAAACGATTGAGCAGTCAAGCGAGATTTTGTTCATGAAATAAGCTCGTATCTTTTAATTGCTGTCTGGATCGAAAGTTGCAGTTCACTCAAGTCATAATGGAAAATAAATTGATACCGAATTCATTTCAAATTAAACGCAGTCAATAAAACATCCTATAGCGTATCGGTCCTATTAGAGAAACATTTTCTGTGCACCGAGCTTTGCTATTTCTTCTTTTTTTTTTTTACTTTTCTTCTGTTTCTGCTTGTATAACTTTATCGACATTTTCTTCTTTTTTTCCCCCACAAAAACTTATGTTTCAATCAATACTTGTATATAAAAGCGACTGAAGAAATAACAAACTAAATGCTGATTGTACTTGGACCAGAATCGAGGAAGAAACGCCGATTTGAAAAGCTACAACTGACAAAAGAAGAACACAATCAAAGGAATAAAATTCTGACTTATTGATATCATTGTTGAACGAAAAAGGCAACCATCCAAATAATGTAAATATACAGACCTAGCAGTTTACTCTGATATGTGTCAAACCTAAATTTGCATATTTCAAATAACAGAATTGTATCCCCTGGACCTAACATTCACATTTTAATATTTCAACAAAGTTGACATCACCTGAAAATATGTACAACAACAAACCCCCGAGAGAGGAGGCTGGACAAGTAAAATTTAAATGAAAATTTGACAATGATGAACAGAACAGCATAAAACGTATGAATCACTCCTAGTTTACTTAATAAGTAATACCTACAAGATCTTTGTGTCCGGAAATACATGGATGGGTCAGTAGAAAACGTAGTAAAGAAAGGAGAAACAAGTGTGCAGGTAGAACATGCCAAACAACGTATTAGATATACTATCAAAGTACTAACAGGAAAATACTGTCATAAATATCATGCAGAAATCCAAACAATCAAGAGAACAACTGAGAAGCTGTTGAAAACAAAGCTTCATACACAACGTGTAGATTTTTGATAGATGCAAATTAAGCATTTCACACATTTCAGTTCAGAAAATTGTCAGGCCTACAGAACCTACAGTCTGAAATGTTCAACCAGTGCAAGGTTGCAGGACCGTACGGTATATTTTCTCAGTATGATGCAAGTCTTCGAAATACCGCCCCTTAAATATTTTTTCTTTAAAATAACCTTCAATTGTGATATTGATTTCGCTGCTTATGCCCCCTCCCCCTTACGGTGCTGCCTGATGCGGCTGCCTCTCTGTATCATAGCACGACAGGCCCTGCAAGGTCGACTTGCACCATCTATCTCACTATGGAATACTAGGCAATGACTGGAAAATGAAGAGGAGTGCAACAAGATATACCATTTACCCAGTGGCGGCTCGTGATCATTTTGTTGGTGGGGCCAGACAAACATTTTCGGAAAAATTATGGTTTAGGATAAGGTTATATTTTAATTTATAAAATAATAAATATACGTTACACATTACTTTTGGTGGGGCCCGGCCCCATAGGCCCTTAATGACGAGCCGCCACTGCATTTACCTACCCCCAAAAGAACAGGATGGTTAAATCGATCAGAAAGAGTTTTGTGTATATGTTTTCCTATTGTGTATATATTTTCATATTAATCTACATAACTGTCTGCATCATTTTTATCTCTAATACATACCGATTTCACTATCCTATTTGTGTTTTTAGAATGTTTGCAGTTCTTAGTAACTTAACTTCATATCTGCTATTTTATTCAGAAGTATTTGTCTAAAATGTTGGCATTTAGACAAATAAGAATAACGTGGTGAAATACTATTTCATAGTTATCAAAGGGCATTAACTAGTAAAACATTATACACTGCACGAAGTCGTGTTCGTGTTTTGTCCCCTTACATTGATACTTAGATCGAATTGATAACTAAATTAGATGAGATTAAATGCTTACAGCTTAACCTATCTCTAATAATCACATGCACCGACATTAACGTATCAACTTAAATGTTCAATAACAGTTGTTCTGAAGAAAAAATGAAAAGTACAACACAATTGATTGTATTAAAATGACTTCGTCAAAAATTATTGTAATACATTATTCTACCAGTGATAAACCTGGTCGATGACATCAAACGATAGAAGAAATCAAGACACGGCATACATGAATGTTGAGAGTATCAACCAGAGACCTGTTTAGAAATGAAGACAGAATAAAAAGTGGCTACAACATCAGTATTGAACTTCATCAAGACACAAGCAATGCTACTCCGATACAGTAGATTCAAAGCAAAGACCGTACACGTAAAAGGTCAACCACAAAAATAACAGAGGCGGTGAACAACATTATTTATGAAGCACACACAAAAGTTCGTCTATAAATGTCTTCTTATAATGGCAATATAAGGCAAAACAGGATTAGAGAAAAGTAAGAAAGTCAAGGAATATGTTTTTAATTGTTTGGCTTTTATTTCTAATAATGCCTGGTTTTAAATCCCAATTAGAATCTGGCAACTCTATAGCCTCGTTTTAACGTTGCCTACCGGCACTTGTTTGATAACGATTAAACAGTCATCCATGTTACCCATACAACGAAAAAGGGTTTCATTAACCATATTTAACTTATATGCAGGAATGTATGCTAACCTGTACATACAAGTTTATGACATGTTGATAATTGCAGTTATTTTGCTTTTAGGACTCTCAAACTCGGCAGCTGCGACTGCAAAGGGGCCTAAAGTGACAGAAATGGTGTGTTTCGCCGAAAACAGTTTCGTTCTGGTTTATTGTCATTATTACTATTCCGTAGTCTATTTCAAAATAGACTATATTGAATATAAGTGTTACATATAACTTTTGTTATTTTGTTATATAATATAACTTTTGAATATAAGTGTTACAGAAGAGTCCTTCGTATATCTTGGACAGAGAAGAGAACAAATAGATCTATCCAGAAAGAATTCAAAATCAAAGAAACCTGGCTGATGCTACAAATAAGAAAGAGAAAATTGAGATATTTTGGACATATAAAAAGACATGAAGAGCTGGAGAAGACCATCATGGAAGGAGGCCTACCGACAAAGAGAAGAAGAGGAAGACCACGGAGAAGATGGATTCAGGATGTAACTGATGGTTTGAACATGACGGCTGCAGAGGCAGGACATCTGACCTATGAGAGAAATTCCGGAAGACTGTTGGGATGGCAAAGTTCTGCTCAGGACAAGCCATTTGATGATGATGATGAGTCTATTTCAGCTGTCCAAATGTAACCTAGTAATTATAGTTATGTAACAGTATCATCAAGGTGTGTATCCTTCATAGGACGTTGCTCTCTTTGCAGCACATCTGAAATTCACTCTGTCTCTAGCGAATTCACCCACTTCGTCGATATGTAACAGTATAGTAAGCTAAATAATAAAGTTGTAAACGTGTGAGAGAGGTATTTGGAAATATTGTTTCAGCAATTGCAGTCATATTTTACTGAAAACTTTGCAGTTTTAGTTTATACCAAAGCGCTCATTCATCAATCAACCAATTACCAACGTTGGTGTGCATTTGTATAGAAACAACTACAATATACACAAGGCTTTCAATTCAGTTGAACCATATTTGAGAGTCAATCGTGTTTTCAACAGAAAATGTATTTCTGGTTCAGACAACTTCCTAGACGAATGGAAATTTAATTTTTTAAAAACAACAACAGGAAGCAATACCTATAACAAAAACTTCTGGTTCCCAGAAGATTTATAAATGGTTTAAAATCTGGTAAAACTATACATTGGGCAGACCATGACAGTGTACAAGCAATTGAAAATTTCGAGAAAATCGTAAAAACAAAAAGTCTTCAAATCACATTAGATTTAGACTCCGAGAATCAGACCACTGAATTAGGAAAAGTTATAGTATGGTAGTTCAGAATATATATAATTCAATTCCCCAAATACAAAGTATTGACTAACAGTTTAGAAAAATGTAAAGAACCCATTTTCATACCTGGAGATAAATTGGGGAATACAGTGTTAGGTCTATATTTCTCTTAACCAACAGCACACAACTGTGTGATGTGATCAACATCATACAGCCACCTTTACTTTCTAATGTTTTCATGGTACTCATTTTAGGATGAGTTGACCTGGGAGATGTTATAGTCTGAAAAAATCCCACTCCCAACTGTGAAATTGACCAAGCGTCTACAAAGAAAGTGACGAACCACTATGTTATCATTGGTTAACAATGGTAAATTCTAAATGATTTAGTACGTTAAACATGGGGCTCAGTCCATAAATAAAAAAACAAGGAGAGATAATAACATAAAATTTCACAGTTAATGGACACAAGAAGGGATGAAAGAATATGACAGACTAAATTATGGAAACAATACACACGCAAGACACTGAAGGAAATTAATTCAGTCTGAGATGCAGTTAACTCTGAGATGCAGTTAACTCAAACAACATCATGAAAGAAATACAGCATCTTTGCACAGTCAAATAAATGAAATTACATGGAGAAGAACACATATTGAATGACTGAAATCAAAACGATATGAAAGGGGGAATAGAACATAATAGAAGGATGGATAAAAAGCATCAATGAGTTTTATGATGACAGATCAGAACTAAATATAGAAGAGAAATGTGAGGTGCCACCAATAGATGAAGCTGATGTTGATGATGCTATAAAGTACATTAAAAGAGAAAAGGCTCTAGGTGCATATATTATAACAATGGAAGACATCTGGGATATCTTTGAATGAAAGTGATAGCAAAGTTGTTTAATGACATCTCTGATAACAAATACATTTCAAACACTGTACTCAAATCCATTTTCACTGCATTATGAAAGCAACTAAGAGCTGTTGAGTGTGATCAGTTCACTCTATTAGCCCTAAGTGCCTCATGAAAAAGATATTTTGAAGAAAAATTATGAAAGGAGTGAATAGAAAAGTAAGATCAGATATTAGTTATGAACAGTGTGGGATTGATAAAGGCAAGAGCACTTGAAATGTCCCTTATATATATATAAATAGGAAGAGTAGAAAGAGCACTGGAAGCAATAACAGATCTGTTTTTGTTCTTTGTAGATCATATACAAAGGGGTTCAGCAAAATTTGTCATCAGCATCTTTCTAAAATTCTAGAAAGCTTAAATTCGGACAGCAAAGATCTGAGTCATTCATAACATTAATATGCAATAAACAGCAGCTTTAAGAGTATAATTACAGATCGGAAACATTCCTAAAGATAAAAAAAGAAATCTGACTATTATCCCAGTCCTGAAACATTATCATAGAAAGAGCTCTCTATGGAGTACGTTCCCTAGACAAGCAAAGCCTCTCAGACCTGAAAACAATCTGTGCAGTGTAGAGCCATATCCTCCCAAAAGTGACCACTGGGAACTGGGCTGTGCGAGGTCTCAAACAAAACAGATGTTGAGAGGCATTCCTAAAAAAACAGAGGAAGTAGTGTTTTACTCCAGTCTTCTCTTATATAGAAAATCCATACAAATAGACATTAAATGAATTAATCTCTATTATGTGTATATATATATAAGATTCATATCTTTTGTCATCTGCTATTTCTTTTGGTTTTTAGGTCTATTTTGATATTAAGATTGGAGGAAAGGCAGCCGAGCGAATAGAAATTGGTCTGTTTGGTAAAACAGTCCCAAGAACTGTGGAGAATTTCAAGGCTTTAGTAATTGGTGATCATAAGGTAAATGATATATGACATAGCAAATATTTGTATGGTCATCTTATTATCAGTTTACTCATTAACTCAATCTGTACCATTAACCATTATAGGGATGTACAAGTTTGCGCTAGTCACACCATTAGCTACTAAAGTGACTTTTCACAAATTACTATGTTTGTTTTGTACAAAACCTTGCAATTTTATGTAGTAGGTAAACAGTACAATAAATATGTATATAAATAGAAGTAATTTTAGAGATACATATATATATATATATATATATATATATATATATATATATATATATATATATATATATATATATATATATATATAATATATATATATATATATAGTATATTGGATTATTTTTTTCTTCTGTAATCCTGTTTTGCCTCACTGTGTCAGGATAAGAAAAGATTTATAGAAAAACTCTTGTGTGTGTTTCATAATCTGTGTTATTCACTGCCTCTGTTATCTCTGAGGTCCACCTTTTGCATGAATGGCTCTTTGAGGCACTAACATTGCTCTTTGAGGCACACTGTCTGTTGGTAATCTGCTTATGTGGTCGAACCATACAATTTTTTCTTGATGAAGTTCAGTACGGACGTAGTACCCACTTTTTTCATGATTTTCTAATTTCCCAACTGGTCTCTGCTTGTTATCCCCAGCATTCTGCGTAGACACTTAAGATAAAATTGGCGCAATTTGTCCTATCATTTGATTTGCTTTGTTGCTTCTGTGTTGGATTTCATTATTTATTCTTCCGTTTGCTGGAAAAATGCTCCCTATGTATATTTTCATATTTGTCTCTTTATATTTCAAAGAATGGGCGCACCAAACTTACATACAAAGGCAGCAAATTTCATCGAGTAATTCCAAATTTTATGATTCAGGGAGGTGATTTTACCAAAGGAGATGGCACTGGTGGTGAGTTTTAGTAATAAGTATTGGTTCATTAACTTGATATAGCATTTATTTTATTATCAGCTGAAAGTTGGCACAGAAGTGCAAGTAACCTGTTTATGCTAATTATCTGTTGTCAAGATAAAAATGCAAAAAATAATCAACCATAGAGGAAGTAAAGCTACAAGAGTTCACAAAATTTCAAAACTATAACTTGTTGGGTGACATCTGCTGAAGCTTTGTAACCCAATGAGAAAGAGAAGGATAAATAATGTTAAATACAAAGAGAAAGAGAAGGTTAGATGAATACACTACTCATATTATTATTATAAAAATCAATACCTGCTTCTCCTTCTTTTATTGTCACACTGTTACTGGGTTGTTACCCAGTGTCATGGTTTTATGTTTTTGTTCTGCAATGCTCTACTGGTTTGGGCGATAGTTATTTTTGCTATGCCATGTGACCAATGTTTTTTGTGGTCTTTCTCTCCTTTTCTTTCCTAATATCTGTTGTAGAAGATTCTGTATACAGTGGAGTTTGGCTGCATTCTTATTCAGGGCAGAGCCACTTCATTCTTTGTTTCTCAATGTAGTTCAAGCAAGGTTCTGTCCCAACTTTCTTATGCTGATGTCTTTTTTGGTGTTGTTCGTAACTTTTCGTAGGCATCGCATTTCATATGTAATTTTTGGTGCATTGCTTTGCTCATTGTCCATATTTGGCTCTGGTGACACAAAGTGCAAAGTAGGCATGTACTAAAGACGGGTGCCTTATCATCATCACCATTCAATTAAACTTTATCAAGACTTGTGATAAAGTTGTCTGGTCATTTCTCTCCACTGTGTCCTGTGCATGGTGGCTTACTTTAAGTCAGCATGATAAAGTTGTCTGGTCATTTCTCTCCACTGTGTCCTGTGCATGGTGACTTACTTTAAGTCAGCATGATAAAGTTGTCTGGTCATTTCTCTCCACTGTGTCCTGTGCATGGTGGCTTACTTTAAGTCAGCATGATAAAGTTGTCTGGTCATTTCTCTCCACTGTGTCCTGTGCATGGTGGCTTACTTTAAGTCAGCATGATAAAGTTGTCTGGTCATTTCTCTCCACTGTGTCCTGTGCATGGTGGCTTACTTTAAGTCAGCATGATAAAGTTGTCTGGTCATTTCTCTCCACTGTGTCCTGTGCATGGTGGCTTACTTTAAGTCAGCATAGTCTGAATCATGTATGTCTACAATATGAAGATGACTATCTAAAGTCCTCTGCTTCTCTTCCTCTAACTGTTACAATCAAATTTTTCTATATTCTACATTTTGTCTCATCATCATCAAATAGCTTGTCCTGAGCAGAACTTTGCCACCCCAACAGTCCTTCGGAACTTCTCTCTCTCATAGATCAGATGTCCTGCCCCTGCAGCCATCATGTTCAGACCATCAGTTACATCCTGAATCCATCTTCTCTGTGGTCTTCCTCTTCTTCTCTTTGCCGGTATGCCTCCTTCCATGATGGTCTTCTCCAGCCCTTCATGTCTTTTTATATGTCCAAAATATCTCAATTATCTCTTTCGTTTTAACATCCTATTGTTCTGTCTCTGTTTTGTCTCATAGTGTGTTAAAACCAGTATAGTCAACTTTTATTTTTTGGCATCCTTCCCAGTCATAACTTATTAACAGTATATAGCATACAAATTTAAAACAAAACAGATGTGCTTTATTCAAGCTTTAAATAAGTAGAAATATATATATAAAAGACAGCTTTATTGGCAGACACAAATATGTTATGTGTTAACATGATGAAGTTGTAATAGTAAGTGAGTTTTTGTTTCATTATTTCATATCTGTGCTCCATTAAAACTGTCTTTATACCTATTTCCCATGTTTATTATAGATAATATATAGACAATACTAAGAGCATGCATATTCCCAGTGTCAACGTATGGGTGTGAAGCATAGACACTTAACATGGCAGTCAAAAACAAAGTGTGCTTCTGAGAAGAGTCCTCCATATCAAAGAAAACTGACTAATGCTATAAATAAGAATGACAAAATTGAGGTATTTTGAAAATATAAAGAGACACGAAGGGCTAGAAAATACCATCATGGAAGGAGTCATCCCTGCAAAGAGAAGAGGAAGACCATGGAGAAGATGAATTTAGAATGTAACTGATGGTTTGAGCATGATGGCTGCAGAGGCAGGACATCTGGCCTATGAGAGAGAAATTCCAAAAGACTATTAAGGTGGCAAAGCTCTGCTCAGGACAAGCTATTTGATGATGATATAGATGATATACTTTAACTATATTAAATGGATTTTTCTATCAACTTCGTCATCCTGTAGTTTGGAGAAACATCTCAGCTTTGCAACAATGTGTTGTTAATTTTAAAATGTTTTCAATTGCATCAAAGATATTTCAATTGTCTATTCCCAGGTGGGAGATGGAGTTGGATGTCCACTCTTGCCATTACGTGTAGGGATGGGAGCTTTAATTTGTGTTCTAGGGCCAGATGAGTCGCCCGTGTTGTGTTATATCTGTGTTTATTTAGTGTGGTCTTGATATTGTCTATCCATCTTTTCTTGGTCTTCCCTTAGCTCTAGTACCCGATCTCTTTTTATTGTATGCTGTTATGATATTTCAATCTCCTATTTATTTGTTGTTTGTTTGTTATGTAGGGGATTCAAGCCTCTTTAAGCTGTGGTATACCCCTTTCAATCTCCTATTGTTCTCTACAGGTATGAGTATTTATGGAAAGAGTTTTGAAGATGAAAACTTCAAGCTCAAGCATTATGGTGCAGGTTGGCTGTCCATGGCAAATTCTGGAAAGGATACTAATGGATCTCAGTTTTTCATCACTATCAGAAAAACTGACTGGCTTGATGGTCGTCATGTGGTATTTGGAAAAGTTATTAAGGGCATGGTAGGTTATATATTTATCTGTCTGGAAATTGAACTTTTCACCTGCACATAGTCACTTATGTACTGCTAAAGGTGTAGTTTGTGTAGAACTTGTAGCGCTTATCTAATCATTTCTAACATATCTGGGGGGGTCTCTGTGACTAAGTGGTTACGCTCTTGTTTTGCATTCCAAAGGTCATGGTTTAATCCGGACCACACCGTTCAGTTCACAGGTGCATTTTTTCCAGAGACCCCTAGTATTGTTGCTGGAGCTACGGAGTTCTTACATTGTGCAATACTCTCTGCAGATGCGTGTCATTTATTCGAAGAGAGGTCACGCCATATGGGGTAAAACCTGTAGCAGTGAAGTCAATCCTTCAGCTTTATACCCTTTCTAACATGTCTGGTACACTATTATATTTTTTTCATATACACTAAAGAAGTCCTGGAAATCACATAAAGTAATTCTCTCTGATGGTTGCTATTCACAATTTTATTACTTTGCAACATTACCTCTCGGTGACGTAAAGTTTTAATCATGAAACAATTATTGTGTCAATATATATTTACTCTAGTTTTTGCTGTAACCTAATGTTTTTAATGAAGATAAAATATATTTTCATGTCTACCACACTCAGTTATTTACCATCCATAGTTTAACCTTTTCAGTCCATAATTTTTTTACCTCTGGACACATTTTTATTGCAGTATATACTGAAGTAGCCTGTGTACTGGCTAAGCGTCATCTTTAAACAATACTGTAAGCCAATATATCAGCTTAGCAAGGATGAAGGAGTTAAATGATACCCACATGAATCCATAATGCAAGAATTGTCTTTTAGTATTCCGAATTTTACAGCAACAATGAGGAAGAATTTCTGAGATGTATTTTTCTTATTAGTCATTAGATTGTACTGCTGACACTGTGTGTGCCGAGGCTCGCAAGGGAGCAAAGAATAGAAACACTGCGACCTACAAGGCATGTCATAAGAAGGGACTGAGGTAGGGGCCTAGGAAGCTATCCTAGTAAATAAAAAGCATCACAGAAATTGGATGTGCTTGCCTACTTGTAGGTGCATAACTCTACACCGTACAATCGTTCTTAGGCTCGGATCACATATAAATCACAAAGAGTGGTTAACAAGTGGTCAATATGGAGCGTTCGAAGAAGAAGGGCTGTTGCATTATAGCTAATGCTATCTGTATCTCATAATACCATTAGAGGTGTAAAGTTTTATATACCTCATAGTACTAGATCATGTCATTTGGAGGTGAAGTGATCAGATGAGTTTAAGAATTCATCAAGTGAAGAATACCTACACAGAGGATCTCTCACGATCACCACCCAGACTGATGTAACAGATTTCCCCATAAATTCTATTCATTTGGAAATCTGATTCATGATGCAGCCTTAGCATAAGTGTGTTTACGTCACATCTTCAGCACCATTTGGAGCTCTGGTGCTTATCCTTAAGCAATGTGTCCAGTTTTAGCCAGCGTTTACTCGGTTCGCTTTCCGTTCTGTAGCCTTCTAGTGTTTTTTACGATGAGGGGTAGCTAGCCCCACACCAACCTCCCTAGTCGCCTTTTATGAGATTTGTGGCAGGTAACAGGGGTTCTCTTCTTTACACCCCAATTTGGGCCCCGGTAACCACTCGTGCGACACAGAGAATCAATCCTCTCTTGCAAAGCTAAGGCGCTAACTTGATTTCTTGTGTTTATTATAGCCTTGTTTCTTTTCTTTTTTTTTTCGAATCCTTCCCCAAGCTTTTGATGGTCTCCTTTTTATATGTTAATAGATAATTGATATGTAATAGTTTTGAGTTAGATAAATACATTTTCAATATTGTCAGATTATTTTGTTTCTTTGTGAAAATAAGTTATATTAAAAAAGGGTCTAAATGCGAAAGATATGAATTCATTGCACAGGGCTTCTCCATATGGCTCCATCCCTGTCGTCAGAGATGGCATGATGTCTGCCGATATCATTGCACAAAACAAGAACTCTGTAGCTCCTGCAAAAATCCTAGGATCTTTCATGAAAAATTGCACATGTGTTTGGGTCCGGATTCGAACCCACAACCTTCTGTATGACATGCAAACAACTAACCACTTTGCCATTGAGACCCCAGTTTCATCTTTGTATTTGATGGTAATGAATGAAGATGCTTCTTATATAGCCATTATTTCTGCATCATAGATGGATTGAAGATGAAAAAAAGAATGACAAAATGCAAGTCAAGTTTGCTTTACATATAATATAATTGTGTGTTAGGATTAGATTACACTGTTAACTATACTGTGTATAATCAAATGCAAGAAACAGACAATTTTTTCCATTTTTCAGAATGTTATATGGAAGATTGAGAGTGTACCAACAGATGACAATAAACCCAAGGATGATGTTATTATTGTAGATTGTGGTGTTCTAGAAGTGCCTATGCCATTTGCTGTAGAGAAGAATGATGCCAGTGATTAACTCAAGCAATCTAACTTACCACTTTATAAACCATGCAATTAATATCATTTCTCCTACTTGTCATCTAATAAACTTTGCAGGTAGTACCAATTCTCTTACCTAACACCATTTGCAGGTAGTACCAATTCTCTTACCTGCAACCTAACAAACCAATTCTCTTACCTAACACCATTTGCAGGTAGTACCAATTCTCTTACCTGCAACCTAACAAACCATGCGGTTATTAGCAATTTTTCTACATTTCAGCTCATGTGTCATACTATAATAGTTCTCTTTAAATCAAGTTCAAATAAATTATGTAGTTCTTTTATGCAGCATAAAACGGTTTAGAGGTCACTTGTATTTATTTAATTTTTGTCCATCGGCAATTTGTATACAGATATGAAATTGATGTGAGTGCTTTTATCAACTGCTGATAAGTATAAACTTGTGTAGATCAAAATGACTTCTTGTGATTACAAACATATATTATCTACAGAGCAAGCTTAACATTCTATTCATTATTAGTAATATTAGCTGATTTCTTTTCTTTGAATGCTCCATATCAACCACTTTTTAAACCACTCTTTGTGATTTGTATGTGATCTGAGTCTAACAGCGATTGTACATTGTACCAGTTATGCGTGTACAAGTAGGCCAGCACATCCAATTTCTGTGACGCTTTTTATTTACTAGGGTGGCTTTCCTAGGCACCTACCTCAATCGCCTCTTACGACATGCCTTGTAGGTCATAGTGTTACTATCCTTTGCTCCCTTGCGAGCCACGGCAACTAACAACAATTTAGCTGATTCAATACACATATCACATTTGGAAATCATTGTGTTGAACACTATACAAGTGGTTTAAATGTCCTTAATTTTAGGGCAGAACTTGAATGTGAAGACATTGGACAGATACATAGAATATTTGAAGAATATATCCCTCGATTTCTCAAAGTGTAGATGTACCCTAAAGCAAAAGCTTTGGCTGGTTGAAGAAAAACTCCTGTACCAATAAGAAGTGAACAGAAAAAATTGCAAGGAACATGTTTCTAGATATAACTGCAATATATTCATCTTTTGTTCCTTTAGAAACACATTATTCTTTAGTCAACCATCATGAATAAGAAAAGATAATGTAAAAATATAATTTTTTTTACAAAACAATCTCTTTGGTAATATATGTTAACTGTTATGAAAACTGTTATTCCATTTTCTTTTATTAAAAAATTGAAACTCATATTTTTTTTTACATCATATCATAAACAATATGTTCTGTTTCTTAAATTTTGATGATTTTTGTTGGCTCTATGTGGAGAAACAGGCACCATATCATTTGGTCCTAGTGTGAAAGACCTACACTGAGTCAATTCATAGTCTACTATAGTTAATAACACAATGATTGTTTTACAGAAGTGAAACAGATACATTATTAGGTTGTGTGTCAATGTTTCAATAGTTAACTTAGAGATAAACCAAGTGTCTTAATGATATATTGTTCTAATGTTAAGATATTAAATATTTAACTATCTGTGAGATTTGACATTTTGTTTATTCGTTGTAAGGGAAGAGTATGATTGTTCTCTGTTCTGTGAGATTGCAGTGCAATTACATTAGCTATTTTTATTCAATTGTAGATTACTTTTATTCAGTGCTAGCTCGTTCAAGAAATAAAACTCAGTATTGAACTTTTGCCCCCAAAAAAACAGAGTAATGCAGTGGATACCAGTCCGCTGTGGTGTTCCCAGAAATGAGAAGGTATACAAGCTGACAATGACTGGATGAATCCTGTAACAGTCTCACTGATCCCAGAGTTAACACTGAAGTAAAGATACTCCTGAAGCAATCAACGGAAATAGAGTGTGGGACGTAAATAAAGAATACAAGCTAGGGCAAACCAGCATAAAATTATCTCATTAGAAAGAAACAGACACAAATATTCAAGGTCAGAATGGGACACTGTAGTCTCTTAGCACCTCTCCACAAAATTGGTCTTAGAGACTCTGTTCTTGGGACTGAACAAGGTATAAAGCCAAACGATAGACTACATTGCACCGGGTTTTACCCCATATGGCTCAGTCCCTCTCTGCAGAAATATCACGCCACCTGCCAAAAGTATTGCACAAACTCCAAAGTTTCGGCAATAATCCTAGGGATCTCTGCAAAATAAATTCAGTAGTGAATAGAACAGTGCGATCAAGATTCGAACCAACGATCTTTGGAACACAAGGCAAAGGCTTAGCCACTTAGCCACACAGAGACCCCAACTGAAGAGCATCCAGACAGTCCCAAAAACACACGTAAAACTACACATGCCTAATCAAAGAACATGGACGTGGCATGAGAGAGAAGAGCATCCAGACAGACCCAAAAACACACATGTAAACTACACATGCCTAATCAAAGAACATGGACGTGGCATGAGAGAGAAGAGCATCCAGACAGACCCAAAAACACATGTAAAACTACACATGCCTAATCAAAGAACATCCAGACAGACCCAAAAACACATCATGTAAAACTACACATGCGTAATCAAAGAACATGGACGGGGCATGAGGGAAAAGAGCATCCAGACATATTCCCAAAAACACATCATGTAAAACTACACATGCCTAATCAAAGGACGTGGCATGAGGGAGAAGAACATCGAGACAGACCCAAAAACACATCATGTAAAACTACACATGCCTGATCAAAGAACATGGACGGGGCATGAGGGAGAAGAGCATCCAGACATACTCCCAAAAACACATCGTGTAAGACTACACATGCCTAATCAAAGAACATGGACGGGGCATAAGGGAGAAGAGCATCCAGACATACCCAAAAGCACATCATTTAAAACTACACATGCGTAATCAAAGAACATGGGCCTGGCATGAGGAGTACATTGTACATTGAAGTAAACATTGTATTGTATACCAATAGTACTTTTGTATGTCACATAATACCTGCAAGCAATTTTTCCATTCCGCTCTATCCTATACAACTTGTTCAATGTAGTTTCTTATCTAAGTGAACTTGGTTTAAGTGTTCTTTATGTTGTTCTATCTTTCTATTCATCATCATCATTGGCCTCTTTGTCTCAGGAGACAATAGGTGTTGCGTCACGTAGTATGTTCTGTGCTGTCTCAGGAGACAATAGGTGTTGCATCACGTAGTATGTTCTGTGCTGTCTCAGGAGACAATAGGTGTTGCGTCACGTAGTATGTTCTGTGCTGTCTCAGGAGACAATAGGTGTTGCGTCACGTAGTATGTTCTGTGCTGTCTCAGGAGACAATAGGTGTTGCGTCACGTAGTATGTTCTGTGCTGTCTCAGGAGACAATAGGTGTTGCGTCACGTAGTATGTTCTGTGCTGTCTCAGGAGACAATAGGTGTTGCGTCACGTAGTATGTTCTGTTCTGTCTCAGGAGACAATAGGTGTTGCGTCACGTAGTATGTTCTGTGCTGAATCACACGTTTCATGTGGCTGTAATGGCCTATTCTGGAGTGGCAATCCTTGCCACAGTTGCTGCAGGTAAAACTGGAGAATAGAGCCGATGCATGTGATGTTCTCTGTGCTCTCTTTGCCTCCACATGTGATGTTGTTTTCTTCTTTTTTTGAGCCGCCCCTCACTGCCGCTCGCCATGCTTGCCTGTCTTTGGCCAGCCGCTCCCAATGTTTTTTGTCTATGCCGCGTGAAGTTAGATCACGCTTGCAGGTGTCAATGAAGCGTAATAATGGGCGCCCATGCTGTCTAGCACCAGATGCGAGTTGACCATATAGAATGTTCTTTGGATTCTATCATCGCTCATTGACACACGTGTCTCTAGCCATATCTTTCTATTACAACTTTAGAAAACACAAAAAAAACAGATAATGTCCACTAAAAGACCACTTGGTCAGCTATGGGGGAAGCTAGAACTAGCTTTAAAAGCAACACAATGCAAAATGAACAAATAAACATCAAGCACAAAGTATAAATATTTATTGACCGTCCATAAGAAACGTCGTTACCATACTTCACCTCAGAACTGATCACAATAGAATGAGATACCATATATACACAAAATTTAACATAAGTAGTGTTAGTCAAACAGAAGGAACCTCTCTGGAGGCCACAAAGATGTAGTTTTACAGAAGAATGATGAGAATCCCATGGACTGCTAAGATGTTGAATGAGGCACAGGGAAAGCTTATTATCAATATAAGAAAGGCAATCGTCATTTTTCAGACATGTAATGAAGGAGAGAATTTTTGACAGGCTGACTACATGGCACGGAAGAGAGTCAACCTCTGAGGTGATAGAAAACACCAGGGACAAAGATCTATGGAGATCCATGATCGCCTATGTCACCCGGCACGGAACCTGATGATGATGAACACTAGTTGCTGTCATTATGGATATATTTAACAGCAGAATATTGTTTCTACCAACTATAGACTGCATTCAGACAGGAGGGTTTCACATCCTCCACCTTCGAAGAGAAACTGAAATCCAACATGCTACATATATATCAGAAAATCTATGTTCCTCATCTAAAATGAGTTATGGTCGCAGAAGAAGAAGTAACCATTTTGATTACCATCCTCATCTTTCAGCGAGCCACAGGAACCATCAGTATGCATACCTTTCTACATCTGTTTTGAGACTGAACACATATGGGTCTGCCCGGAGTGAGCACATTGGGTCTGTCCGGGGTGACCACATATGGGTCTGTCCGGAGTGAACAAATATGGGTCTGTCCGGAGTGAACAAATATGGGTCTGTCCGGAGTGAACAAATATGGGTCTGTCCGGAGTGAACAAATATGGGTCTGCCCGGAGTGAACAAATATGGGTCTGTCCGGAGTGAACAAATATGGGCTGCCGAGTGAACAAATATGGGTCTGTCGGAGTGAACAAATATGGGTCAGCCCGGAGTGAACAATATGGGTCTGCCGAGAGGAACAAATATGGGTCAGCCCGGAGTGAACAAATATGGGTCTGCCTGGGGTGAGCACATTGGGTCTGTCCGGAGTGAACAAATATGCGTCAGCCAGGTGTGAACAAATATGGGTCAGCCAGTGTGAACAAATATGGGTCAGCCAGGTGTGAAAAATATGGGTCAGCCGGAGTGAACAAATATGGGTCTGCCCGGAGGATCAAATATGGGTCTGCCGGAGTGAACAAATATGGGTCTGCCCGGAGGAACAAATATGGGTCTGCCCGGAGGAACAATATGGGTCTGCCGAGTGAAAAATATGGGTCTGCCCGGAGTGACAAATATGGGTCTGTCCAGAGTGAACAAATATGGGTCAGCCCGGAGTGAACAAATATGGGTCAGCCCGGAGTGAACAAATATGGGTCTGCCCGGAGTGAACAAATATGGGTCTGTCCTGAGTGAACAAATATGGGTCTGTCCAGAGTGAACAAATATGGGTCAGCCCGGAGTGAACAAATATGGGTCTGTCGAGGATGAACAATATGGGTCTGTCCGGAGTGAACAAATATGGGTCTGTCCGGAGTGAACAAATATGGGTCTGTCCGAGTGAAAAATATGGTCTGTCCGGAGTGAACAAATATGGGTCAGCCCGGAGTGAACAAATATGGGTCAGCCCGGAGTGAACAAATATGGGTCAGCCAGGTGTGAACAAATATGGGTCTGTCCGAGGAACAAATATGGGTCTGCCCGAGTGAACAAATATGGGTCTGTCGAGGAACAAATATGGGTCTGCCCGGAGTGAACAAATATGGGTCTGTCCGAGGAACAAATATGGGTCTGCCCGGAGGAACAAATATGGGTCTGTCCGGAGTGAACAAATATAGGTCTGCCGGAGTGAACAAATATGGGTCTGTCGGAGTGAACAAATATGGGTCTGCCGGAGTGAACAAATATGGTCTGCCCGGAGTGAACAAATATGGGTCTGTCCGGATGAACAAATATGGGTCTGTCCTTAGTGAACAAATATGGGTCTGCCCGGAGTGAACAAATAGGGTCTGTCCGGAGTGAACAAATATGGGTCTGCCCGAGTGAACAACTATGGTCTGCCGGGAACAAATATGGGTCTGTCCGGAGTGAACAAATATGGGTCAGCCAGGTGTGAACAAATATGGGTCAGCCAGGTGTGAGCACATATGGGTCTGCCCGGTGTGAGCACATATAGTTCAGCCAGGTGTGAGCACATATGGGTCAGCCAGGTCTGAACAAATATGGGTCAGCCAGGTGTTAAGCACATATGGGTCTGCCCGGTGTGAGCACATATGGGTCAGCCAGGTGTAAGCACATATGGGTCAGCCAGGTGTAAGCACATATGGGTCTGCCAGGTGTAAGCACATATGGGTCTGCCCGGTGTGAGAACATATTTATGCTATTTTATTTCATTTTTAATGCTATTTGAAATGCTCCTATGGTGACATTTAACCTTTCTCCAGGTAGAACGTTTTGATTTGTTATTTAGGGAATTAAAACTCTTTACGCCTAGGCACGGTCCTTTCAACCTAAGGATGAATCTAATTTGAGAATCCGCCTTTGAAACTGCCTTTGAGAATCCAAGTTAAATGATCTAGATAATATGGACCCTCGCATCTTTCCTTTTTTCGATCCAGAAGCACTTGAGATTTTCGGCTCGATGCCATGAACATCGTAACCCTTCGGTTCGGTGCCACGAACATCGTAAATCTGGAGAACCTGTGGCTTTTATGCCAGCCCGCGAAATTGAATCGCACTCACAGGTAGCTTGTCACCCGTCGTCCAACGCGCTACGAACACGCTGGGCAGGCGGGCGCAACTTTCCTTAATATGTGTCTCATAGTTCAGAATATGACTTACTCTAGCATGCTACCATTTGTTTGTACACATGTTACTTGTTCACATCGTCATGCCTCATGCCAAATCAACATGACAGTACCAGCATAAAAATAGGCGTCACCGGGTTGCTGTTCTAAACTCTTAAATGATTCTCACCTTATACTGAGTGAATAACTTATTAGCTATTAGAGTAGATTATGAACAATCAAAGAATGCTCATTTCTATGGTTTCTAAAGGGACATAATACTGCATATAATGTCGTCAGAAGTTGTCCTACTTGTACATTGTTCAGGTTTATTACTTATTTATGTTAATAGCTGGCGCAAATACCAAACTGTTTGGTACAATACATTGTAACTGTAATGTTGAATGATAACATTGGAGAGAATAATGGAAAGTTATCAATTGGTTTATAACAATAGTGTGCAACTTGCGAGCTGGAACTATTTCTCTCTTGTAACAATTTTGACCAGCCACCGACATATGTCGAATATTACTATACACTCCATCCTCTGAGCTAAACAACATTAATTTAGGGAATAAAAAAGCGAACAAAGAAACCCCTCTTTTAGATCAACATAACACCCGTATGTTGCAGGGGCTCGCAAGGGAAGCAAAGAATAGTAGCACTGCTACCAACAAGGCATGTCGTAAGAGACGACTGGGGTAGACGCCTAGGAAGCTACCCTAGTAAATTTGATGACCCTCGCCGTGCTACGGTTCGTGCAATGCAGCTGAGATCTTCATGTGTAAGAAAGAGATCAGAGCACACATGGTTACTCACCGAAGTGAAATGATGATGGTCATATCAATCAATCACCCTAGTAAATTAAAAAACGTAGAGATTGGATGTGCTGGTGTACTTGTATGCGTATAACTGGCACAAGGTACAGTCGCTTTTAGGCTGGGATCACACACACATCACAGAGTATTTTAACAAGTGGTCGATATGGAGCGTTTGAAGAAAATAATATCAACATAAAAGAAACAATATTGTCTATTCCAGGTGGAAGATGTAATTGGCTGTCCACTCTTGTCGTTAAGGTAGGGATTGGAGCTTTAATTTCGTTCTAGTGGCAGATGAATAGCCCTTGTTGTATTGTATCCTTGTTTATGTAGTGTGGTCTTGATATTGTCTATCCATCTTTTTTTGGTCTTCCCTTAGCTCTAGTACCCGATCTCTTTTATTGTATGCTGTTATTGGTGGTTGGTTGTATTTCATTCTCATTAAATGTCCAAACCACTGCATTTGTTGTCCTTCGGTGTATTCGGTGCATGAAGTTATGCCCACTCTGCTTCTAATGTCCTCATTTCGTAGTCTGTCTTTCCTGGTGACTCCCACTTCCTTCCTCAATTTAAAAAAAAATGCGAGTTGTTAAACATAATTTTGTGTTATTATTGTGTAAAATATTTAACAAGTGTTCACGCAAAACACATGTTGAGAAGAAACCAACTCAAATGCTGTGGAGAAAGTGTCGGCTCGAGTTTTTTTTTTTATAATGAAAATACTGATGTGGCTGGTATTGTCTACAATGGGCAAGAATCTTGCTTTGTCTGTGCATAGCTACCTTTTGACATGCTTTTGTTTCCGGTGGATGTTGTCTTCTGTGTCATCGGTAAATGCGAAGGGGACGGAGCTGTGGAGGTGGATGGTAGTCTGACCTGTGCATTGGCTAGGACAGCAATCCGATGGTTAGATGCTTGTCTCTCGTGCCTAAGGTATCAGGTTCGTTCCCTCTTTGAGCCATCTGGATATTTTTCAAGAGATCCCTGATCACACTGTAGGCGAGATCGAGTTCCTAGTCCTTTCGGAGACGGACGATAAAACTTAGGTCCCATGTTCAATTTGAGCACGTAAAAGAACCCTTGGCAGTTCAAAATCGAGAAGAGCTGTCTGGAAAGCCACTGCCCGGGCAAAATTCATTAGAAAAAAGATTGCAAATAAAATGCCTACAAAAATATCAAAACTACATCGGGGACCCTCGCCGATGCTACGGAGCTCGTACTCTGCAACTGATCTTCCTGTGTAAGAAAGAGATCGGAGCACACATGGTTACTCACAGAAGTGTAATGATGATGGTCCTATCAATCAAGCACTCCGATGGACAGCAGATGGGTAAAGAACGTCTGGGCGTGAATAATTGTGGAAAGATTGTGGCCTGACGTAGAAAACAATTCAAATAAAATAGACGAGAATACAAATATATAAGATCTACAATAGAAAATAATCCATAACTGGTCTAGTAAGTATCACATCAAGAACTAACACTTGTAGTATGATATCTAAACATCTAAATAGATATCAAAATATTAAATACATACAAAAACATACACAAAATGTAAAGCTATTTTCAAACACAGTTCGATGGCGTGGTGTCAATTGCTAATTGAAAGCGTGAAGTATATTATTTTCGTGATGGTCATTTCGGAAAAATGAACTAATGTTAGTCACACTGTCATCTCTCGCCCTTGGCTAGAACTTTGCACGACTTTAAAACAGTCGATATACGCCCGCCTACCCAGCGTGTTCCTAGCGCGTTGGACGACGGTGTGTCAAGCCCCCTGTGAGTGCGGTTCAATTCCGCAGACTGGTAGAAAAGTCACAGGTTCTCCAGATTTACGGTGTTCGTTGCATCGATGCCCATGGCACCGAGCCGAAGAGCTGAAAGCTCAAGTGCTTCTGGATCAGGAAAAAAAAGTCGATATTGTATTTTCGTGTGTTTATATTTGTTCCTGTGTAATACACTCATGTGTGTGTAACAATTAGACAAGACGTACTACTATTTGCCCTGTGTCACGTGATTTATCATCGCATTCTTTCAGAATTATCGGTTATTGGTTGCTGAACTGACGTCATAGCACTCAAGAAAGAACCAAAAGAATTTAGTCGCCCCAGCAGATATCGAAAAGTACACATATCTAATGATTCCGTCTGTGTAACGTGTACGTTATTATCCCTTAAATATCGGGATAAAATCAATAGTGATTTTAGCGTCTTAATTCAATATTATATAGCCAAGATACCCAAAGACGTTCACGTTCAATTGCCTGACGATCGGTGCTGGTGATGTAGATCTGTCTGCTAACTCACTGCTGGAAATACGCGTATGTTCATGACATTAGAACCACGTAAGACCAATGGCGGCTCGTCATTAAGTGCAGTAGGGCCGGACCCCAATAAAATGTGTAATGTGTATTTATTATTTTATAAAATATGTGTTCATAATTATTACTTTTAACGTGACACTGATTAGCTTTGAAAGTTTAATATATAGCGCTAAAATTTAGACAGTGTAAAATTCAGCGTCTTTCCTCCATAATTAGCATACTACATGCATTTTTAGCGCACTTTTTTTTATGGCCAATGGAAATGTGGTCTATTTAGACCGTCTGTTAACATAGCGACCTCTGAAATCTCTCGACTGGTTATTTAGCGCATACAAATATGTGATTTTTCTTCCTTCAAAAGGAAATTCTTACGCGGTCAAGCCAGTGCACAATTAAACGGTGTTGTCAACAGTTGTTCCTGTCTCTAACTGTTTTCCTTATGACTTCTAAGGATAGTTCATCATATTTCAGTTTCACAAGAAGACGGTGTCTCTAGGTCTGTTTAGGACGTAATGTATTACTTCGAGTTAAAGTGGCATCGATTCCAAGAGCCATCAATTGCAAGAGCCCATCGATTCTAAGAGTCATCGATTGCAAGAGTCTTCGATTGCAAGAGTAATCGATTATAAGAGTCATCGATTGCAAGAGTCCTCGATTGCAAGAGCCATCGATTATAAGAGTCAATGATTACAAGAGCTCATCGATTATAAGAGTCATCGATTACAAGAGCCATCGATTATAGGAGCCATCAATTGCAAGGTCCATCGATTCCAAAAGCGACACATTCTAAAAGCCATCGATTCCAAGATCCATCGATTCCATCATCATCAAGGTGCGTATCCTCTATAGGACGTTGACCTCTTTGCAGCACATCTGAAATGCACTCTGTCTCTTGCGAGTTCACCCACTTCGTCGATGGTCATGTTCATGGTTTCTTTAATATCTTGTAGCCATCTTCTTCTTGGTCTGCCTCTGCGTCCTGGGACCCTGCCCACTAGTATTGTTCTTTCCAGGCCATCGTGACGCTTGATGTGACCAAAGTATGTAATTTTTCTGTATAGTATGTTGTTTATCAGCCAATTCTCTTTAACATTTAGTTTTTTCAGGACATCAGTGTTCTTTCTTTTTCTGTCCATGGTATTCGTAGGATCTTTCTGTAGCATTTAGTTTCGAAGGACTGGATTTTCGTTCTTAATTTTTGTGTAAAAGTCCATGATTCGCAACCATAAGTAGCCACTGGGAAAATGCATGCTCTCAATATTTTTAATTTTAGTATTTTACTGGTGCTTTGCCACATGTTCTTCATTGTGTTTAACTTCATGATTGCTATTGCCAATCTTCTTGAGATCTCTTTGGAGCAGTCACCGTTATTGTTAGTTATTGAGCCCAGATATTCGTAGCTCTCTACACATTGGAGTTCTTCATTGTGTTTTTTTAATGTTAAGTGAGCCTTTTGCTTTGTCAGTTGACATGATTTTTGTTTTTGTGTATTCAAATATAGATGTTGGTCTTCACTATGTTTCTTGGTCGTCATGATTAGGTTTTCCAAACCTTCTTTGCTGGTGGATAATAATACTGTATCGTCTGCGTATCTAAGCTCTGGTATGCATTTGCCGCCTATAGTGAGAGGTCGTAATTCACATAGTTGGCATCGTCTTTTACATTCCTCATGATGTTCTCCGCATATATGTTGAATAAGTACGGTGACAAAATACATCTCTGTGTACCATCGATTCCAAGAGCGATAAATTCCAAAAGCCATCGATTCCAAGGTCCATCGATTTCAAGAGACATCGAATGCAAGAAGCGTCAAATAATTTCAACACCTTTAACAGACAAAAACAACTTCACATCTAAAATAAACAGTAAAACAATTAGGTAAAACGTTACAATAGATTTAGCACATATTTGTTTATTAGGATCATTGCTAGTAATAAAATTCAATTTGCAAGTAACAATAGTATGTATTTACCACTAGTTGTAATAGTAATTTGAATATAATTGTTACAGAAGAGTCAGCCATGTAATAGTATGTATTTACCACTAGTTGTAATAGTAATTTGAATATAATTGTTACAGAAGAGTAGCATGTAATAGTATGTATTTACCACTAGTTGTAATAGTAATTTGAATATAAGTGTTACAGAAGAGTCAGCCATGTAATAGTATGTATTTACCACTAGTTGTAATAGTAATTTGAATATAATTGTTACAGAAGAGTCAGCCATGTAATAGTATGTATTTACCACTAGTTGTAATAGTAATTTGAATATAATTGTTACAGAAGAGTCAGCCATGTAATAGTATGTATTTACCACTAGTTGTAATAGTAATTTGAATATAATTGTTACAGAAGAGTCCCCATGTAATAGTATGTATTTACCACTAGTTGTAATAGTAATTTGAATATAATTGTTACAGAAGAGTCAGCCATGTAATAGTATGTATTTACCACTAGTTGTAATAGTAATTTGAATATAATTGTTACAGAAGAGTCAGCCATGTAATAGTATGTATTTACCACTAGTTGTAATAGTAATTTGAATATAATTGTTACAGAAGAGTCAGCCATGTAATAGTATGTATTTACCACTAGTTGTAATAGTAATTTGAATATAATTGTTACAGAAGAGTCAGCCATGTAATAGTATGTATTTACCACTAGTTGTAATAGTAATTTGAATATAATTGTTACAGAAGAGTCAGCCATGTAATAGTATGTATTTACCACTAGTTGTAATAGTAATTTGAATATAATTGTTACAGAAGAGTCAGCCATGTAATAGTATGTATTTACCACTAGTTGTAATAGTAATTTGAATATAATTGTTACAGAAGAGTCAGCCATGTAATAGTATGTATTTACCACTAGTTGTAATAGTAATTTGAATATAATTGTTACAGAAGAGTCAGCTATGTATCATGGACAGGGAAGAGAACAAATAGAGTTATTCAGAAATAACTCAAAATCAAAGAAAACTGGTTGATGCTACAAATAAGAAGAGGAACAACTGAAGGATTCTGCACATATAAAAAGACAAGAAGGGTTGAAGAAACCATTATGGAGGGAGGTAGTCCGGCAAAAATTAATAACGAAAGACCACGGAAAAGGTAGATTCCGGATGTGACTGATGATTTGAGCATGATGGCAGCAGACCCTGGTTTCTGGTTTTTTCAGATATTCTGGTTTTTTTATAATTTGGCCATAATTGTCTGTATTTGCAAGATTTTTATCTGCAATGTTCTGTCCCTAGGTTTTTTTTCCCACAAAGTTATGTCTATCTCATTTTTGCACATAATGCTTTGTCTGTCTCCACTTTAATTCACCGTATTAAACACAATCGAATATCTCGTTTGAAGTATTTATTTGAGTACACTGAATTTGAGTTACTAAACATGCTTTTCGATTTCAAACTGTGCTGACTTTAACAAAGATAAGTAGCAGCCAGCAATCTGTCATATCTGTCCTATCTGACCTATGAGAAAGAGAAATTCCGAAGGACTGTTAGAGTGGCAAAATTCTGCTTAGAATAAGCTATTTCAAGAGGATGTGATAGTCACATACACAACTTGTGATTTACACGACAAATCAGGACCAGGAATCATGATATTTCAGACGTTGCTTGACTTTCCTGCAATTGAGACATTGTAACATATTCATCAGACTAACGAAGCTTGGATTGACATGATCTCCGTTATGATATACCCTCTGGAGACTTAAAACAGTCTGCAGGGAGGAAATATATTCGTTAATCTTGGCATATCTTCGAGGTTGTATGCAATTAACGGTAATATTCCATACGGAATAAAAGATTGCCCAACTCATGGAATTGTATCATTTTCCACATCAAGTCAAGCAGACTTCTAGAATTTCAAAAAAAGCCCTAGAACATCACCACGGACAGATTTGTAGATAGCAAACAGTCTTTTCATGAACAAGAATATTTACAAGGAACATGTTACAGGAAGGAATGGTGCAACCTAGGTACGTTCTCAGGGATCGCAATCAATCAGACGTGCAATTATTCAGTCAATAAATCAGTCAGTAGGTATTACACGTGTTTCTGCTACATAAGATTATGAGAACTAGCGTTTATATTTGATTCTCACTTCAACTACTTGTTAAACCACTATTTGTGTTCTGCATGTGATTGATGTCATTGAGCGTGAGTTCGTTGAGCCAATTAAACAGACCAGCATTTAGCACGTCCGCCATCACAACAGTATCTGCATGCTTTTAATTCGGGTTCGCCTGCATATGTCCGCAAACAAACAAACAAACAAAAAAGAAAATCTCTACATATTGAAGTACTGTAGTTTTACAAATTACAAAACAATGACAAAATACAGCAACGTTTTCGACCAACAAGGCCTTTATCACAAACGAACAAACAGGAGTGACAAATTAAAATGAAACACAAATGGAAGACCAAATACAAACGTATCTAATGAAAATTCGGAATAAAAACGAATAATGAAATAAATGTAACACAAAAACACACATAAAAACTAGAAATAGAACGGAAAAGAAACAATGAAACATCTAGTAATATATAACTTGAATACATGCAACATATACCCTACTCGATTACAAAGCATGGGAAGAGAAAGTACTAAGAAGCATAAGAATGTAATATGTTGAGCCCGCGTGGTCGCAAGGTACCATACAAGAAATCAACCGATTCTCCAGAGCAAATCGACTGCGATCATCCGAGGAACATAAAGGCCTTGTTGGTCGAAACGTTGCTGTATTTTGTCATTGTTTTTGTAATTTGTAAAACTACAGTACTTTGTAATTACGTGTTTTGCCAATCAAATAGTTTTACTGCAGTTCCATATATATATACTACATATTGAAGTACATTCCTATAAGCAAGTCTGAGCCTCGTTAGCCATTGACCTCGTGATCACAATTTCCGTCAAAATACACCACTGTGAGTTGGTGTAACTTGATGTTCTAACGGTCACCATCAAGTTACTAATTTTCACTTTGGTCCTTCCTAAGAGAGACTAGTGGTCCCAACTCGCTGGATGCAGAACACACCTTGTAGAACTTCTTCTTCTTCTTCTCGTTCACCATTTACTTCTTTGTAGAACTAACTGTATTTAAATTAAAATTAAAGTAATGACATTATAATTGGAACGTTAAGGACAAATAAAAACAGTTACTAATTGACAGACACAATCGCTAAAGAAAGTTTGTGAACAAACAATTACTTATGTTTATTTTTTACATGTGTAAATTTTAAATTGTGGCAATAACATCGTTGAGATATTAAAGATAATCTAACGATGATTTTGCTGATGAAAATAACGAGAAATTTAAGAATGGAGTGCACAAATAATTTAAATAGAATCACTAGTAATCGCTGGACTGTTGGTGCACATGCTAGTAGTTGACGACACATGATTTAGGACAAAGTTTGCTGCAAGTTAAAATAAACGCATCTCTAAATTCCACATCTAACATCCAGATAGCTGGCAAGATAAAAGTTGCAGACCAACGGGCAAGCTCAGCATTGCGACTTTCTGGTTTGGACACGTAACATTGATCATCTGAAATACATGTGATACTGGACAAACTCTCCACAAGAAAAGGAATGCTTAGCACAGTAATAACCACTGTAGATACAACAGCGTCCAGCAGGCTTATCTCTCTAAAACGTTCACCTTTATTGATGGTTAAAAGTAATGAGTTTCGTGTTGTCAAATAACTTGGAAGCACTTTGTATACATGATGTAACAGCGATGAACATATTGCTGTAGCAAACGCCAAGATTAATGGCGCAAATCCCCACAAAGAAACTTTGATAATGAGTAATAAAGGTACAGAAATATTGCATCTGTTCTTATTAAAATCTATGTTCGCACTCACGGTTGTAGTATTCTCGAATATGTTGTCAATATAATCAGATATATCTTGCGGTTCCACAGAAATGTTGTTGATATCTGTAACCATAGAACGTTGCATACATACGTATGGTAGCAGAGACATCAGACCAAAAGTCCATGAAATTATGATGCTAACTACAGACGTGATTATCTTTCGTTGTAATAGTGTATCGTATATTCTATTCACCATATAATCGATTTCTAAACAAACAAGACTTACTGCAAAAATAGACGACACGCAGTAAGTATGAATACCTTGCAGAAAAATGTGAAACATCTGACTGGTGTAAGATCACCCCTTCTAGTGCTTCATGAGTGTCAATGGAAAAGAAAACCACACATGCGCATGTATTGGCAACACTCATGCTAGTAATGATATGAAACTTGGTTAGCTGTCTTAGCCGGGGCGATGTAACGATCAAAATCAGAGACATCAAGTTATATAGAAGAGCCAGTACAATAAATACTACATTTTGCTTGGCCCGTACACTATCCATAATGGTAAACTAGCAGTAGGTAAACGACGTCCTCAAAGTATATTCATTGCTTGACATCACTTTTGTTTGTGGTCACAAATCGAGGTTTTGTCCACAGTTATATTTGTCTCAGTGTACTTTGCTCACAAGCTTTCTCTATTGACCTCAGGTTTTCTGACAGTTGTCTGTGTTTGCAAGATTTGTGTCTGCAATGTTCTGTCCCTAGGTTTTTTTCCCCACAAAGTTATGTCTACCTCAGATTGTTGTCCATAATGCTTTGTCTGTCTCCACTTTAATTCACCGTATTAAACACAATCGAATATCTCGTTTGAAGTATTTATTTTAGTACACTGAATTTGAGTTACTAAACATGCTTTTTGATTTCAAACTGTACTGACTTTAACAAAGATAAGTAGCAGCCAGCAATAAGTTACTAACTAATCATTTTCTTCAAGGTTGACAGTATGTTGCCATCAGCTTCTCCGTTTACTATCGTATTCTCAGCAGGTATGCAATAAATGTTCGACTGTCTTTGAGCTGATACCACATGTACACAAATCTGTAATTACCAATGCTGAATCTTTGGTATAGGATGTGTCTCGATTTGTTGTGACTTATTCTCAAACGGAAAATTATAGCATTATCACAATATGATAAGCATCCATTTTAGTTGACTAGGATTGTATCTCAGTTTGTTTTACAGCAACGAATAAATGAATCAAATCCGTAATCATATAATCATATAATCCTTCTTCTTCTTCATATAATCACATAATCCAAATTTATTGTTCTTAATTTCAATACACAGCATTAAATGAAGAAATCGGATCAGAAAAAGAGGCTAACGGCGTAGGATTAACTCCATTGTACATGGTTTCTTTATATCGCTCAGTCCCTGTAGAAATGGTACGCCATCTACCAAGAGCGTTACACATAATACACACTCCGTAGCTCCATCAACAATTTTAGGGATCTCATGAAAAAAAATGTGCTTGTGGCTCGGTCCGGATTCGAACCTACAATCTTCAGAAAGACAGGCAAACGTTCTAACCACTTCACAATAGAGGCCCCCAGACGGTCAGAAGAAGTCACAAACTGCGTGTTGATTGCTTGCGATGACTGATTGCAGTATATCTGAAATATCAAATATCCAATATTTATCCAATGTTTCCTCATCAGTTAAAAGCAACAAGTTTTATAGTGATGTAGTAAGATGTAACTGATTGACAACTGGGGAACGACAAAACGTGGAATATAATATTCAGCGATGTTTAATTACACATATTAAATTAAAACATTTATGAGGCAGACATTTCAATGAAAATAAAAATGCAAAATTTAGGGGAAACTATTAGGCCTCAATAAACAGAATCATCAATACAGATGGTTAGACATCGAGGTACAATATAATATATACACACTTCTTCAGCAGGACAATTTTTAAAAGAAGAACAAGAAATATAATATGTTATAGAAAGAACAATATAATATGTTTAATGAAAGTTATCTGCGTTTCACAGATAAAACTAGATCAGCCTGATACAAGAATAACATACGAAGAAGCGGAAAAGACAAAGCCGCGATGAACAGTAGTAAGTGTACTTGATTTCAAGACGGGTAGTTTCGGTTGAGAGCTACCAGTTGAAGTGGAATTTATTCCAATCACAAAAATGTTCTCAGCTCGACCTAATCTGATTTGGGTACAAGAGAAACGCTGGAAAGTTATTGGAGTCAGCATGATGTCTATCATATCACCCATCGTGTACCGTTGGTCAAAGAAAAATACGGACCTAGCAGGGTATTAATCAGTACATCACATCTAGGTATTGGCAGTGAGGGGCGGCTCAAAAGAAAAGAAGAAAAACAACATCACATGTGGAGGCAAAAGAAAGCACAGAGAACAGAGAGAACATCCTATGTATCAGCTCCGGTCTCCAGTTTTACCTGCAACAATTGTGGCAAGGATTGCCACTCCAGAATAGGCCATTACAGACACAAGAAACGTTGTGATTCTGTGTAGAACATACTACGTGCCGTAAGACCTATTGTCTCCTGAGACAAAGAGGCCAATGATGATGACATCTAGGTATGAAACGTGTTCTTTACGTGTAAACCAAGAAGTTTACATTACATTACAGTATAATGTACAGTACATTACATTACATTACAGTATAATGTACATACATAAGTTTCAACATACATCATTAAGCCAACAGCATGATTAAACATATAAACCAACGCATGGGAAAAGAAAATGTCAAGCACGTCAGATTTTGCACAAAACACATGTATCAAATAACTAAGATATATTTCTTTATTTGTTGAATCCTGTTATGTCTGGCATTGTCAGGATAAGATAAAATTTCTAAGAGTCTGGGAGTGTACAGATCAGCAGAAGAAGAAAAGATAGGAGAAAAATAAAAATGCATTTAGTATGCTCACCAATTATGCAATCTCAAATCAGTACAAAAGTATGTACGCTCATAAAATAAGAGCAAATATCAACAAGGAAATAGCAAGGGTACATAAACATGTGCGTTTTTCTGTAGCTCCTCATCTCACAAACTAAACTTCGTCACCTACGCCTTAGTTTCGATCCATATATATATATATATATATATATATATATATACAGTGGCGGTTCGTCATTAAGGGCCAGTGGGGCCGGGCCCCACCAAAAATAATGTCTAACGTGTATTTATTATTTTATAAATTAAAATATAACCTAACCTAAAACCATGGTTTTCCGAAAATTTGTGTCTGGCCCCACCAACAAATATGAGCACGAGTCGCCACTGTATATATATATATGTCTTTGAATATATATATAAGTAATTCATTGCGCAGAATCTTGGACTGGTTCTAAAAAAATGACGTGTTTTTTTTCAAAAGTAAAGATTTCTTGAAATTTCTCGGACATTCGTCTTCTTCTTTTTCTTCAAAGCAAACTTTCTCTGACATTCGATCGTTGCTACAAAATATGGTAATATGTCACAGCAAGCTTGTCCCTTTCCCAATTCCACCATGTTTTGATAAGACAAGACGAGACACTTCTACCATTAACTATCAACGTTAACAAGACACTTCTATCATAACTTGGCTAAAGACACTTCTTTCGGCCTTTCACTACAATTCAACGACCATCGTCCGAGTTTCTCTTTGTCCTTCCAGTTTGTTCCTTTTTTTCTTTCCTTATTTTTTCCTTGGTTTTGGGTTCCAGTGTCTCTTTACATAAAGAGATCATCTTGGAATGAGACTAAAATCAATAAACTCAAGGTAAAAAAACCGATATATCTAGCTAATGGTTAATGTAGTCGGATAAATTGTACTCGTGGGTTATTTATAGGTGCGTAGTTAATTTCAGCAGATTCTATCTAACCTGTGAAAAATGAAAACAGAAAACGTAATGAAATCGACCTAATTGCATTTATGTCAGATCTATAGGCGCACAGTGTTCTTCTTTTCACAACGTTTTTCTTACATCGACTTGTATACTTCTTAAGTACTCGTAGTTATTGGTCAACTAGAGTATGTGAACATCTCCATATAGCTTGCCTTGGACTGACATGGATTTGTATACTTCTAAAGTAGTTATTGGTCAACTAGAGTATGTGAACATCTCCATATAGCTTGCCTTGGACTGACATCGACTTGTATACTTCTAAAGTAGTTATTGGTCAACTAGAGTATGTGAACATCTCCATATAGCTTGCCTTGGACTGACATCGACTTGTATACTTCTAAAGTAGTTAGTGGTCAACTAGAGTATGTGAACATCTCCATATAGCTTGCCTTGGACTGACATCGACTTGTATACTTCTAAAGTAGTTAGTGGTCAACTAGAGTATGTGAACATCTCCATATAGCTTGCCTTGGACTGACATGGACTTGTATACTTCTAAAGTAGTTATTGGTCAACTAGAGTATGTGAACATCTCCATATAGCTTGCCTTGGACTGACATCGACTTGTATACTTCTTAAGTAGTTATTGGTCAACTAGAGTATGTGAACATCTCCATATAGCTTGCCTTGGACTGACATGGACTTTTGTACTTCCAAAGTAGTTATTGGTCAACTAGAGTATGTGAACATCTCCATATAGCTTGCTTGGACTGACATGGATTTGTATACTTCTAAAGTAGTAAGTGGTCAACTGCAGTGGCGTATTCTTCATGCATATTCGTTGTGCGGCGCACACCTATGCCAGACCAGAAGGAAAATAACAGTGTAGTAGCCCCCAGTTCCAAGGTAGTAGCTAATAGACTAGACAGGTAGTTTAGCTAGAGATAGGCTTGTAAAAGGGAGATAAGTAGAGAGTGTTTGCACACCGAAACTGCCACTGTAAGCAGATAGCAACACTAGAACGAGACATTGACGTAGTGAAACTAGTTGACGTAGAATTGTTAGTACTGCTTAGCGACGTAGTGAACAAAGGAGAACGACATAAATACTAGACATGGAAGGACGTGTTTTGTTTACGTATGAATAACATCAATAAAACCATGAAATACAACTATCTAAACAGGATTCCCTAGTTATTCCATCCATAACTATGTAGTGTACTGTAATGGTGTTATTTACCATCCATCATCATCAAAACACCCTACTACAACAGTAAAGCAATTATTCTGTTAAGTATTCACAGCAATATTTACTATAAAATATTTATAGAGTACTATAAGTAGCTGTACATTGTCGAATTTAAGCGGTCTCTATGGACGCGTTATCACACGTATAGTGTGTATTTGCGGTATGTTAGGAGTTACGGCACTTGTTGCGATGCATGTCTCCAAATATCGCTCGGTGGTTTCCGTCTTAACGCGTGTTGGTCTTCGGAATCTAACGCCAACTATAAGGTTTTGTGAAGCGAGCTAGGGAAGATATTGGTGGAAAGGTTGTGGTTTTACATAGAGAATGCGTGCAGTGGAAAATCAGCACTAACAATTGAAGGACTTTGTGTTTAAAAGACGTTTATGTAGTAATGTTTGACTATGTACGATTGAAACATGAACTTGTGGTACTTTATTGTTTGGATGAGTTCTACAATAAGTCAATTCATGACTTATGACAGTTTTTAGTTGAAAAAGATCTCAGTTCAGGTTTAAAGAAGTGTTCAAATTGCCAGAATTGATCATGAGTATTCCAGCAACCACTGCGTCTGTTGAAAGGTCGTTTTCAGCATTAAAGCGAATCAACAGTTGCTGCAGATCTACACAAGGTCACGATAGAATCTCCAATCTTACGCTTTTAACGATTGAAAAGCAAATTTTGACCAAGGTTAGAATGAAGATTACATTTTACGATGACTTCACAGAGAAGTTTCTGCAAAAAGAAAGAAAGTATCTGATCTTCAAGTGAAACATGTAAGTTGGAATATGTATTATTTTTAAAATATATATTCCTAGTTCAATAAATATCGTTGCGTAATTGAATATATTTGGCTTTTCAATTAAAATGTAAAGATGTTAAATAGGAGGTGCACATATTCATTTTAACTAGAAACACACCTATCTCGCATTATCAGGCTACGCCACTGAGTTCGGTGTATTCATGCCAGACGCCTTGATGCCTCGTTTGCAGACAACACTTCAGTGAAAAAAAGATTATCTCACAGTTCTCTTACCAGAAATGAATTATCTGTATATAATTTACTTAGAGATTCTGATACCCTCTGTATCCCTAACGTTCACATATGACCATATATTATGGAACGACAATTCTATAACCTGTTTTTCTTGCCCCAATTACTCGATACTTTGAGGCTTAAATTGAATACGAGTTGAAAACACGTTAACTATTCAGTATCGATATTTTCACCACTCCATTATACGATTTTTAAATTTAAAAAAAAAATATATCTATTTCTTCGAACGCTCCATATCGACCACTTGTCAATCACTCTGTGTGATTTGTATGTGATCTGAGCCTAAGAGCGATTGTACGTTGTGCCAGCTATGCGCCTACAAGTAAGCCAACACATCCAATTTCTGCGCTGCTTTTTCTTTACTAAGGTAACATACCTAGATCCTACATCAGTCACCTCTTACGACAAGCATTGTAGGTTGCAGTCTTATTATTCTTTGCTTCCCTTGCGGGCCCCGGCACTACACGGACGCTCTTTATAGATGAAACTAGATTACTGTAAAGCTAAAAATGTCAGTAGTAACAAGAGTTCAACGCAATCATTAAACATCACACAATAATTTCATATCATTGTCTACAGAAACTGTGTGTAGTTCGGCATACTGAAAGCAGTCTACGTTTATGCAAGTAAAGAAACCCAATCGTAAAGTAGTCTACGTTTATGCAAGTAAAGAAACCCAATCGTTTATTTCTTTAATTATCTCAATAAATAAACACAGAACTTCTTCCAATATTTGGGGTTTGTATCCTTGACTATATTTACTTTATCGTACATGTGGGAAACACGGAACTCATGCACATTTTCTACAGTATCTGATGCACTATGATAGAGAAAGGAGGGAGGGGGTTAGGCAGAGATGTAGAGAGAGAGAGAGAAAAATGTAGATAGAGAGATGTAGAGAAAGAAATGTAGAGAGAGAGAAATGTTGACAGATATGTGGAGATAGAGATGTAGAAAGAGAAATGTAGAGAGAGTGATGTAGAGAAAAAGAGAGAATGTAGAGAGACAGAGAGAGAAAGATGTAGAGAGATATAGATGTAGAGAGACAGAGAGAGAAAGATGTAGAGAGAGAGATGTAGAGAGATGTAGAAAGAGAGATGTAGAAAGAGAGATGTAGAGAGAGAGAGAGAGATGTAGAGAGAGCGGGATGTAGAGAGAGATATAGAGAGAGTGGGATGTAGAGAGAGATGTGAGAGAGAGAGAGAGAGATGTAGAGAGAGCGGGATGTAGAGAGAGATATAGAAAGAGAGAGATGTAGAGAGAGAGAGATGTAGAGAGAGAGAGAGAGATGTAGAGAGAGAGGGATGTAGAGAGAGATATAGAAAGAGAGAGATGTAGAGAGAGAGAGAGATGTAGAGAGAGAGAGAGAGAGATGTAGAGAAAGCGGGATGTAGAGAGAGATGTAGAAAGAGAAATGTAGAGAGAGAGAGAGATGTAGAGAGAGAAATGTAGAGAGAGAGAGAGAGAGATGTAGAGAGAGAGAGAAAGATGTAGAGAGAGAGATGTAGAAAGAGAGATGTAGAGAGAGAGAGAAAGATGTAGAGATAGATGTAGAGAGAGATAGATGTAGAGAGAGAAAGATGTAGAGAGATGTAGAGAGAGAGAGATGTAGAGAGAGAGGGATGTAGAGAGAGATGTAGAGAGAGATGTAGAGAGAGCGGGATGTAGAGAGAGATGTAGAGAGAGATGTAGAGAGAGAGAGATGTAGAGAGAGATGTAGAGAGAGAGATGTAGTGAGAGATGTAGAGAGAGCGAGATGTAGAGAGAGATGTAGAAAGAGAAATGTAGAGAGAATGATGTAGAGAAAAAGTTATGAAAAGTAGAGAGAAGAATGATGTTAGACACATCTTGAGGAGAAATGATCAACGAATATCAAAGCAGGCATTGAAGTGTCGCAAAGGGTTCAAGAAAGAGAGGACGACCGAGTGAGACCCTGAAACGAACGTTGCTGAGAGAGGCAAGAAATATCGGTCTCAGTTCCATGGGGATAGAGCGAGTTGCCCAGGATAGAGGGTATGGAGAAATTACTTGCAGACCCTATGTAACGTATAACGGTACGAGAGGAATTGTTATAAATATACGAAACCTACGAATCTCAAGTTGTCAGACTAGTTTATCTTATATATTCTTAGTTCTTGTATAGTTATATTAACATCAACAAACAGTGTATTAATAATTGCATAACTAACTCACTACTACTATAAACAATATTATAGTAATACTACTACTACCAGTTCTCAGTTATATGAGAAATATTATCATAACACTCCCTACACGTCCGTAGGTGCTCCGTCTCAACAAACCCAGCAGCTTCCAGCGGCCCAACACGCCAGTTCTGCCAACACGCCAACACGCCAACACGTCAGTTGATTAATCAATCATTTTGCACAGTTGGTAATACTAGTAAAATCATAATTCATTATAATTACAAAAAGACAAATAATTATACATGATGTAAGAGTTAAGAATACCAAATAACGTAAGTAATTACTTACTATTAAATTATTCTGACATCATAAATCATACAAGTTTCACTTGCAGAATATTCATTTAAATATGTCACCAAATATCTACAACTAACCAGTTTCGACTTACTTAAGTTCAACAGCAATGAAGAATACACCATTCCGTTGTTCTTAGAGTTACGAATGATTTCTAGTGCATGCGATAGCGCGCACTTATGCTCACACTTTCTAGCTGAAGATGAACTTGGAATATATGTCGGGACCGACCAGCTCAGGTGAATTGTTTGCAGTTTGCCAATGTTAGGAACAAGTGGAATTCATGCACGTGATGAGAACCAGACTCTGACACGTAAACGATGAAGAGAATGCTGAATCGTTGGCATCAGTACAATAACAGTTAGATGATATGAATCTAATAGTTTAAACATCTGTCGATGGTTTCTTTGCTTCAGAAATATACACACGATGATTAACATTGTAATAATACGAGTATTAATAGTGCAGGCGCTGAATGTTTGTGTTAATGTGAAAACTAAATGATGAAATGATTAATAATCTGTTTCATTTTATATGAGGACTGTCATAACACCTGCGGGAGTTGAATAAGAGTTTGATTGATTGATTGATTGATTGATTGATTGGATTATCGTCATTGCACATCGGTGAATACTCATATCAGTGCTGTGATATCTTTCTTACACAGTAAGATCTCAACGGAAGTGCATGAACGCCATAGCACCAGGGAAGGTTCCCGGTGTCATATTTAGAGGATAGTAAAAAATAGGTAGGAATTTCATTTTAATTATTTATAACGAATTTTGTATGGGCAGATAGCTTTCCAGTATGCATCCATGAACAAACAGGTAAAAAAGAACAGAAAGGGAATTCAAAGTCAGCATGGACTCAGACACGAGTGTCCCAGAAAGAGAAGAGCGTGAATAAACAAGTATTTCAACTACTAGAAGTCAAAAGAGAACTGCTAAATGAGATAGAAATTAGAAAGTTTATATAGTCTTGACACATTAAAAGACATGGCACTCTGTTGAAAAACCACCATGGAAGGAACGGTAGAAAGCAGGAGAGCAAGGAAAAGACAGAGATACAATTGGTAGACGAAAATCAGAAAAGTTGACAGACAATAATCGGACAGAGTGTGCTGTCATGGCAAGCAAAGTATATAACTTGTTGGAGAGTGATTACGATTAACTTTCGCTGTGGGGTGACACATAATTGATTGATAGGACTCTAGTTCAGATGACTGTTTTACTACTGCCTTATAGTTTGATTGGGAACAATCAAAGTCTAGCGAAGCAACCTGACACAAAACTGGGCGGCAGGCAAACCAAGTAGTCCAAAAAAAAAGACTGATAACCTGGACAGATAACGCTCAACATCCTGGGAGGGAAGGTTGTCTAAGGGTAGCTACCCTAGAAGAAAATAGCAACCTGCTGCCTTGCAGGTCGGCTGGGGACAGCCACAGGCTGACGAAGAGCGAACCCAGTAAACGCTGGCTGAAACCTGACACACCGCCGAAGGATAAGCATCAGAGCTCCAAATGACGCTGAATATGTGACGAAACTCCACCCAGCATGAACCAGGTTTCCACATGAATGAGATTTATGGGGAAATCTGGTACATCAGTCTAAGGGTGATCGCGAGAGAGAGAGAGAGAGAGATTGAAAGAGAGATGACTCTTTGCTGTAAGAGGTAAACATGTTAGAGAACATGAGCTTCAACACTTCAAAGAAGTGATATGATCAGACATATATATATATATATATATATATATATATATATATATATATATATATATATATATATATATATATAGTTTCAAGATTAGTATGTGAAGTAGTCAGCTGATAAAACAAGTGTTGGTATTCTTCCGCTTGACCTAAAATGGCATGTCTCGGCCTTTTGGCTAAGATCATAGTGCGGAGTTTCCACTTGATCGTGGCCAAAGGGTGGGAACTTTCAACGCCAAATGGCAAAACAATCCCCTTTAACAAACTCCGAGCGCTCTCCATCGAAGGATTGATGTCGCTCGGAATTTTTAAACGTTGTCACCTTCACCGTTGTGACACTTCCGAGGCGGGTCCTTTTTAAAAAATGGTATGTGTTATGTTGCAGTTTAAGGTATGGTTGCAAAATCTTTCTTTTGACCCGATCCATCCTTTCTTCACCACAGTTGGGAAGGGAAGGGGTGGCTTTCCTTCACTCTGACCTCCTAAACGCTTAGCCAGACTGCATCCTACATTTAAAGGGTTTTAAAGCCAAAGGATTGACTTCTTTGCATTGGGTGTTACCCCATATGGCTCGGTCCCTGTCCACAGAAATGGCATAAAACCTACCGAGAGTATTGCACAAAACACAAACCTGTAGCTCCAGCAACATTCCTAGGATCTCTGAAAAAACTGCACTCGTGAACAGAACGGCGCGGTTCGATCTCGAACTCACGTCCTTCGACTCACAAGGCAAAGGGCTTAACTACTTGGCCACAAAGACCCCCACCCTACATTATGTGCAAGAGACAGTGTGTTCAGTTTCCAAATATGATTGCCTCTTATTGTGAGCCGTTATTTCCACCTGGTTTCCAAATGATTCAACTTTGAGAGTCCCCTGTAGACAACCTATATCTTTGTAATTAGCACATAAACTGTATGACGGCAAAGCATAATCAAACTTGGTATAAGAAATGATGTGATATGTACCACAGACGGTACAAGACTACATTCCTTTGTCTTTGTTATAAAGAAGTTATCATCTCCAAGCCTGCTCCGCTTCATTCTCTTATCATTCTATATTCTGGTAGTGACAGCTTTGCCTTCATTCATCAACTGTAAGTTGGATTTTGCCTGATCTGTCAATGGCTGTTGCAGACGATAACTCAGAGTATCCCTCATTATTGGAAAAGTCGAAAAAGCAGCAGCCGCAGTCGCTCATATGTAATGTTGACACGATGGATAAAGATTGAGTGTAAGCCCAGTTTCTGAATGGAACCAGCTGAGCACAAATTGCTCACATTTCGCGTGATTGTACTAAAAATAGAAGAATGACGTTGCATTTCAAACAAAGTTCAACGGTTTCCTTACTTTAGTTTCATTAGAACTGAGAGATTCCATTTTGTTTTTCCTGTAGGAATTAAGGTTCTTAAACAAAGACACGCTTCTTTACCGAGCGTGTAGGCTAATAAACATTGAATAATAATTAACTACTTGTGTATACAAGAGACCAAGCAAGAAAATGTATCAAATTTTATAAGAAAGCGCCGCTGGAACTACATCGGCCACACACTTAGAATGGATGAGAGAAGACTCCCTTACCAATCCTCATATGGACACCAGAGGGAAAAAGAAAACGAGGAAGACCAAGAGAGACTCTGCGTAGAACCATCACCAGAGAAGGCTCAACGATGGGCCTAGTAAACATTAAAGACCTAAAACAGATAGCAACGAACCGCGAGATATGGAGAGCTATGACCTCTGCCCTATGCGCCGCCCACAGGCACAAGAGGAAAGACTAACTAACTTGTGTAGGTAGATTTCAGTTTCTCTGAATTGTGTCTAAATGTAAAAAATAATTGAGTGTGCAATATGACACATAACTCGTTACAATTGTAAAAACAAATAATTATGACAATAAGCATATTTGTCTAATAACTTTAAGCAAACTTAGGAAAATACAAATACTACAATGCTGCAACTATTATTCACCAATTCAATGGTAAAATTAACTGATTAGCTACTGAATTGAAAAACTGGTGGTGGCTGAGTTAAATTTAGATCATATTTTCCAATTGCAGGTGTAGGTACAAATTCAGTTTTCTTAATTATTAAGATTTTTATGAGTAAAATACCATTTTGTAGATAAATGAAAATCCAGTCCATCGAAACTAAATGCTACAGAAAGATCCTACGAATACTATGGACAGAAAAAAGAAAGGACACTGATGTCCTGATGAAAGAATTGAATGTTAAAGACAATTGGCTGATAACATACTATACAGACAAATTAGATACTTTGGTCACACCAAGCGTTACGATAGCATGGAGAGAGCAATATTAGAGGGCAGGTCTCCAGGACGCAGAAGCAGACCATGAAGAAGATGGCTAAAAGATATTAAAGAAACTATGAATATGACCATCGACGTAGTGGGTGAAATGGCTAGAGGCAGTGAATTTCAGATGCGCTGCAAAGAGAGCAACGTCAATAAAGGATACGCACCTTGATGATGATGATTGTGTACTGGTCACTTCTCTCATAAATGAAAGTGCCACTTTGATAGGAGATAATTCTAGACGTTGGACAGGAAATAAGAACGTCCCAAGAAATATTATTAGTATTAAGATTAGAATCTCTCTGCGTTGTCTAAGCAGGTAAAGGATTGAAAAATAATTAAAGGATTTCCTGTTGATATACACGTTTATAAGCAGGAAGTTAATATTTCGTGACTTTAGATTTATCAAAAGTCGAATACAGTCGATAACATAACAATACAAAACACATGAGATTTTAGTTTGTACTTACAAGAATTATGGTTCAATCAAGTACCATGCCTGCCGGCGTAGGCGATCCTGTCTCTCCACAACTCTCTCTCTCTCTCTCCCTGGTGCAGTAAACTCTGACGTTGATCTTTTATCGAATCGCAATGTCAGACTATCCAACATTTTTTCCCTCTGTCTTCTACGTTCTCTCTTCACTGAATCTTACCCGTTGACACCAAATAATCTAAACCTCCTCTTCGCATTAAATGCCAAAAGAACCTTGATTGTCTGCTTTCTATTCTTTTTATAATGTTTCTTTGGGTGATGACCTTTTTTTAAAACCTCATCATATGAATTATGTAAATAAGCTTATTTTGACCATTATCCTTCCACCCCCTTCATTTTCATGTGAAAACGTCTTATTCATGATGACTGCAATGGGACAGTAGGAAAGTATTCAAGCATTTCCACACTTATCAATCAGGCGCTTACAAGAACAATTATTTAGTCGTTACAAATCGGAGTAAAGTAAACATTGAAGAAAAAGGCCGTTTTCATACCATGAGGTATACTGGCACGATGTTAGACCCGTAGTTTACTTTAACCGATGGCACAACATAGTTGATGTGGTCAACATCCTCCTTTACTTCCCAGTTTCTTTGGTACCCAAGTGGGTCGACCTAGACCCAGTAATGTTTGTCACGTTTTTACTGTAACTGTAAAGCTGAATAGAATCAATCAATCAATCAAGTGCCGTGCATGCCGGCGTAGGCGATCATGTCTCTCCACAACTCTCTTTGCTTGGTGCATGTAATTAGTTCTGACGTCGATATTTTGTCGAACCATGATATCAGACCATCCAACATCTTCTCCCTCTGTCTTCCGCGGTCTCTCCTTCTCTGAATGTTACCGGTAGTCACTAAATGTTCTAAACCTTCTCTTCGCATTATATGCCCAAAGAACCTTGATTGTCGGATTCTTATTCTTTTGATAAGGTTTCTTTGTGTGCAGGCCTGATTTAAAACCTTCACATTTGTTTTCTTTGCAATCCATGGAATTTTCAACATTCTTCTGTAAAACCACATCTCTGTGGCTTCCAATGATCGTATTGATTGTTTGTTCATTGTCCATGATTCGCTGACATACATAAGTATTGGTTCAATATAGCACTGCAGTACTCGTTTTCGCAATGTCATTGGTAGTGAGTTCACGCGAAGTGTGTTCTTCATTTTCATAAAAGCTGCTTTCGTTTGAGCTATTCTACTCCTAATCTCTATTGTACATCTTCCATTTGATGCTAGGAATGTTCCCAGATACTTGAATCGATGGACTTGTTTCAGTGTTGTGTTATTTATTTTGATATTACATGTTGGTGTTTCTTGGAGACAACCATAACCTCTGTTTTCTTTATATTCACGCTTAATCCTTTCTTTTCACTTTCTCTCACTAGTATGTCTATCAAGTCTTGCAGATCGTGTTCATTTGTAGCCATGAGAATTGTGTCATCAGCGTATCTTAGGTTGTTTATATTTTGTTCACCGACTGCTATTCCTGTCTTTTCTTCCACAGATCTCGTGCTGTTTTCGCTATATAAGTTGAATAGGTCTGGTGAGAGTACGCACCCTTGCCGTACTCCTAACTGTATCGCCTGATAGATTCCAATCTTACTCTCTAGTCTAATGGCTGCGCTTTGTTGCCAGTACAAATTCTTGATCAGTCTAAGATCTTTACCATCAATATTTATACTTTCTAACATGCTGATTATTTCTCCATGTTTTACTTTATCGAAAGCTTTTGAGTAGTCTATGAAACATAGGTATAAGTCCGAATAGAATCAATGCCTATATATTTAAGTTGTCTCATATGTGGTCAGACACTTTCAGCACACTGAAAACGTCAGCAGCCGAGCACTTACACAGTAGCCTCAGTGACTATTCCAAATGTTCCCATAACTCAGAAAGTAAAGGTAATCCTTTTCAGCTGAGTGACTTGAGAATCAATTGTACCTGGAAAATACCACCATCCCACGGTGTAAAAATCCAGCATACCAGCTGGTAAAAGTTACCAGCATGACCCTATGATGATAAAACATAGCAGGTAAAATTTTTGGCCATGGGTCAGTATTGCATTTGTTTATTTTAAGGGAAAGAATATATGGTCTCAAATCATCATTACTTACAAGTATCTCAACATACCGAGTTCATAAATTGGTTAATGATCCAACGTCATAGCACTTCATGCAGACCCATAGGTGCTCAGCCCTCCTCCGAAAACAGATATCAAAGGGTACACATACTGATGGGTAGCATGAATCAACACGTAATCACAAAGGACTGTAGTTTTACAAATTACAAAAACAAATACAGCAACGTTTCGACCAACAAGGCCTTTATCAAGCAAACGAACAGGAGTGAAACATTTTTTAAAAAAATGGACGACCAAATACAAATGTTTCTAATGAAAATCTGGGAATAAAAACGAATAACGAAATAAATATAACACACAAAAACACACATAAAAACTAGAAATAGAACGGAAGAGAAACAATGAAAATCTAGTAAATATATAACTCAAATACATGCAACATATACCCATATAGATTACAAGGCATGGGAAGAGAAAGTACTAAGAAGCATAGGAATGTAATACATTGAGCCCACGTGGTCGCAAGGTACCATACACAGAAATCAACCGATTCTCCAGAGCAATCGACTGCATCATTCGAGAACATGATTGGATGGCTGTGACCTGACATCGTGAGCTCCTAAATGGCCAGTATCATTGAAATGGGTGGCTACAGGGGTCACAGAGCATTGGCGTATGTCGCGCAAGTGTTGTGCGAATCGGTCACTAAGCCTCTTGCCTGTCTCGCCGATATAAGTCTTGTTACACCGCTTACAGATAATGGCATAGATAAGATTACGGGACTTGCATGTGAAACCATCGTCAATAAGAAACATGGCTAAAGGAAAAGATACAGTACGCGCCTGTATCACATAAGCACACGTGTTGCAACGCCGACGGCCACACTGGACAGTGCCAAAATGAGTCTGATATTGGACTTAAGGCGACTGTGTACCAACATATCCTTATATTTCTGTCCCTCTGTAAGCCACCAAAGGATAGTTGGGGAAGACAGAACGGGTCTCAGGATCTGACTTAAGGATAGACAGATGACGGAATAAAACCTTTTTCACCAGTGAACTATGGGGGTGGAAAGTTAAGATAAGTTTTACTCTGTCAGAGTTAGTGGTCCTATGCTGGATGATGAGGACCTGCTGGCGAGTGATTTTCTGAACTCGATGCATAGTCCAGACAAGCACCCTCTCCGGGTATAGGCGCCTGCAAAAGAAATCAAGCATCTCGCGAGCTCTCTCAAGAAAATCATCGTCCTCGCTACAAAGGCGACACGCAAGAGCTGCAGAATGGCAAAGAGTCACGAAAGTCCAGGGATGGGAAGAAGTATAAAGGAGAAACTATGTGCATCAGTAGGCTTGTAATATACTGATGTAGTGATAGTGGATAGGCGTATGGTGATAGTAATGTCAAGAAAGTTGACACAAGTAGTGGAGATGTGAGAAGTAAAACGAATAGAAGGGTTGAAAACGTTAATGAAATTAATGAAGCGTGACAAATCGGCTTCAGGCATATCAGTAATGCCAATACAGTCATCAATGTATCTGTGATAGACGGAAGGGGGCCATCATATGTAGTCCATACTAGGTGTTCAAGATAACCCATGAATAGGCAAGCATAACTAGGTCCCATTTTAGTACCCATGGCAACCCCACTGATCTGCTCAAAGAATTGGTCATTAAACTGGAAGGAGTTAAGAGTGAGAACTAGTTCCGCAAGACGAAGGAGAGCAGAAGTTGACACAAGTGGATTAGTTCTCCTATTGAGAAAGAACTGGAGAACTTTAAGGCTGTCAGGATGAGGTATAGAAGTGTACAATGAGCACACATCAAGGAGGAAGAGACGGTAGGTTCTCTCGGTAGCAACTCAACGGAAGAAAAGACAGACAAAGCGTGGTTCGTATTTTTCAAAAATGACGGGAGTGTGGTGACTATGGGATTAAGGATACTATCAAGGAATTCAGAGATGTGTTCCATAGGGCAAGAGCAAGCAGAAATGATAGGCCTGCCAGGATTGTGAAGTTTATGAATTTTGGGGAGCATGACTCACTGGTTAAACATGACTCTTCACTCTGCCACCTCAAGCATCCAGTTTTGTTAGTACAATGTGTAATCTCAACTTCTTAGATTATATAATTTTGATTATGACATAAAAATAAAACTTGTGTAGTAACATATGAACAAAGTACAAAAGTCACATAAAACTTGTGTAGTAACATATGAACAAAGTACAAAAGTCACATAAACTATTGTAGTAACATATGAACAAAGTACAAAAGTCACATAAAACTTGTGTAGTAACATATGAACAAAGTACAAAAGTCACATAAACTATTGTAGTAACATATGAACAAAGTACAAAAGTCACATAAAACTTGTGTAGTAACATATGAACAAAGTACAAAAGTCACATAAAACTTGTGTAGTAACATATGAACAAAGTACAAAAGTCACATAAAACTTGTGTAGTAACATATGAACAAAGTACAAAAGTCACATAAACTATTGTAGTAACATATGAACAAAGTACAAAAGTCGCATAAAAATTGTGTAGTAACATATGAACAAAGTACAAAAGTCACAACAAAACTTGTGTAGTAACATGAATAAAGTACAAAAGTCACACAAAACTTGTGTAGTAACATATAAACAAAGTACAAAAGTCACAACAAAACTTGTGTAGTAACATGAACAAAGTACAAAAGTCACACAAAACTTGTGTAGTAACATATGAACAAAGTACAAAAGTCACACAAAACTTGTGTAGTAACATGAACAAAGTGCAAAAGTCACATAAAACTTGTGTAGTAACATGAACAAAGTACAAAAGTCACACAAAACTTGTGTAGTAACATATGAACAAAGTACAAAAGTCACAACAAAACTTGTGTAGTAACATATGAACAAAGTACAAAAGTCACATAAAACTTGTGTAGTAACATATGAACAAAGTACAAAAGTCACAACAAAACTTGTGTAGTAACATATGAACAAAGTACAAAAGTCACACAAAACTTGTGTAGTAACATATGAACAAAGTACAAAAGTCACACAAAACTTGTGCAGTAACATGAACAAAGTACAAAAGTCACAACAAAACTTGTGTAGTAACATATGAACAAAGTACAAAAGTCACATAAACTATTGTAGTAACATATGAACAAAGTACAAAAGTCACACAAAACTTGTGTAGTAACATATGAACAAAGTACAAAAGTCACATAAACTATTGTAGTAACATATGAACAAAGTACAAAAGTCACACAAAACTTGTGCAGTAACATATGAACAAAGTACAAAAGTCACACAAAACTTCTCAACTGAAAATAGAGATATTTAATGTCTGATATTATGAAATGAATGAAAATCGTTGCATATCCCAAAGGACGTAGCCACCAACCACAGTAAACGAGTCATTGATTTTCTAGGCACCACTTATACGTTCAGTAGTTTACCATTGCTTTCTGAACGGTGAGGTCTATTTTTACCTTTAGTAAAAATCCCACGGCAATGAATTTGCTTCCAAACTTGCCCACCGTGGGGTTTGAACCAGTTACGCTTGGGTCTGTCATCAAGCTCACTACCGCTTGAGCTGAGCTCAATGTTGGGATTATGGGAGACAGGGCAACACAAAACATCTTGATGTTTATAAATACTGTTTGCATTACGTATCATATTTCATAAACATAATAATTTTGTTAAAAATCATGCATCGTGAAGTAAACAAATTAAAAACCAAGATATTCATAGAATAAAGTGAAATAAAGAAACAAAAGTTATTCTTACATGTAAAGTGTAAGTGTGACGATGATTTATTTTATAATGAGAATGAGAAGATAACCTTGACTCTCACCACAATAACTTAATCCAATTGAGACTTTAAAAATGAGATGTTACACATGAAGAATATAAAAATTTATTAAGATATAGAAAACAGTAATGGAAAACAAAAAGAAATCAATAAAATATGATGAATGAAAAATGAAATACATTTTACTGATACTTGAGAGCCTGTTATTTGATCTTGATCTTTCTTTCGCGATGAAACATAGGTCTAGAAATTTTGTAACTAAAAAGCTATGCTATCCAGCTAGTTAGAAAATGTGAGATTTCAAGGTTCGCCTGTGTGGTGCCGGGGCCCACAAGGGAAGCAAAGAATGGTACCACTGCGACCTAAAAGGCGACTGATGTACGACTCACGGAATCTACCCTAGTAAATAAAAAGCATCGCAGAAATTAGATGTGCTGGCCTACTTGTAGGCGAGTAACTGGCACAACGTGCAATCACTCTTAAGCTCAGATCACATACAAATCACAAAGAGTGGTTAGCACGTGGTCAATGTGGAATGTTCGAAGAAGATCAAAGTTCATATTATTTTATTTCCGTTAAAATGTCTCTCAAGTCTAGCTATTTGGAACTCTGGAAAAAACTTCATTTAATGTCTCCTCCTCCTATGGTGGCCAGTGACAAAAATATGGAAGCATTTAATAGAATCTGTTACTAAATCAGATTTTATCATGAAATGAATGAAAACAAGAATACCAAATATATGTCATATATGAGAATAAAATAGCTGCAAAAAAGAGATCAAAAGGTAGAAGGCATAGAAAGTAATTATTCTTTCCTCAATGAGATTATAAAAGCAACATGTACTTTTATCATTTGAGTTCTGTAACAGATCTAATTTTAAATATAAGGTCACACACATATCGACACAAATCATATAGATAAATTATATACTCTACTTTGTCATCAAGTTCAATAAACAATAAACTAAGATGTTTCCTTATTTAAACAACATGAATTGTGTCAGTCAGTTCTTCTTCTTCTGCAATCTCTGGTCAGTGTGAACCATTCACTATGGACCACAAACTGGACAGACAACTTCATGTCTGTCAGGTTATCAGGATATTGTTTGTTGACCTATTGATCTTAAAGAATGACTTCATTATTTCTTTGCTTTTGTCCAGAGCATTTCAATAATTTTTCCGCAGCACTTTAGTGTCAAAATATTTGATTTTATGTCTGCCAGCTGAAGGTAGAATGAATATTGGTGTCTGTTCAGTTGATTCAACATCATTGACAAGACAAAACATTACACAATGTCGTCTTTATTATAACTGGACTATGGGTAGTATGTAACGCATAAAGTGACCTTCTAATGGATATAATTTTGAAGAAAAAGCAAAAGGTGTCCTATATGGAATTACAATCATATCAAACAATACTCAACTGCTATTTTGCATTTAAAACTTGACAAATTTATGCCAATTTTAAACTATTTCCTTCTTAACTTTCACAAATTGATAATAAATATAAACCATTTTTATTGTAAACTTTCTAAGTGTATACAAACTATAACCGCTTTTGAGATACATTTTATCAAGTAAATAAGCAAATGATGCTATCTCTTTATTTGGTTGAGGATATTCTTCACAAAGGAATAGGTCAGCTGATATATAATGTCATCTGTGCTGCATGGTTTACATGTGTTGATGTGATTATCTGGTAAACTCACAAACTTGCCAATTCCTGGATCTGATACAAAGAAAACAAAACAGTGATCAATATTTGAAAAACATTGATTTAGAAATAGTCAAAAGTAATAAAAGTTAACACTTAAACTTAAGATACCTTCTAAATAATAAATCACTGACAGATTCTTCCTGTTGAATTAAACTTCTATAACACACATCAGTGATATATTGATCCAATACTTCTGTATGGTAGCGAATCATGGACAATGAACAAACAATCAATACGATCATTGAAGCCACAGAGATGTGGTTTTACAGAAGAATGCTGAAAATTCCATGGACAGCGAAGAAAACAAATGAGGTTTTAAATCAGGCCTGCACACAAAGAAACCTTATCAAAAGAATAAGAATCTGACAATCAAGGTTCTTCAGAAATATAATGCGAAGAGAAGGTTTAGAACATTTGGTAACATCAGGTAAAATTCAGGGAAGGAGAGATCGCGGAAGACAGAGGGAGAAGACGCTGGATGGCCTGACATCATGGTGCGACACAAGATAGACGTCAGAACTGATTACATGCACCAAGCAGAGAGAGTTGTGGAGAGACATGATCGCCTATGTCGGCAGGCATGGCACTTGATTGATTGAACACACATCACTCACAGATCCTTCTTGTTGGACTAAACTTCTCATACACACATCACTGACAGATTTTGCAGTTGAGGAAGAGGCTTTTAGAGCAGAATTTAGCCTGTGACTTAGAACGAGATGACCAGTCATGTAAGATCATAGCATATCTCATTTTGCTAGAGTTCTGTTTGTTTGATTGGAACATATATCTGCATATATTGTCTTGTAGAGAATAGCTTAGTACCCAAAAGTTATGTACTAGAAGATGAGATGTGTATGCAGAATTCTCTGAGTGCAGGAGTTCTATTAGAGAGGCAATGATTTAATGTTGAAATCAATGTGAACTTGTGTGTTTGTATCTTTTGCACAATGCGCTGAGATCTATTAGTTTCAGCAGTTCATTTGAGATCAGTGAGTCTTAGTATTGCAATCTATCTCAGAAATTTCCCCAGCACAACCACACTGTTGGGAGTCTACGGCTTTACGTACAGATACATCAATGTATGTCATGCAACGTCTAACAAAACATTGAAGAAAGCAGTGTTGAATTTCGAGCAGCAAACACTGCTGAGAATTAAGCTACTACAACCATGATGCAAGATTGAGACACAGTGAAACTGTATGAATGCAGATGTGCAGTATAACAAATGAGAAGTGGATCATTATTATGATTTATTAGTTATTGGTTACTAAACTGACGTCATTGCACCTTGGGCAGACCCATAGGTGCTCAGTCTCCCAACAGATATCGAAGAGTATGCATACTGATGGTTCCCGTGGCTTGCTGATTAAACACACCTCTCACTCTGCCCCTTGGGCATCCAGTTCTACTTGTACAATGGGTAACTCCAAACTGCTTAAATCGCTAGATTGATTCAACATCTATTTTAGTGTCCTCATCCAACAGACACTTGCAAGAGACCAAACAACATCCCCTTATCCATCTTCAACTCCCCAACAATCAATGCTGTTGATGCAAGCCTGTTCACTCTCTCATTATGATTTAAATTGTGGTAAATGAAATTGATTCCTCACTAATTAATAAATTATGAACGTTACTTGCGCTGATGTAATATTACAATATATATAAATGTTATAGTTATATATTTATAATAATGAAACTGTGGCTTTAGTTATTTCAATTGGTGTTCATGTTTATATGTGTAGTGTGTTAAAGTAGTGTGACATAGTTTTGTTTATATGTAAGATTGAATAGTTCCCAAGTAAGCGCTTGTACTTGGTCTGTCATTATTGATAGATCTGTTATAAGTTGCTATATTATGTTACATGTGACTAGGTAGTTAAATTGATTGATTGATTTGATAGGATCATCATCATTGCACTTCGGTGAGTAAACATGTGTGCTCCGATCTTTTTCTTACACAGGAAGATCTAAGCTGCACCGGTGAGGGTCCCAAATATAATTTTGAAGATGGTGGAAAATTTTTTGTAGGAATTTTATTTTTAATCTTTGCTATTTAGTTTTGCCCAGGCAGCGGCTTTTTCAGCTTGCTCTTCTTGATTTTCAGCTGCCAGGGGTACTTTTATGTGCTTAAATTGAACATGTAACCTATGTTTTATCGTCTGTCTCTGATAGGACTAGGAACTCGATCTCACCTAGAGATCAGGGATCTCTGGGAAAGTATCCAGATTGTTCAACCAGGGAGCAAACTTGGTACCTTTGGCATGAGAGACAAGCACCTAACCTCTACGCCACAAAGACTAAGTTAAATTGGTCTAGTAGAGTCTAGTAGAGTGTGTAACCCCATCTGACATAAAACTTTGCTTAAATTAGTTTGGTAACTATTTGGGTTACACTGGATCATACAACATTGACAAATTGTTTCTACTGGAGTTAATTACTGACATATACCACACTGACAAATTGTATCTACTAGAGTTAATTACTGACATATACCACATTGACAAATTGTTCCTACTAGAGTTAATTATTGACATATACTACACTGCAAATTGTTTCCTACTATTGAGTTAATTACTGATCATATACACATTGACAAATTGTTTCTACTGGAGTTAATTACTGACATATACCACACTGACAAATTGTTCCTACTAGAGTTAATTACTGACATATACCACATTGACAAATTGTTCCTACTAGAGTTAATTACTGACATATACCACACTGACAAATTGTTCCTACTAGAGTTAATTACTGACATATACCACACTGACAAATTGTTCCTACTAGAGTTAATTATTGACATATACACATTGACAAATTGTTCCTACTAGAGTTAATTACTGGCATATACCACACTGACAAAATGTACTTTATTGTATACATAATGAAACTCTCACCACTTGATTCTAAGGGAACAACAAGAATTTTGGGTAATGGACGTCCAAATCTGGTCTTGACATTCTCTCCAAAACTGAGACAAGGAATGGAGTTTTCTGTCACATAGCTTATAAATTCATTATGCAGGGTATTCAGCTTTGGAGAATCTGTGAGAATAATCAACATTTTTTGGGAATATTACTTGCAGACTGAATTAAAATTAAGTTACTTATACTTTTATAATCTAGACAGATTCTACTTAGGAGCAAATTTTCACAGCAGATGGAAGTATTGATAGCGAAATCAGCAATTGTTGCACAAAAGCTAACCAGGTACTGAGACAGTTAACAGCACTGTTGTCACATAAAGAAATAATGCTAAAAACTAAAGCAAATCTCATAAGAACGATTTTCTGGCCAACACTATGTTACCAGTATCAAACATGGCCAATAACAGCAGCTATTGAGCGGAAAATCATAATGACAGAGATGAGGTGTCTTAGAAGAGCTGCAGGTGTGATGATAAGAGATAAAATTAGAAATGAAGAAACCAGAAGGAGACTGGATGCGAAACCAGTCTTGCAATTCATAAAAGAACAACACATTAAATGGTTTGGACACCTGACAAAAATGTCCTTGTATCACCTACCACAGAGAGCCGCACAGAAAAAGTATAATGAGTACAAGGCAAGAGGAAGACCAGACAAAAGATGGAGCGACAACATTAAGAACAGCCTTACAAACATGAATATCAGCTTACAAAGTGCTTTAAAACAAGCATACACAAGATCACTATGTTCTCCCCCAAACACTTCTATAAAGAAGTAAATGGTGGAAGAGATGAAGAAGACAAATTCTATGTTTTATAAGAATGTCCTCTCCTTGATAATCTAGACACATTCTACATTTTTTACAAAATGTCATCTCCTTTATAGTCTTGACAGATTCTATGTTTGTAAGCACCAGACATTTTTATTTAAACCAAGAGAGAAAATTGCTTTTACTGTATTAATATTTGTTTATATTCAGGACTAGATCAGAAATATATAACTCATTGATTTCCAATCAGTTTGTTAGTTGATATAAAATGTCTTACTTGTATGCATCTCCTGTACCTCCACTGATGGAAATAACAAGTACTTGGCGTACATCAGTACATCGACCACAGAGGAACCATGATGAGGAACACTGTAGAAGATCACCCCTTTTGTCTTGGCAGTAAACTGGGAGAACTCACTTTCTTGTTGACCCAATGAAAGAATTTTCTTGATCAAAAGACCTATTTAAAAAAATGAATAAGGTTAACAGCACTTTGTATACATGATTAGAGCCCTGTAGAAACTGGTTATCACAACACAAGAGTACATGGTTCTAACTCCGTGGTGGCAATTTGAAACAAATTTGTTCCCGTGGATTTTTACGAATGGTAAAAATAGACCTCACCATTTCAGAAAGCATTGGCAAACTACTAAATGTATAAGTGGTACCTAGAAAATCAACAACTTGTTTACTGTGCTTGATGGTAACATCCTGTAAAGGATAAGCTACGATTTTCATTTATTTTCAGAGACAGGTTATTTGATGACAATTATTCTTGATTTGTCAGAACCATGCCTACATAAACAAGTAGGAACTAACAACTTGGCTGCACTAACAACTTGGGCTGCACTAACAACTTGGCTGCACTAACAACTTGGCTGCACTAACAACTTGGCTGCACTAACAACTTGGCTGCACTAACAACTTGGCTGCACTAACAACTTGGCTGCACTAACAACTTGGCTGCACTAACAGCTTGGCTGCACTAACAACTTGGCTGCACTAACAACTTGGGCTGCACTAACAACTTGGCTCTATATTTACGTAAGTATTTTTCTTCTTCTTTTCTTTAACTCTTTCCACGCCAATCGCTGCACCATTCAAGTTGTTTCTCCTTATACAAGTCTTTCTAGTTTTATTTCTACTATTTTACTTCTACTACTTGTTAACCTTGTTGTTCTAATAGGTTGTCCAGTTTTCTTCAAATTAGTATATAATAAGATATATATATGTTTATTTATTGACGAGTAGCTTGATTTTAAAACACAAAAATATTTTTACCTCCCTTGAATTAACCGCGTACAACTGAGGAAATAACTACGTATTGAAATATTATGGGAGGACCTACCTTATCCACACATCCTCACTTGTGGATGACTTACAATGAACGTAACTGAGCGTACATAAATTTCATCCTCACTAACCTATATAGTAATATAGTAAATCTAACGTGTATTGTTTAACCGCAACACTATTTTTAAACCTGTTTATTGTGAAATACAAACTGTGATGACACACGAAAGAGATAGTAAATTAAAGAGAGAAAAAAGCAAAGTACCTCCCATTGAATGACCTATCCATATTATTGGTCTTGAACCAATACCAGCACTCTGCAGTTTCTTTAATAATTCTCTGCTTCGTCCTTCAATTGTTCGTCTGTGACAGATACAAAGCAGAATTATCAGTTCTATTTTACAGAAAGCAATGCAACAAAGCACAGCAACTATTATCAAACAACAGTCACCTATCTGAAATATTAACTATCCTGAATATACTCAACATTTCCTTAATCGCAAATGTTGTAATCTTTCTTTGTAGCTTAGTTATGCCAAAGAGGTATATATGGGGGACTGCCTAGAGTAGTTGATAGTAGCTCGGCCTGCTAGCTGTGAGACGCCTCATAGCTCGGATTCGAACCTACTGTCTGGCATTTGTTCAAGTCCCCTGGTCTTACTCAGGACGATAACGTGAGTACCTCTGAAGTCGGAGAAAATCTGCCTGTATGGCGAGGGAATACTAATTACGAGTACATTGAGCACACGGCTGCCAGTGTAAGTAATTTACAATGTGCACGGTGCTGCCATTGTAAGAAATTGGAAAAATGGATTTTCACGCAAAAATCAGTTTCAGAGATGAAACTTCGTCCTGAGGTGAAAGCGGACGATAGAAAAAAAAGAGGTATATATATATATATATTCCTCTCATACTGTTAAATGTTATATAGGGCCTGCAAGTAATATTTCCATATCGTTCTGTTTGGGCAACTCACTCAATCTCTTCCATCGAATTGAGTCCGATATTTCTTGCCTCTCTCAGCAAAGTTAATTTCGGGTTCCCTTGGATGTTCTCAAAGTATACTATAATGATATAAATGATTTACATTTGTATTAGTCATTGATTACTGAACCGACATCCTAGAACTCCAAGTAGACCCATAGGTGCTCGGTCTCCCCCAACAGATGTCAAGGGGTATGCATAGTGATGATTCCTGTGCCTCGCTGGTTAAACACACACTTCACCTCAGGCATCCAGTTCTGCTTGTATAATGTGTAATTTCCAAATTCTTTAAATTGCTGGATATATTCAACATCGATTTTAGAGTCCTCATCAAAATGGCAGTGACCTAGAGACCGATGAACATCCATCCTAAACTCCCAGACATTCGATGCAAGCCTGTCCGCTCCCTCATTACAGCAAACATCTGCATGCCCAGAACAGTAGATCCAAGTAAAACTCTGAAATACACTTGTAATGAAAATGCTAATTTTCTCTAGCAATAATTAATAATGTTCAAGAAGAGCAATATAAGTCAATACAAAATATTTTTAAAATTGTGTTTTGTTTGCATTACAATTTAATCAAGAATGTAACCTAGAATCTCATTAATATGTTGAGCTCAGTTATCAGTTATATGAGGACTATCATCATAGCACTCCGGACATGTTGAGTTATTAACTGTAATGGAGGATGTTACAATCAATCATAACAAAACTATGTAACTCAACTTTTCACACCAAAAATAGTAACATATTTGATAGTAATAAGAACAAAATCAATATCTCATTTAGTTGCATGTATAAGTATCATTTAGATACATCACCATTCAGTAGTATGTCCCTCATGAAATTTCAATATAAACCTTCCTCTTCTTCTGCATTTCTGGTCATGCGCTTAATTCACTGTGGGCCACAAACTGGGCAGTCAGCTTCCAATCTGTCAGGTTTCCCCAAAGCTTAGCTTTCAGATTGATGGGTGTGGCCATGTGTTTCTTCTCAGCTCATCTGGGAAAAGACAATCTAGCAGGACATTCTCTAGTGTCTGTTCTGACAGCTGGCACAGAGCTGTTTTTATTTCTAGTCTATGTAAATGTCTGTTGAGTCCGCAGTGTCCAGTACATAGGCAAAATATAATGATCTGGACTGTTCTGCTGAGGTCTTTGAGAAAGTCTTTTGCATAGTCATATCCAGTGTTTGTCTTCCAGCCTACTACAGACTTTCTCTTTATGAGGGTTTTGACTTTTTTAAAAAGATAGTGGTTGGTAGATTTGTTTCTTGGTACTGCCTTCCTTAGCCAGGACATCAGCACCCTGATTGCCTTCAGTGTCACAGTGAGACGAAATCCACAGCAAGTGAATTTCTGTCTTTTTTTGACAGATGTTTAAGTTCTCTCTAGTTCTGCACCGTACTGTCAACAGATTTAGCCTCCAGGGCGTGTATAGCTGACAGTGAGTCTATAAGTAAGACCAAATTTTCTGCAGGTGCTTATTTATGTGCTGTGCTGCCATCAGGAAAGCTGAGAGTTCTGCTTGGTAGTTGGAACATATTTGTCCAGTGGGAGGCCACCATAGACACACTAGTGGCATCTGGGAGTTTAATGTAAACATGAATAAATTATCAAATAGATTATTTAAATAAATACTCATAGAAAATATATAAATTATAACTGACTGAATATACTTATAGTGAACTATCTCTTAGACACACATTTAACACTTACTTCTCTTGTTCATAGGGACAAGTGTCACCCCATCGGTGTAGGGAAGAGGTATAACCGATACTAATTATGCGTAAATTAGGACAGTCTGCAGCCAGCCAGTCCTAGAACAAATACATTATGACACAAAACATAAGTGAATCTGAACCAAGTTATAATCATGTGACGTATGACAGCACTCCACTCTTTAATTTATTCATCTTCTTATTATCTTTACATTAGAGAAAAAAAACTTATAATGACAAGGCATTGTCTGTTCGATCTGGCTTTTTTTGGATATATTAACACATGTTTTGCGTTGTTTTAAAAAAACTCTGTTGCCATGTGGTCTGGGACTAACCCTAGAAAGTACTGATATACAAAGATCTCTTTACATTTATACTGTCTGTAGTTTTTTTAATTAAAAGTGAAAAATTAAACAGCATCATCATTAAGTGCCATGCCAACAGGCGTAGTTTATCATATTCTTTCACAACTCTGTCTCTTGTTTTAGTATCTGATACTGTTTTCACGCCATGCCATTAAGCTGTCTATAATTTTGTTTTTTTATCTCGAACCTCAATCTATCTTCCACTGTATTTTGTCCGCTGTCACAATGTATTCAAACTGTTCTTGCCTGCTTTCTTGAGAACATTATTAGTGGTAACAAATGTAAATATAATGGTTACAAGATGTTAGTTTAACAATCGCTGTCCTGGGAGATGTGTATTGATACACTCTACATACATATCTAGTACATCTCATACACTACACTATCAGCAAAGAGACTAGTACAGCCAACAATATACATCAGACTACAACAATTGATTCAGTGAATTTCAAAACAGGGATCCATTACCTTGTAGTGGTGGGGGCAATTACATGTCTCAGTGAAACAGAGAGTTTTGTCTGCAGGAACATTGTTCCTGACAGGGTTATCCAAGCTAAACAGATCAAAGGAGAGAACTCAGACTAAACATAACCTCCTGGTACTCCAGGTTGGGGGATTGTACGATGGACTAACTACTCATTCATTTGAAAAAGGACACAGTTACGTAATTAAAATCAAGGACATCATGACTTCGACACAAATAACTTGAGTCTTAAACTAACGAGGGCAACACGCTAGAGACAGATGATGCATAGCAGCCAAACTTAAACCTGTGGATAAGAACAGGGAAAGAACCCATGATGATCCAGGTCAGGAAAAGAAAATGTTGAAGAGTTGGGTATACCCTGTTTAAGCCACAGTCGAGTTTCACTAGACAAGCACTTGAGTGGAACCTGCAAGGAAAATGGAAAAAGAGAATTTAGTGTCCTTATTCTGGTTTGAGATATCTTGAGGAACTGAAGAATGCTGGACTATCCTAGGAAGTCATCAAGAAAATTCTTAGAGTCCAGGAAAAGTGGAGGAAACTGTTAAGACCCTATGCTCCACAAGAAGCGGAGAGGAACAAGTAATAACGGAACAGAAGGGTAACTATAACTTGAGTGATGTTTGTCAGGAATAACTCAAGGTAGTAAAATACTATATAGATAGTAAATGTCGATTCGCTCTTACAATTAAATGAGATTACACATAACCATAGCAGGCCTTATGCATTGCGTAGTATCAAATTAAGGATTAAACACTTTGGCTGCCACCGACGACAAAATATCAAGTCCCTTTCCTGCCGCGTGACTTTTGTCGACCGACATGTGCCGTTGACGATGCCTTTTTAAACAGGAAGTATCGCTAGCCGAAAACGGGGTCCCATAATGTACTACTTCTGCATTGTTCGATGAGCTCTCCAAAATGGCGGATCTAACGCAACGCGTAAACGCGGTATAAGTCTGATTTTTTGTAAGTAAACAAACATTTTGAAAATGGGCGATGTAGCTGATGAATAGTGGTGTTTAAAATGACTCTTTTTCTGACTTTTTAGCCAGTGATAGTGTTATAACAAACTCTGAATGTGATACGAATTTGAACTGTGATTCACATGACGATGTGTATAGTTTGATAGCAGATATTCCCATGGGTACAGGAGTAGGTGACGGACACCTATCTTGAAAACGGTGGCATATCATACTGTGGATAGGTGTTGGGATTGACGCCAATATCAGTTACTACAATAGCTTGTGGATTATAAAGAATATACTCCACATACAGACAGGTTAGTAGCTTATTAATATATGAACACTATTCCATAGTTTAAAAGTCCTAAGTTTATTAGTTTACTTTTTACGATTGTCTGAAACTGTCACCATGAAAACTGATCATGCCCAAAACAGCGTGGCAGTGAGCCAGACTTGGTTGAAAAATGGGTGGCAGCGAAAGTGTAAACTTGTTTGGTGATGAATTTCTCTTTCAAGTTAAGTTGGATTTATCTTTGATAAATTGAATACAAAGCTTAATTACCACTTACACCGCACATCTACTGATGACACTGATGGAAAAGACTTGTAGCTTACATGAGGTAATGACAGAACCAAAATTTAACAGCCTTTGACACAAACGTATTGCTTGATGCAAAGTCAACTTCTGCACTGCATTTCTATCAAAAAGGGTGAGAACTGCAGTAAAACTTGGAAAAATAGGTAAACACGTAAAAACAAGTACTACAGTTTTACAAAATACATAAACAGTGACGATAACGCAACGCTCGAATAAAGCCTTTATCAAGCAACAATACAACAAGAATGAGTTTCGAGGAACACTACAAATGGACGATTACAGTGGAAACATAAACCTATCTGATGAAAATCTGGAATAACGAACAACGAAATGAGTGCAACAAAAACGAAAGTGGAAAGGAGAGGAACAATAAACAATATAGTGGATAAATGACATATATGGAGCAAACACACATATAGAATACAAGGCACGAGATAAGACAGTACTAAGAAGCATAGGAATGTAATGCGTTGAGTCCAAGAGGTCGCAAGGTGCCATATAATGAAATAAAATGGTTCTCCAGGGCGAATCGACTGCGATCATCGGAGGAACATGATCGGATGGCTGTGACCTGACATCGCAACTCCTGAATGGCCAGTATCATTGAAATGAGTGGCCACAGGAGTCACAGAGCATTGGCGAATATCGCGTAAGTGTTGGGCGAATCGGTCACTGAGCCTCTTACCGGTTTCACCAATATTCGCCTGGAGAACCGCTTTATTTCATTATATCGCACCTTGCGACCTCTTTGACTCAACGCATTACATTCCTATGCTTCTTAGTACTGTCTTATCTCGTGCCTTGTTATCTATATGTGTGTTTGCTCCATATATGTGTCATTTATCCACTATATTGTTTATTGTTCCTCTCCTTTCCACTTTCGGTTTTTGTGTTGCACTCATTTCGTTGTTCGCTTTTATTCCCAGATTTTCATCAGATAGGTTTATGTTTCCACATGTAATCGTCCATTTGTAGTGTTCTCGAAATTCGTCATTCTTGTTGTATTGTTTGCTTGATAAAGGCCTTTGGTCAAACGTTGCTGTTTATCGTCACTGTTTATGTATTTTGTAAAACTGTAGTACTTTGTTTTTACGTGTTTACCACTGCATTTCTACCATACTTCAGGAATAGAAATGGAGATGTGTAAGTTTTAATCAGAAGGGGGCCACTTATAATCCTACCCTGATCCTTGATGAAGGGAATTCATGTAATGAAAAGGTGTGACTCAAAAGAAAACAAAAGAAAAGAACTTAAAATAAAGGTAAAAATAAAATATACATAGGTATTTTTATACAAGCAAATAAGGAAGGACAAAAGAATGAGTAACCTACCCTTGGCCAGCAAGGGGAAATAACACTAGGTTTACTGTCAGCATCAGGATCTCGTTGTCGCCATGTCCTCACAGCTCCACCTCTCAACCCATGAACAAGCACAACATCTGCATAAAATGGCTGACTAAATGATAAGAGACAAAAATGGATGAGAAAGTGATAGATTGCCTTAATATAAATACAATTTATAATGCAATACACTACAATTAACATTTGAGAAAAAATGCCTGCAAGTAATTACGGTATAACACACAGGTTATTCAAATTCATGACAAAAGTGGTTCAGATAACTCTACATATATATATATTAATCTTTAATAATAATAGATAATTGAATTAAGAAAACAATAACACTGTAATGTGATATATATATATATATATATATACATTAAAAATGACACAAAACTGGCTGTGTCTGACTTCATTCAAGAAGGACAAATATGTTTGCAAACAAATTATGTATTAAAAATGAGTAACTTCAGTTACAATTATCTCCCTCCATAATAGCCTACCTTATTGTGGTTGGAGGGTTTGTGTGCCTTTAGGATCCTTCAGGCTATGTCGGCGGAGTCTAACTCCTGGCAGGTCTAACCAAGCCGAACAGACTGAAGGTGAAAGGCCAGACCAAAAGGCGGGAGCAGGATGGGGCCTCATAAGGTGACAGTGCAGAACCCACCGGCGAGTGGTAAATACTCTGGCTGCAACCAACCCATCCCCAGCTATGGGACAAATAGCACTTGTCCTCTCTCTCTTGAGGAGGACATCCTTTTTCTTGTCTTGTCTTCTACTTCTATGACACTTTCCTAGCATAAGGGTTTAAACTACAGTGTCCAGGGAGCACACCCTGCAAAAAGCCTGGGTTGGTGAGCCCGGCAACAGAAGGCTGAAGTCATCTAGAGTAGGACAACTCCAGACAAACCCGGGAAGACAGATCTCGGCAGCAGGGGACTGCAACTGTCTAGAGAACAACCTCAAAAAAGATGTCCTCAGAAACGGAATGTGTCAGCCATTATTGGCGGGAGGAATCGACACATACGAACAACTCAAATGGCCATGCGCAAATATTTATATAACTGTGGTGCCACCACCATGGGAAACAGCCAGGTGGTGGTGGGACCGAACCCCCTGCCTCGAAGGGGTCCAACCTTAGCTACTGGCGGCCCTGTTGATTCTTGCAAAGCCAGGGAGGACAGGGTATTACTACTGGCAGCAAGGACAAACTTTCACCCTCACAATTATGCAATGGAATGCAGAAGGGGTAACCAACAAAAACGAGAGCTAGAGGAACGTCTGCGAGCAGAAAAGATTGACATCTGCTGTATCCAAGAGACGCACCTTAATCCGGGAAATAGATTCAGCATTAGAGGATTTGAAACCTTCCGTCAGGATAGAGAAAATAGACATAAGGGTGGAGTAGTAACACTAGTTCGTAATTCCATACCGGCAGTTGAACTTCACAGGTCCAATCAGATGAGCACAGAATTCATAGCTGTTCAACTCCTTATCAACAACACTAAGATGACACTATACAATATATACTCACCACCCTCCATTCAAACTGAGCTGGAAGCTATCAAAGTTCAAGATGACAACTTGCTTATAGTAGGAGACTTCAACAGCCACTCACCAAGCTGGGGCTATGACACGCTAGATCCTCGAGGTGAAAGCCTTGAAGAATGGCTGATCACCAACAGTCTCACCATTCTCAACCACCCAGATGATCCTCACACATGTTACTCACGACGGTGGCGCACAACAAGCACCCCAGATCTGGCTTTTGCTACAGACGACATTCACAGGATAACCGAAAGGCAAGTCTGCGACCAGATTGGAGGTAGTGACCATAGACCAGTGAAACTCCTCATAAATAACATTAACAAGGAGGAACTTACAAACTCTGCCCCTAGTTGGAATTACAAAAGGCAGACTGGAAGCTATTCCAAGAACTAGCAGACAAGTACTGTAAAGAAATTAATCAATCAGGAAAAGTGGACAGAGATGCACGTTCATTCAATAAAGCCATTTAGATGCTGCAAAAAGGCTATACCCAGAGGGAGGAGAAAAAACTACAAGCCATATTTGACACCAGAGATGGAAGTTCTCCATAGCTCGCTTTGCAGTGCCAGAAATACAATGGAACTCGCACTCAACGGACTCAAAATGTAATGCAACACAATAGAGCAAGGGCCCTTTATGTTAGAGAAAGAAACCAGCAGTGTAGAAAATCCTGGAAAGAAAAGACAGCCTCTTTGAACATGGAAAAAGATACTCAAAAGTTGTGGAGACTTACAAAGCCCTGAACGATGACAACCCATCTAGAGGGAAAACAGTTCTCCAGCAAGGAGAACAACTTCTCACAGGAAAGCGAGCAGCCACCTGATGGCCCAGTGTTACAAGCAAGAAAGCTCATGCTCAATAAGTCAGGAGCAAGGGAAAGAAGTCAGAAGTGAGATAAATGCTACATTCAAAAGCAACAAGTGAACCCTGTATGGAGGTAGACATCACACTGACTGAGCTGCAGAGAGCACTGAAAAAGCTCAATCGTAAAAGGCCCCGGGACCAGATGGAGTATCAAACGACATGCTCAAAAAAATAGGCCCAATAGCACAGAGTCTTCTACTCCAGATTTTTAACAATAGTTGGAGACAGGGGAGAGTCCCAGACATCTGGAAAATGCCACAATCCACCCAATTTTCAAAAGTGGAAAAGACAAAAAGGATCCGCAGAGCTACAGACCTATAAGTTTGCTAAGTTGCACTGCAAAACTGCTGGAGAGAGTGATAACCACTAGACTCCAGTGGTTTTTAGAATCCAACCATAAACTGGATCCAGCCCAGACAGGCTACAGGCAGCATAGAAGCACTGATGACCAAGTGGCATACCTCGCACAGGACATAGAAAATGGCTTCCAAGAAAAGAAGAAAACCCTCACAGTGTTCTTCGACATGTCTAAGGCCTTCGACAAAGTCTGGAAAGATGGTTTGCTACTCAAGCTCTTACGCAGTGGAATACGGGTAGAATGTACTATTGGATAAAAGACTTTCTTACCCATAGACAAGCATCTGTAAAATTGGATGGAGTGCACAGTCCCAGATTCAAATTAAGAGCAGGAGTCCCACAGGGCAGCGTACTGTCCCCATTGCTTTTCCTGGTATATATTAATGATCTGCCACAAACTCTGCCAGGACATGTATCACACTCTCTCCATGCTGATGATCTAGCTGTGTGGTACACCTCCGAGTTTCTGGGTCCTGCCATCTTTAAACTCCAGGCCAGCCTGAACAGCTTCATAATGTGGGCAAGTAAATGGGGTCTAGAAATAAACCGGAGCAAAACTATAGCAACGCTTTCTCATTGTCAACAAAGGAAGAACACTTCAGACTGAAATTTAACGATGATATCGTTCCCTGTTCCCATACTCCAACCTTTTTGGGAGTTAAGCTTGACAGTCGTCTGACATGGAAACATCACATAATGGAAACAAACAGAAAGGCTATGAGGAAACAAAGTGTGATGCGGAAGCTGGCTGGAACTACCTGGGAGCTGATATTCGAATCCTGAGTCAGGTGTACACTGGTGCAGTTAGACCGACCTCGAATATGCATCATCGACATGGATATCAGCAGCCCATTCAAACAAATCGATACTGGAAAAACACAAAACAGGTGTCTGCGTACTATTTTGGGAGCCATGAAATCTACACCAATTGTAGAAATGGAAAAGGCAGCCAACATCCAGCCCTTGGAAGACAGAAGAAGGAGAAAAGTGATTCTACAGACTGAAAGGATCAAAAGAATGCCTCACCATTCACTGCATGAAAAAATGGCGGCTAGAACAAAGAACAGACTAAAGAGCACAAGTCTAAACCACAAAGCAAAAGAAATAGGAAAGTCATACTTGGAACTACTAAATCATAATTCCATACCTGAAGAATTGCTTTTGATCACTGGGAACCAGACTCAGTACCACTAAACTTCTCAACCTCCATCCCTAAATTATTAAGCAAAGATGCCGACCCTAATCTAGTGAAAAAAGCAATTACAATGGAACATCTCCATTACATGTTCCAGAAGACAGCTGGATAAGAATTTACAAAGATGGATCAGCAATGGAGGCAACCATGAATGGTGGAGCAGGAGTGTACATTAGGCACCCAGATGCTACCACTGTGTCTCTAGCGGCTCCTACTGGAAGAATATGTTCCAACTACAAAGCAGAACTCATAGCCCTTCTGATGGCAGCACAGCACATGAATAAGCTGCAAGCAGCTGCAAGCAAGATGGTATTTCTTACAGACTCATTGTCAGCTATACAAGCCCTGGAGGCTAAATCCACTGACAGCACAGTACAAAAACTACAAAGAGAACTTGCTCAGCTTTCAGAAAAGGCAGAAATTCACTTGCAGTGGATTCCATCTCACTGTGGCATTGCAGGCAATGAGAGTGCTGATGTCTTAGCTAAGGAGGGCAGTGCCAAAGAGCAAATTTACCAACCCTTGTCTTTTCAAGAGGTCAAAACCCTCATACAGAGAAAATCTGCAGTAGACTGGAAGACAAACACTGGATATGATTATGGAAAAGACTCCCTCAAAGACCTAAGCAGAACAGACCAGGTCATTATATTTCGACTACGCACCGGACACTGCAGACTCAACAAACACTTATACAGACTAGGAATAAGTCAAACAGCTCTCTGCCAGTGTCAGCAGGCAGAACAGACACCAGAGCATATCCTGCAAGACTGTCCTCTCTGTGTGAGCTGAGAAGCAACATGTGGCCACACCCAGTCGACCTGAAAACTAAGCTTTGGGGAAACCTGACAGACCTGAAGCTGTCTGCCCAGTTTGTGGTCCACAGTAAATTAAGCGCATGACCAGAGATCGCTGAAGAAGAAGAAGTTACAATTATCTCAACCAAACTTTGCAATGGATTCAAAATTCAGTGCCATCTCCAAATGCAGTTTGGCTATTGTGGATGTCCAACATTTTCTGTCTCCTGTCATATTCATACATTTATACACTACTTTTATTTGTCCACCCTTGATGTTTTCTTCCTACTTATAGCACTGTCTTCATATTGTCCATAATTTTCCTTTCAGTGTCATTTAAAATAGTGTAATGTCTCTCTATATGTTCCGTGTTTCAAGCTCTCATTTTTGCTGGTCATCTCTTTACCTTGGCACCCTCAGCATTCTAGTTAATTATTTTAAGAATCTTTTCATTTAGCCGGTTTCTCTATCCTCATGCTTACTTGCTCCACAGTGCAAATGAGAAGGATATCCAGTAAAAGGGGTTGGACTATTTCAAAGTAAAGACTTGGCACTGAGTGTCCATCATTAGGCAAATGCCATTACATTTTTAGCATATAGGAATATTTCCATTGCATTATTGTGTACTGACATGTTGATTGCTGTAGTGTGTCTCTTGAATGAATGTCTCTGACTTTAGCACTTTTACTTTCTGAATCCCAAACTGTTGTGGTCTTACTTGAAGGACTATGACAAAATACTAATCTACTGTTATCTTAACTGTTTATTAATTGCATTTAGTTTTCTGTTTCAGATTTCAGTTTCTTTTAAATGTTAAAACAACTACAATTAGCAAATTATATTAATGGGCTCACATGTGAAACAAACTGTCATTGTAAAGCAAGGAGTACACTGCATTAATGATCTCAACAGTTAAATTTACACATTTACCATATTGTGATTTACATAGTGAGTTCAGTCAACAGATCATCATCACTGCACATCGAACCAATTAGTTCATAAGCGCTCAAACTCTTCCTCAGTATACCTTTCAGCATGGGGCTGCTAAAAACACCAGTTCTATGCTGATTTACCATTCTTTGATTTCCAGTATAGTGCTCTTGTCTAGCTGTACCATGTTTGATTAGGTATTGCTGCAGTCTGGTTAGGGTCACAGATTTACCTCCATTCCTTGAATCGTTTACATCCCTCTCTCCTTAGTGAATTAAGAATATCAGTCTGGTCCATTGCTTGTCCGCTTTCTACAGCAGCTACACACAACTAAGTTTTGTTCACTCACCCTTCACCCCTGGCACACAGAAAAACTGATTGTGTGAGATCTGCAAATAGACCTAATTAAATATATTTTTCCTTATGCTTGAGAAATGTTTATGAAAAGGTGTGAGGTTATGAATAAACAAAAAGTCGGAACAGTTGCAATGAACGTAGAAGATATTATGAGGAGGAAGCAATCTATTACACAGTTGAGGGAGTAAAGTTAATGTAATTTTTAATTATGTAAAACTGGTGTAACAGTTGTTGCCACATGTTCCACAGGGAACACAGGAAATATTAATTTGACATGAGGGCCAGAAATTGATTGGTCTTATCTTATCTTAACCACATTTGCAGTGAAGCGTCGTGGGGAGAATTAGTTTTCTATCTTGTGCCATGTGTGTTGCGCTTGACGTTGTCAGTCCATGCTTTCGCAGGAATTCTGAGATGTTATCTATCCATCGTGTTCTTGGCCTGCCTCGTGCTCTGCGCCCTGAGTGTCGATTATTGTAGGCACGTGATAGAGAAAATATAATGACAAGGTATTGATACTCACCTATTTCTTTGAGTTGGATGTAAGAGAACCATGTCTTGGTACAAATCCCGGGAAATCCAATCTCTGTCCAGGTTTGCTAAAGTGGTAAGTGCAAGAAGAGCTAATGCTGCATCACTGCTCTTAGACCAGAGTCGCAACACATTAATCCAACCTGACCAAAGACAGAAACCCAAAATGTTATAAATGTTGGAGAATTATTATTATTTGGTTACAGCATCACAAAAATGTGTTTTTTTAATGGCATATTTTTCAATGATCTCTGATCATGCGCTTAACTTACTGTGGACCACAAACTGGGCGGTCAGCTTCAGGTCTGTCAGGTTTCCCAAAGCTTAGTTTTCAGGTCGACTAGGTGTGGCCACATGTTGCTTCTCAGAATGGAATATTATGAAATGAGATACTTCAAGAACAGAGAAACTGGGCATATCTGGTTAACCTTTCTAACAGAACTCAAAATAGATGTGACAGAGAAAAAAAGTCTGTATAAAGGCATAATTTCTTCTTCTTCGAACACTCCACGTCGACCACTTGTTAACCACTCTGTGTGGTTTGTATGTGATCTGAGCCTAAGAGCGATTGTGCCAGTTATGCACATACTAGTAGGCCAGCACATCTGATTTCTGCGATGCTTTTTATTTACTATGGTAGCTTCCTAGGTCCTACATCAGTCGCCCCTTACGACATGCCTTGTAGGTTGCAGTGGTACTATTCTTTGCTTCCCTTGCAGATCCCAGTACCACACGGGCGAGGCATAATATAGATGGTGACATATGTTAAACTGGAATTAATCTCGGAGAACATAGAAGTACCCACTCAAAAGCTATATTCAACATTTAGCCTTCCATAAATGGCTATTGATTAACACTCTGTGAAGGCATAAGCGATCAGTTTCTTTCAGCAGATTGTGAGAGTATCAAACAGGTTATCTTGTTTCGCATCAGAACAGGACACAAGAGACAGGACAATCACCTACACAGAGAATGGCCCCCACCACCCTTATGTCTGTGTAGACATGACAAGACAGCAGCATGTTTGTTCATTTGCATTGTCAACACTGTCTCACAGAGATGTATGTCCACAGAAACCACTTGGGAATTTCGATGAACTCTCATGCATAGCAACATCCATCCAGGAAACATGACTCTGTGCTGACATTAGTAAAACAACAACAAACAAGAAGAAAAAAATGAAGTGAAGAATATCTTCTATAAGAAGTGAAAGCCAGAAAGAAAAAGGCATTAAGCTAAAAACAATTTGAAACAGAATAAAACATTCTGATACTAAGATGTTTCTAAATGTTGCTGAAGTGAAGGGACAGCAAGAGAAATAAGTAATAGCGATACCAAAAGAAAGAACAACAAATGTGACCAATGTCCTTTAAATCTTCTCATCAAATAAAATCTGAAATCAGAGGCTGCAGATCTCTTGTGTGGTGTCTGTGGCTTAGGAGATAGTGACTCGGTCTATTAACCCAGGCATTCTGAGTTCGAATCACGCTGCAGACAGTTTGCAAATTGTTTCGCGTGGATTTTTACAAAAGGACGATGGCACCACCGTTCTGAAAGCAATGGCAAACTACTGAACACAATAATGCCTAGAAAACTCACAAACAGCGTCAAAGCTGGGTTGATTCGCAAAGTCCTGTAAAGGATATGCAGTTAACTAATCAGAGACCTGCTTGATTCATTTATTCTGTATCTGCTTACCTGTGCTTACTATAGCATCCAACAAACTGCTCACTTGTGACAGATTAGATAGAATTGTAACAATAAATATCTGAACCCAGCTCTCAGGAATTTCTTCAAGTAAGCGCTGTAACACAGACAGACCATGGTTTTCCACAAATGCTAATGCATAATCTGGATTCTGAAATTAAAACAAGTCATTCCTATAATTAACTTTCACATGAAAACTGACTAAAATCGATCTCTATTCACTTAGGACTCCTCCACTAGTGCTCAGTTTCTATCATTTTTCTGAAAGTGCCAGCTCAGAGTTTACATATTTGTCTAGGAAAGGTGACAGTTAACAATGTCCTTTAACTCAGAAAGTATGGTACCCATTGGGACTTTTTTTTTTGGGGGACCAGGACTGCTGTACACCTTTGATTACTACTTAATGAGCCAGTCTCCAGTGAAGCAAACTATTACCAGGATCACCACTGTGAACTGAAGTTGGGTTTTTGTCATCAATTGTTTGTTATTCCTGACTTCTCTCATGTCATTCACTATGTCACATGTTCTGTGGTGGAACTAATGACTCCCTTGATGTAAACATTGAAGAATGAATGCAATTTTAAATCAGTTACTATTTTTCTCTGGAAGGTGAAAATCTATTTATAAAAGATCTAAAGATTTAACTGGCCTGTTTCGTTAAAATAGACATTCTGAATGCAGATGAGATATAACTTCTGCATTCAATATCTTCTTCAACTTTTCTTTAGACATGGGTCAACAATGCAGTAAGTGTGGCCAATATTCTTTGTGTGCCTTGCAGGCAACAAAATCTCATCCTCACCGGTGCTCAACTTGATACACACTGTATCTCACCTTCACCGGGTGCTCCAAATCTGATACACACTGTGTATCTCACCCTTCACCGGGTGCTCCAACTCTGATACACACTGTGTATCTCATCCTTCACCGGGTGTTCCAACTCTGATACATACTATGTATCTCATCCTTCACCAGGTGCTCCAACTCAGATACACACTGTGATCTATCCTCACCAGGTGCCCCAACTCTATACACACTGTATCTCATCCTTCACCGGGTGCTCCAACTCTGATACACACTGTGTATCTCATCCTTCACCGGGTGCTCCAACTCCAATACACACTGTGTATCTTATCCTTCCCTGTTCTTTGCTGGGATGTCTTTGGTCTGTCTTTCTTTCGCTTTCCACCTAAAGGCCACTGCATGACAGTTTTGTGATGGTGTTTGGATTGCTTCTAAGTATGTGACTTATTTAGTTTCAATGTTTGCATTTCACTACCATGTGTTACTTCTCCTAGTTGCACCTGTTTTAATTGTGTGTATTCAACATGTACAGTATTTATTATGCACTGTTACCATTACTACTATGTAGTACAGAAACATGGGCAATGAACAAGCAGCAAAAAGACAAGAATGATGTCTTTGAAGTGTGGATAGACAGAAGAGAAGCGACACATAAATAAAACACAGAGAAATTCCGTACAGATTATGAATTTAAAATGAAATATTAAAAGATAAAGAAAATAGAAATATTAAAGATAACAAATTTAAAAAATTGTTTAGTTTTATTGAAAAACATCTCCAATAGCTGTGTTATGAAAAAGCATATTTAATTGGTATACATAGCATTTAATATTAACGTACGGATAAAACAATGTGCTAAGACATATTACACTAGTAACATCTGTTACACTAGTAACAACTGTTATAGGAAGGAGAAGATGGAAATATGTTGGGCATTAAGAAGAAATGATCAAAGAATAACAAAGCATGCATTGAAGTGGGAGGCAAAGGGTTCAAGAAAGAGAGGACACCTTATGGATACAGTGAAACAAACTTTGCTGAGACTGGCACGAATATCACTCAATTCCATGGAAGAGATTGAGAGAGTTGTCAAGGACAGAGCGGGTTGGAGAAATTACTCGCAGGCCCTACGTAATGTATAATGGTACAAGAGAAATATATATATATATATACTCCTTTGACATAAATAAACCATAAAGAAAGATTACAACATTTGAGATTCAGTAAATCTTGTATGATAAAGATCTTGTGATAGATATATATATATAAAAGACTTATAATTATTTATTTGATAGATATTTCCTAGTATATGTACATAAATGCATAAAATTACAACTTACAGATGTATATGCTGCTATGCCTTCCAAACAAAATTCAATTGCTTGTTCCTTCTTCTTTTCATCCTCCCCTGGGAGTGAATAACTGTGTGTCAAGAATTCCATCCCTAATGGATCTCTCTATCAAGATAATATAAGCAGAAAATTTGAACTTGGTTACAGTGTTGTCATACTATTGGATTATTATCTGTCCACAACAGTTTTCATAATTGGCTCTGGTAAACAAATAAAACAATAAACAAGTATTACAGGCATTCAAAGAAAACCAATTTACCAAACACAGGATTCGAGCCACAACCTTACTTCTTATGGTACACATTGTCTAGCCATGCAGACAAGTGTTTTTTTTTCAGAGCAAAACCAGTTAGCTCTTCAGTAAGCAGAAGATACATGATTTTTGTCATCATATGTTATCAACAGAACATGCTAGTGGCTGGTTTGGACATAAGTTTTGTTCAACAGTGCTTTCAAGAACAAATAGACAAGTGTTTCTTTAATGAACATGAGGGAGACTGAAGTAGAGACATGCAGGTGGCTGTTGAATGAACATGAGAGAGACTGGTGGAAATACACATGTGGTTTTTAACCCTTTTATCTGCCAGCCTGCCCAGCATGTTCGTAGCGCTTTGGACTACGGGTGATAAGTCCTCTGTGAGTGCGGGTTCAATTCCGCGGGATGGCAGAAAAGCCACAGGTTTCCCAGATTTACGGTGTTCATGGCACCAAACTGAAGGGTTATGATGTCCATGGCACTGAGTCGAAGAGCTGAAAGCTCAAGTGCTTCTGGATCGAAAATAAAACCCTTTATCAAGAAAAGGCAAAACAGAAACAAAATAAATGAAAATGACTGACTAAACGATATATACACAACACACATATATCTTTATATATATATATATATATATATACCATATATATATTGTTGCACTAGATTTTCATAGGGCTTCTGACATACTTTTAATTCTTAGGTTATTCTCTTTCCCATTTAGTTAAAAGCTTATCTGATACTGCTGAAAATGTATATCAGGAGAGAGTCTATGCTTATTTGATGACAAAAAAAAAAAAATGTGTACACTGTTAAATTCATAACTCTCATCTGTTTGCCTCAAAGTTAACACTTCCTGGCAATTCTGGTTTACATAAAAGGGGTATAATATTTGTCACAATTATGTTTCATTGGCAGTAGCGGTCTGTTCTGAGACATAAAAGGGCACAGAGGTATAATATTTGTCACAACTATGTTTTATTGGCAATAGCGGTCTGTTCTGAGTGAATTTCCTGTTTCTTAATAACGTTTTTTTCTGACATGAGACATTTAAGAAACATTATTCTTCTTCGAACGCTCAATATTGACCATTTGTCAACCACACTGTGTGATTTGTCAACCACTTTGTGTGATTTATCAACCACTCTGTGTGATTTGTCAACCACTCTGTGTGATTTGTCAACCACTCTGTGTGATTTGTCAACCACTCTGTGTGATTTGTCAACCACTCTGTGTGATTTGTCAACCACTCTGTGTGAGCCTAAGAACGATTGCACGCTGTGCCAGTTATGCGCCTACAGGTGGCCAGCACATCTGATTTCTGTGCTGCTTTTTATTTACTAGGGTAGCATCCACAGGGTCTACATCAGTCGTCACTTACGACATGCATTGTAGCTTGCAGTGGTATTATTATTTGCTTCCCTTGTGGCCCCGGTACTACACGGGTGCAAGAAACATTATTCAAGCAGCACAATAATACACGGTCAGAAACCAGATGTCTTCTTCAGTATTCATGTTTGTGATCGTCTTAGATCTTCAGGCTGTCTCCAGGGTGAAGTCCATCATCCTTTTCATGACTACACTGGCAGCAGCATAGCTTCTGTCTCAACTTAGCACCCTCAGGATAGATATTCTTTCTTCTTATTGTGTTTGCTCACTATAAATTCAGGCATAGTCAAGCATAGCAAGTCATAGTCTGGTATGGTGATTCTGACTGATTTTTGCACGAGATCTGCTTTTTCCTTTTTATCACTGTCCACCTCCATATAGGTGTGCCAGCTCCAACTTCAGAAGTATTTGAAGTTAAGATCATAAAGTAATGATCTGAGCTGAACAGATCTAATATGGTAGGTCAATATAATCTCGATAGTCCCAAGTATTTAGACCCTCAAGTAATGATCTGAGCTGAAAAGATCTAATATGGTAGGTCAATATAATCTCGATAGTCCCAAGTATTTAGACCCTCAAGTAATGATTTTGCTGAACAGATCTAATATGGTAGTCAATATAACTGATAGTCCAAGTATTTAGACCTAATGATCTTAGCTGAACAGATCTAATATGGTAGGTCAATATAATCTGGATAGTCCCAAGTATTTAGACCCTCAAGTAATGATCTTAGCTGAACAGATCTAATATGGTAGGTCAATATAATCTGGATAGTCCCAAGTATTTAGACCCTCAAGTAATGATCTGAGCTGAACAGATCTAATATGGTAGGTCAATATAATCTGGATAGTCCCAAGTATGTTTAACAATTTCAAATGGAAATTAATTTGTTTATGAAACCTGCTTTCATGTATCATAATCTAGTATAAACAATGACACAGTGTAACAAACACTCATTTTTAGGGAAATGAAAAAGAATAAAAGACATAAAATGACCAAGCAAAATTTAAAAAATATTTTTCATATCAACAAATAATTTGGCCTGAGCAGAACTTTACCACCTTAACAGTCCTTTGAAGTTTCTCCCTCATAGGCCAGATGTCCAACCTGTGCAGCCATCATGCTCAAGTCATCAGTTACACCCTGAATCCATCTTCTTGGTTTTCCTCTTCTCTTTTCCAGGATGCCTCCTTCCATAATGGTCTTCTCCAACCCTTCATCTCTTTATATTTTCTAAATACTTCAATTTTTCTAATTCTTATTTGTAGCATTAGCCCAATAGTATGAGAAAGTTACTGACTTCCAAACAAATCACAAACAGGCTAAAAATTAGAATGATCAAATGATATATACATCCTATATTAATGTATGGCTCGAAACATGGACAATGAACAAGCAGTTAGAAGACAGAATTGATGCATTTGAGATGTGGATATATAGAAGAATAGGCAGAGTTTCATGGACAGAAAAACAGACAAATAAACAAGTTTTAGGAAAACTAGGCATGAAGAAACAATTATTAAGAGAAATAAAATTCAGACAAGTAAAGTATTTTGGGCACATAAAAAGACATGACACCATGATAAAATCTTTACTAGAGGGGAAAGTTGAGGGGGAAGAGCAAGAGGAAGACCGAGAGATAAGTGGGAAGGAAACTTTAAGAAATGGACAGGTTATAGTCTGGCAGTGTTCAACACCAAGGCAAAAGACAGAGGATGCTGGAGATTCATTGCAGCCAACCTTCGATGTGGAGATGGCACCTGATGATGATGATGAGCATTAGCCAGTTTTCTTTGATTTGGATAGATCTATTTGTTCTCTTCTCTGTCCATGATATGAAGGACTCTTCTATAACACTTATTTTCAAAAGCACACATATATTAATATACCCACCTGAAAAAGATAATCATGATCCAGAGATATAAACCGATAAAACATGATACAGGAATTGACTGCAGGAGGTATAGGGAGTTTAGACAACTGCTCTTTCAGGTCATACAAGATACTGTGCTGTAGAAATTCAATGATAGCAATTCAATGAACTTGTAGAATTAATGTAGTGGTAAGTGTAAGTAAAAGTAAAGGAACCCTTTCATACCTCGTGGTATATAGGTCAATACAGTATTAGGACTGTATTTTTCATTGACCGTCGGCACACGATGGGTGATGTGGTCAGCATCACGCCGCCGCCTTTACTTTCCCAGAGCATGTCTGGTACCCACTTGAGGCTGGGTCAACCTGAGAGTTGTCGCGGTCGGGAAAATTTCACGCACACTGCGGAGTTGAACCCAGACCACCAGCCTTGAGAAGCGAGTTCACAAACAACTAAGCTACCGCAACTCTCAGTGCTAAGTGTACTTTATTCATTAATGTGAGGTCGCAGGATCAAATTCTAGTGGGGTCACAGATAACGAAATTGATAAAACTCAATGTTAGTCACCATATGCCATAAAAATTGTAAGTCCAAGGTCAGCTTGGCCAAAAAATATTGGTGTGCTCATCGTATAGTTGGACTAGAGGAGACCCTGATCCTTTACTTGTAGATCTAAATTACAAGTAGCTCTGAAGTCAAAGTAAGTCTTGTCTGAATAGCTAGTGACACTGGTGATAAGAAAAGCATGTCTTCATGCAAAAATCAGTCAGAGGCAGCACATTAGGTGCCATAACTATGCCTAAATTCATAGCAAGAAAAAAAACCATTCCAATGGGTGAGGAATTTATTTCAACTGCAATGACTCTCAGGTCGACCCAGCCTCAACTGCGTACCTGAGAAACACTGGTAAGCAAAATTGGCTGTCATAATGCTGACCATGTCATCGATTGTGTGCTGCTTGTCAAAGATACAAGCTTAACACCGCATTCCTTGCTGTAAATCACTTATGAAAATGGGTTCTATACTTTTTTCCCTGAACTTGTAACATGATACTCAATTGTATGGCAAAAAGTTTACATTATTTAAATATCACAGGGAAAGGAAAAGAACATAAGACTAAATATTGAAAACTGACATACAGAAGTTAAAAAATCAGCATGTGATGTATGTAAACATAACCAGTTTCTAAAATATTTAGTTAAACTAAGTTCTCTATTTCAGATAAATATAGGAGTAAAACATTCTGCTTATACGATGGATCATTCTGCTGTGTCTATCCCTTTCCCCACACACCAGTATCCTTTATCAGATATGAGCTCAGTTATCTTCTCCTGAACATCCCACTCCCATCCCCTCTCTGGTGCCATTATACTTGGTCACTTCCCGAATTCCTACCCAATACCTTAAGCAACATAACATGAAAATCGTTGTTATTGGCTCATGTTAAGCGGAAGGTCACCAGCCCTGTCAACCTAGGCCCCACATGCGACCATTGTCATCATATATACAATGTCCACAAACATGCGAGTAACTATTTAATATCGTCCTTCAATGTTAGATCTATGTTTTAGTTTATTTAGTATTTCTTGTTTGTAATTTGTTTTCTTTATAAAGACCTATGGTCAAAATGTCAGATGTTGTCATTTTACATATTTCATTATTAATTTTTCCTTGCTCATGTAATACTGGCATACACATGTCCTCGTCCATATTGACCGTTTATTCAGTATTACCGCAGTCTCCCCATGGTTTTCTCTAGATCTGATCTGATCCGGTCTGACCATCGCAGATCTGTAGGTTTCCGTACATCATATTATAAGATGAATATAGTTTATCTTTATGTTTGTTCTGTGATATGGTGTCCAACAATCATGTTTTCTATTCTCTACAGCATTTTCTCCATTATCATCCGCATGTTCTCTATCAGAGTGTCTTCTAGTCTTACTTTAACTAAACAAAATGCCCGCCTGCCCAGCTTGTTCATAGCGTTTTGGGATGACAGGTGATAAGCCCTCTGTGAGTGAGGGTTTAATTCCTGGCTGGAAGAAAAACTACAGGTTCTCCAGATTTACAGTGTTTTTGGCACTGAAATGAAGGGTCATGATGTCCATTGCGCTGAGCCGAAGAGCTGAAAGCTCAAGTGCTTCTGGATAAAAAACAAACAAAAAAACTAAACAAAATAACATATAATTTGATATAAAATTTCTCCAGGTGATATATGAAATACTGAAGATGCAAAAATTATCAGTCAGATTGCTAACGCAAAATTAGCAAAACCAATAAAGATAGCTAGTTTTATTCCCCACCAATTTTTTTTTTTTAAATCGGAAATTGACATGATCCCATATGCTAAAAAATTAGCAAGATCAATAAAACTAGCTAGCAAGGAATGAAAGATGAGAACAGTTAAAAATACTAGTAATACCTTTGATGGGTGAAGTTTTGGCTGAGGTAGAAAATATCCATCATTTGCATGAGGATACCTGGCCAAAGCTGTAGTAGTGCGATGATCACAAGCCTGGGCTACTAGTCTGTACTTGTAACCTGAAAATTACAATTCATTCATTTATTATTCCATACACGGGTCAACATTTACAGCCCTTCTTGTATTTGTAGTCAGAACTGACATCATGCTTCTGTATATCTCAGAAGATGTGATACTATAAAGTGGGTTTTATGTAGGGATGCTACCCTAGTAAATAAAAAGCAGCGCAGAAATCGGCTGTGCTGGCCTACTTGTAAGTGCATAACTGGTACAATGTACAATCACTCTTAGGCTCAGATCACATACAAATCACACAGAGTGGTTGACAGGTGGTCGATATGGAGCATTCAAAGAAGAAGAAGGATACTGTTATTGTAGTCCTTGCACAAGTCATCCATATCCGTTTCTTCAAGTCTGCGGATATCTTCAAAACTGATGCCATCAAGCCGGGAGTAGAGTCTATTGATACCAGAATAACACTAGAAAGTAAAGGTGGCTTATGTGCTGTTGAAAACATGACTCATGACGTGCCAATGGTCAAGGAAAAATATAAACCTAGCAGAGTATTTCCCAATATTTTTTTTTTTTCCGATCCAGAAGCACTTGAGCTTTTTCAGCTCTTCGGCTCGGTGCCATGGACATCGTAACCCTTCGGTTCGGTGCCACGAACACCGTGAATCTGGGGAATCTGTGGCTTTTCTGCCTGCCCACGGAATTGAACCCGTACACACAGAGGGCTAGTCACCCACAGTCCAACGCGCTACGAACACGCTGGGCACGCGGGCATTTCCCAATATAATAATAATAATTCCCCTTGTACTGTTATACGCTACATAGGGCCTGCAAGCAATTTCTCCAGACTGTTCTATCCTGGGCAACTCACTCAATCTCCACTATGGAACTGAGACTGATATTACTTGTCTCTCTCAGCAAAGTTCATTTTAGGGTCTCCTTAGGTCGTCCTCTATTTCTCGAACTCTTTGCATCCCACTTCAATGCCTGCTTTGACATTCTTTGATCATTTTTTCTCAAGGTATGTCCAACATATCTCCATCTTCTTCTTCTTATAACAGTTGTTACTAGTGGTTGACCAGACATTTCTCTTGTTTCATCACTTCTCATGATATACCTCAATATACTCATGGAATTAAAACAGATTCATTATTTTAAACAAAATATTTCGATCTAAATTTGCTCCCCCTTTAACCCCTACCCACTTAGTCAGACCACAGGGATGAAGTAAGAAAACATTTGCTCTATTTCTGGAGTGTCTCTTTTACAAACACATCACATAAAAACAAAAACACAAATGAATTTATAATCTGACATATCTGTTGACAGCGCCATTTATTTTGCACTTGTTTGGTACATTGCACTTACTATCCCAATCAACTTTGCCTGCAAGGGAAGCAACACCCATTTGTCTAATCCAAAAGTTTCTTGATCTTGCAAGTTCCAACAAAACCCAAGGGTCATCACTCTTAGACTGCTCCCATGGAAACAACCAGTCTGGATATCAGTAGCATAAAAAACATTGAAGAGATTAACACACAAAAATGAATCATGTGAAAAGTAGCAAGCAAAAATACTATATTTAGCATTTATCATCATCATCAAGTAGCTTGTCTTTTCCCGGAACTTGACTTTGGTAGAGATTAAGTTGCAGTCATATGTTCTTCAGCTAGGATGGTTTTTTAAATTTGTCAGATTGTATTTTGCAACAACTTCTACTACAATCTAGCTAGTCACAAAACAATATAAAGCCTAATTTAAAACTGTTATCAATACAAAGTTATAGTGCACATTTAATCCTGTCACATCCCTAACATTGTCTAAATATGTATTGCATGTTTATTTTTTTATACCTAATTGTAATGCTCAGTGATCTCCTATGATAGAAATAGAAGACAAATTTTTAAAAATTTTGCAGTTTTTAAAAAAAAAGTATGATATTAAAAAAAAAAGGCATTCACAAAGAACACACTTGAGAACATGCACAAATAAAATGAATCACTGAAATTTATAGATATTACGCAAATATAGTCTATTGTCTATTTCCAGGTGGATGATGTAGTTGGCTGTCAACTCTTGCCGTTAAGCGTAGGGAAGGAGCTTTAATTTGAGTTCTAGGGCCAGATGAGTCGCCCTTGTTGTGTTATATCCGTGTTTATGTAGTGTGGTCTTGATATTGTCTATCCATCATTTTCTTGGTCTTTCCTTAGCTCTAGTACCCGATCTCTTTTATTGTATGCTGTTATTGGTGGTTGGTTGTATTTCATTCTCATTAAATGTCCAAACCACTGCATTTGTTGTCTTTTGAAGAAATATAGTAACTCTATGAAAAAGATGAATAAGCAGAAACAAACAGTGATGCTAAGTGTATTAGGAAAATGTATGTAGATGTTCAGACTATGTGGATGCTGTCTAAAGATCAAATGATCAGAAATGGTGGACAGAGATGATAAAAGTAATTTACATACCCCAAATTTTATTGACATTAAAGTTGATGATGTCTGAGACATACATCAAAACTCTGCTGGAAAGCTCTGAAATAAAACCAACAAAAATTGTAATTACTGTCTGTAGTACCACTTTTTAAAGCAGTGTAGGACAAGTTGGACGAGAGCCTGAGGAATTTAATGGTTGCCTGGCTAGTGCAGTCACAGTGAAGCTGTTTAGGTTAGGATATTTCATTTATGTCCAAAATAGAAAAAAAACTCTTTTGCGGGTCTCTCGCATGGGAGCTGCGCTGCGCTCTAATCCATTTGGCCAGAAGGTAATACTGAATTGTGAATGTATGTTTCGTACATTGAGTCTTCATGGCATGAATCTTTAAGATTATACTCAGGTTATTAGTTAATAGAATGACATTCACTGCACTTGTCAGACCCATGGTGCTCAATCTTTTTCAACAGACAGCAAGCATGCATGATGATGGTTCCTGTGTCTTGCTGACTATACAATATTTATCTCACCTTGCAGGTGTATCTTTTTATTCATGCTATGCTAGTCTAAAAAACGTATCTTTATAAGATGTGAGCTCCAAGAACCACTATTTGTGGTATAGGTGCTATTGCCACCCTATATATATATATATATATATATATATATATATCCATATACACAATGCATAAGCTCTAAGAGAGCACTCTCCCTCAAGGGTACAAGAGGAACAAGACGAGATGATATACATATATATATATATATCTATATATCTATTATATATATAGATATATAGATATATATAAAGCAGAATGAATATCAACGACAATGTAACAGATGGGGACAGAGAACAGGAAAAAGAATACCAATAATTTTACAAAATGACAATACCAGTGGAGAATGAAAATAGAAGAAAAAAGTAAAGAAAACAAACAATACTACACATATCCAACATAACTGCCCATATAACATGAATGTGCAAGTGATGGTAACAATGAGAGAGCAGACAGGCTTGCATCAGTAACACTTATAGTCAAGGTGTTGAAGAAACATATGGGAACATACTACAGCTGCTTTACAACCACCTGTTACATGAGGACACTACAACTGATGATGCATTTATATTGTGATTGAGGGAATTCGGAATCAAACATTGAACGATTAGAACTAGGCATCCAGGTGGGGAGGAGAAGAAAAAGAACAGCAAGTGTTTAACCAGTGAGACATGGAAATCCAAAGCATGCACACCTTTCAACATCTGAAGTGAGAGACTAAGCACATACAGGTCTTCTTGACATGCTATCAGATCAGCTCAGTAATCAATTACATCGTCTTCCACTTCTTCAGATTTCCAAGCCATTTAGTGGTCAATGCTGCAGATATCACCTGCTTCCATTCATTTCTGTTCTACGCCTTCTCCTCTCAGTGGTTGACTCCTAGTATTTCTAGGTCTACTTCAATGTTATCCCTCTATCGTTTTCTTGGACTACCTAAGTCTCTTCCTATCATTTCTTTTGTTAATGTAACTGTAGGCTTTCTGTTTTATCTTACCAATTTTTCAATATGCCCTAGCTATATTATCCTATTTACCTTTATGACGGTGGTAAATATAGGCGGTGATTTAAACACATTATAAATATCCTTATTGTTTCTCATTCTCCGTGATTTTCATCCTTGCTGGGCCCCACAGAATCATTTAAAACTCTGTTTTGAACAGTCATAAGAATGTTTCATCTTGTTTTGTTGCGCTGCAGATTTTGGGTCCATATAAAACAATTGGTCTCATTAATTACTTACACAACATATATAAATAAAAGTTAAGGTTAGATCTTGTAGAAAATAATTTAAAATATTGAGGCAAAAGAGCATAAAGTTTGGTGAACAGGAATGGGAATTAGAAAGAAAGAAAAACAACACTGAGGGAAAAAAAGATAGAACAAACTATATTTGCAATTTAAAACTCAGCAATGCTAAGTTATTATTCAGCATAAAAAGTTTCTTTCTAGCAAACAACATATTATACGAAATATTCTTTAGTTTGTCACTTTTGATGCTTACAATACTGTTGATCTTCTTTTTCTCTAATCTAGTTTTGCTGCACAGCGTCAGGATAAGAAGAGATTTATAGAACAGGCTTTTGTGTGTGCTTCATAGAGTGTTTTTTGCCGCTTCTGTTATCTCTGAGGTCCACATTTTGCATGGCCTGCCTTTTGCTTTGTATCCACTGTATCGGAGTGAAATTGCTCTTTGAGGTGCACTTCTGGTGGTAATCTGCTTATGTAACCGAACCATTTAATATGTTGCTTCTTGATGAAGTTCAGTATTGATGTTGTACCCAATTTTTTCCTGATGTCTTCATTATTAAACCGTTCTCTTCTTGATAATTCCAGTATTCTGCATAGACACTTCATCTTTGTTGTCACTAGTTTACTTCTATCATTTGATATCAGCATCCAGGTTTTGGCACTGGTAGCATAATGTGGGGAGAAAGATGGTATTGAACATTGCTCTTTTTGTGTTCATGGTGACATGTTTGCATTTTTAAATTTGTGCCATTTGTCCTATTATTTTATTGTTTATCTACAGCCTATATGTGTTACTCTAACCACATTTCTCTATAATACTAGGTAGCAATACAAAACAATACAATATACAGATCACATTTCTGATGACTAACAATTGTTTATGTGTACATAGAATGAAACTAAAGTAACATCTGCACACAAAAAGTACAATGTGCAAGAAAAAAAGTAGAAATGTATCAAACCAGTATGATGTGGCACAGTAGTGTAGACAGGCCAGTCGTTTTCTAGTCCAACACAAAGGCCATCTGAATCTATCACACTTGTTAGAATCCTCTCATTCACATTTTTAAGTACACTACCACAAAATCTTGTCCATTTTATTTTCTCACCAGAAAGCAGGAGTGTGCCTCTGTACAAAAATAAAAAAAGAAGAAACAGATCATAACTGCAAAGATATACAACTAAATGTGTTTTGTTGTGACCAGGGAAGATAAATCCGATAAGGTTGTTAGTTTTTATAGTGCCTATATTTTTTAATGAGATGATCTTCCCAAATTGTGAGGGCTTTGTCTGCCCTTGGTTATGGAACAGCACATAATCAATAACATATAAAAGAAAATTTATAAAATTCTAAGGGAAGCTCAGAGGCATATAAAATTAAAACATAGTAATGAGTGAAAGTGATTTTGACAATGGGTTTGTTTATGTAAATAGAAAACAGTACATTTTGAAGATATAAATACTTCAGGGATAATAATCAGGTTGAACTAGTAAATCAACAAAGCATGAGTTTGCATAATGAAAACTTACCCACTTCCTACAGCAGTCAAAACAATAACCCCTAAAAAGACACAAAAATTAATCATTGAGCAATTTAAATATGCATATTTTGAAGAAATGTCATGAATTAAACTAATCATTAGAACACTGGTTCTCAAATGGTGTGCCCCGTGTCCATCATAGGCACCCTAGGAAATCCCATATCAGGAGTCGGCAATGTGGTGCGAGCAGGCAAATGCAAAAGCACATCAGGCAATAAAAATTTGCCAAAGCACATCAGGCATATGCTTCTCATAGGTAGAAAATATATATTGAATAAAGATACGTAGCAATTTCAAATTATTTCTGTATTTCTTTGCTTTTTGCATCTTATTTATTAAGTTTTTGTGAATAGTGTGCCTACTATTTTTCTGTAGGACTTCAAGTGTACCACGACTTCAAAACATTTGAGAACCATTGCATTAAAATAACTCTCAGAATGAAACACAATAAAATGGATAAATTTGAAAACAGTAATTTCTCTAACACATATGCTTTCATTATATGTTTCCAAATTTTGCTAATATCTTTTCTTCTTCTGCATTCTCACTAGATTGGGATTTCGGATTCTCTAATAAAGGCTCCCGTCTGTCTCAGATTATCAGCCACGCCATACAGTTTGTCTTGGATGCTGGTGTAAGTGGGCCACCTCTTTCTTCTCAAGTCTGCATTCTGGGGGCAGTTCTGTAGGATATAATTCCTATGATTTCTGTTTCAGCGTTTGTGCCAACCTCTTACCGCAGTAAAGTTTTGGCCACCCCCGTGATAGTAGGTCTGACATTCTTACTGCGTGGCTAAATCTCTGAGGCAGATTGGCGACCATAGAATCCATCATCCCATTCCTCATTGTGAGGGGTCGTTGCACCATGTTACGGCCTGGTGCATCCATTTTCTGCAAGCATTTCTTTTGGGTTAGCATTCCCTAGTGGATATGTGCATCCGATTTCAGCCAAACCTCCTTAGTTGCCTCTAACGACATGCGTGGCAGGTAACAGTGGTTCTATTCTTTACACCCCACAGTTGGGCCCCGGTAACCACTCAGGCGGTATCTTTTCTAACATTATCTTCTTCTGCATTTGTCCGATGTGAATTCGGACATAAGCCATGACACATGGTATGGCGCTTCTGACAGATTTTTGCATGAAAGACTGCTTTACCATTTGACTGGTGTCCCTCACCATGCAAGCGGGAATCTTCACCAACTTCAGAGGTTCTCTAACATTATGTGTTGCCAGGTTATATAAACATTCATGAATTCACATACCCCATATAATTGAGCGTTTCCTCTTCCGTGGTGTTGCAGCACACTTCAATGGACCCAATGTTTGCCGTTTAATGTGCCGCGAAAATATCCACTGAAATCTCTGACTTAGACTGCATGGTAAACAGGTCGTCCATGTAACACATCCATTCATCATTCAGAAAACATGTAGATTACACTGACAAAGAAATTAAAATACAACATCTCAAACAAACTTACTATTGCTATATTAAATTAATGAAACAATTTTATAATATCACCAGTTATTTATATGGAAACTATAGGGTTCTACTGAATGAAACTAGGCACCTATTGATCTACTTTGAGTGCAATAACATTAGTTACATTATTTGTTATTGAACAGATTTCATGACACTCCAGCAGACCCACAGGTACTTAGTCTCTGCCAGCAAATGTCTATACATACTGGTGGTTCCTGGTTGAACAAACTCCTAGCCTTATTCTACCCTATGAAGCCTTGATTTTGATATATGGGATTGAGATGTAAGCATTGTGTATTATATTAAATTGTGTACAAAACTGATGTCAAATATGACCCACATGTTACTATTTGGCCTAGCAAGATCGTGGACGCATGTTTGTGACAATTTGCTGTAATGTTTAAGTTATTTTAAACAGGTTTTTCTGGTCAAATTCCAAAAATCGTCTTTCCAAAATTATAGCAACAGAGCATGATATTGAACTAGTTCTGAATGATTCTGAAGACGCAATAATCTTAGATTATTAAAATAAGGATATTATAAGCAAATTAGACAATACTTTAGATAAAGATAAATTGTTTGAATCGATTAATGTTCAAGCTAGACTTATTCAATCTGGAGATCAGGATACAATACCTCACAGTGTATGGCGAAGGAAACAACCTCGGAGAACTCTTAAATGAACTTCTTTTTGCAGACGATCAGGCAATCATATCAACAACAGAAGAACAGCTACAACAACACATCAACAGACTCCAGTTAGCATGTAACGAATACAACATGAGAATTAACATCGACAAAACAGAAGTAATGACATTCGCCAGAGAGGAAAACACTACCAACATCTCCATCGATAATCATCTACTAAATCAAGTAAAGATTTCACATACCTGGGGAGCATTTTTTCAGCAAATGGAAGAATAACTAATGAAATTCAACACAGATGCAACAAAGCAAATCAAATGATAGGGCAAATGGCGCCAATTTTAAGATGCAAACACGTCACCATGAACACAAAAGAGCAATGTTCAACACAATCTTTCTCCCCACATTATGTTACCAGTGCCAAACCTGGACGCTGACAACAAACGATAGAAGAAAACTAGTCACAACAGAGATGAAGTGTCTACGCAGAATGCTGGGTGTAACAAGAAGAGACCGGTTGAGAAATGAAGACATCAGGAAAAAGTGGGTACAACATCAGTACTAGACTTCATCAAGAAACAACAAATTAAATGGTTCGGTCACGTAAGCAGATTACCATCAGACAGTGCACCCAAAGAGCAATGCTGCTCCGATACAATGGGTACAAAGCAAAAGGCCGCCACGCAAAAGATGGACCTCAGAGATAACAGAGGCGACGAAAGAGACTATCTACGAGCGCATACTAGGGCCCGTTTTAGAAATCTCTTCCTGACCTGACGCTGTGAGGCATACAGGATTCGAGAAAGAAAGAAAGAAAAGACAGTGTATGGCCCACATAATTTATCAAAGAAACTTTATACAGGTTGGTTTCTGGTACAATATGCTGCAATATCGAAGCCAATGGAGTAGGTCAATAACAAATTATAGAGCACATGGTTGTGCCAAATGGCCTAGTTTTTAATATCACCTGATGTGTTCTTTTTTTTCCCCAGGAGCACAGAGGAATATGTTTTTAAGATACATGTGGCCAGGGTTCAAAGGTTTCCATCCCTACTTGCTTAACACTTCATTCCAAATCCCTTCATATTCAGTATAGATGCATGATTAGTTACTATGTTCTCAACAGATGGTCTATACCGTAACACCAATATGTCCCTTTTATCCATCTTTAATATCTCAACTACAGGTGCTTTCAATGCAGGCCTGTCTGCTCTCTCACTACAGTGAACAACTGCATATCCAAAACAATAGATCCATTTAAGACCCCTGTACTATCTATAAATGATATCCACTCATACCGTAATTGGCTATCTTTAACTATTTGAGGAAAGAGCTGAGAGTCAAACATAATAAATGCCTCGTAAAGAGAGACTTAGAGAGTAGCAAAGGACAGCAGCAAAATTCTCAACCTTCATGCTTGTTCTTCCGCTATGAATTCAGGAATAGTCAGAGTATCTTATATGGCCCATCTGACAGATTTTGCGTGGATGCCTGCTTTCCTTATCAGAATCCCCCATCATTCAGATATGCCTTCAGAGCCACGACCTTCATTCTCATACTGGAAGCTCTGTGATGACCCTAACACATGCACTATTTTAGAAGACCCCAAGTCATATTTTTTCACTATCATGCATAGATAAATTTATGTCTACAACATTATCATCATTCCCAACATTATCCGCGGTTCACTAATTCTGAGGTACACTTCTCAATGGTCCAATCTTTACACCCCCTCCCAAGAGTAATGTTAACTAACCACAAATATTTATAAATCAAGACAGCACATATAACGTTAACAACATAGAGTACAATAATAGTTCTTCAATGCATGCAAAGATAACAACAGATCCTTGAGATGCGTTAAAAGTGATAATGCAAATTAGTGATAACAATATACTAACTGGCAGAAGATATTTCTTAAAAGTCAAAGAAGCGGACAAATATCAGCTGTGCAGCAGAATAGATAATTAAGTGACATATTTCTCCATCTTTATCATTATCTTTTTTTTTAGATCCAGAAGCACTTGAGCTTTCAGTTCTTTGGCTCGGTGCCATGGACATCATAACCCTTCGGTTTGGTGCCATGAACACAGTAAATCTGGAGAGCATGTGGCTTTTCTGCCAGCTCGCGGAATTGAATTGCACTCACAGGGGGCTTGTCAACCATCGTCCAACGCGCTGGGCAGGCGGGCATCATTGTCTTTAAACTATATTCATTTAGTTTTGTCATGTATTTCAGTAGTTATGTTAAGCAGTACATTACAAACATGATGTTGACAACACAGTATTTGTATCAATGTGCATCTAAAAGGCTGCATCCTTCACTCAAGTGGTGTGGAAATATGTGTTTTGTGGGATGGTTGTCTTATAGTGTGATTAATTATATAAAAATCAATATCCCAAATCTCAGGGATTAACAAACATTATTGGGTGCTGATATCTGGGCACGTTTTTCTGTGCAAAATTTAGATTATATCCCTTTAACACTCCATCATGTATATTAGTTACAGCCCCTAATACTTGGCCACTGTCTATTTATTCATCATGTTTATTAGTTACTGAGGATACAATGATGCAGTTTAAAATATACCTCTTTATTATTTTTTTTATACTTCTTTGAAAATCATAAAATAATCTACATGTGTCTATTGTTTCTAAGAAATTTGCAAAATCTTAAAAAGATTGATCCATGTGAACTGCCAAAATAAATGGCACTGCAATCAACAAAGTGAAAAAATTCAAATACTTAGCAAGCTCATTCACAAAACATGGATGACTAGACAAAGAGATAGAGGTTAGAGTGTAAAATGCAAATGATGTAACCTACCAGCTAGCCTCATTATTAACTCACACAAGCATCTCCCTGACAGCTAAAGAATAGATGATCAGCAGCCTTTTCATGCCTAGTTTGTGTTAACAGAACCAAACATGGACAATGAGCAAAGAGCAGTCGACAAAAATAACTACATGTTAAATGTGATGCCTATGAAAAGTTACCAACAACACCAGAAAATACAGGGTCACCAACATCAGCATAAGAAACCTTGCACGGAAACTTGCTTGAATTACATTGAGAAACAAAGAACGAAGTAGTTCTGCCACTTAATAAGAATGCAACCAAACTCCACTGAATCCAGTCTTTGAGTTTTCTACATCTGAACAACAGGAAAGAAGGTGAGAGGAAGACCACAAAAAATGGTTAGATGGCACAGCAGAACCCTGTCAAAAACCAAAAATAATGAAATGATCACCCAAGTCGGAAAACCATGACTCTGGACAACATCCGACACTGAGCAACAACCGACACTGGGAAACAACCAGGTAGCAGTGTGATGACAAAATAGTTATATGCTTGAATGTTAATATATCTTTATCTACATGTTGAATACATTTTGGTCCATTCCTTTATTTGATCAACTTCCATTAAACTTTTTCCATAACTTGTTTATGATATTATATTTTCCAGATATACAAAGTCACACGTTTCTCGTTATCAACTCCAACATTTCCTTCATTAATTATTAATACATGATATTGATTGTTTCTTTTTTCGATATTATTGATGTGTGAGTGTGTGTAGAGTGTAGTTCATAATTTAATGTTTATCTTGATCTGTCAATCATTTTTCGCTCACACACACAGCTAATATACAGACTAATAGGCAGTTAATATATTGTGATCGAGTGTGTGAACTGTCCTTGAAGTGAGACTCGGCTGTGTGAGAGTTGAAAACAACTTGTCTTACTAGTAGTCTTAGCTACTCTAACAGTTAGTAGTTAACAGTTTTAACACTATCATATATTATATTGATACTCAGGAGTGAGTCAGGAGACTCAAACTGTGATGCAACACGGCAACTAATTACATATATCTTAAACTTATTATCTTATCATTATGTTGTAAAAAAGAAGTACTCCATTATTAATAACAATCTCACTTCCAATTCGTTAAAGTCATTGGATTACATTCAAACTTGTCGTAATCATGTCCTTTAACCTCTATAATGTTTTACACATCAGTCAACATGATAACGCACATGTATTTTATTTTGACGTTAAGTTTGCTGCAATCGTAAACAAAGGGAGCTCACTTACGAACCAAAAATATATTTTGATAATAGTGACTGGGAATGATTTCCCCTTCATTCCCAATTAAATAACACGTCTGCATTAACCAGTACCACAAAACCCATGTGATAAAGACAACGGCAACGGTTATCATGAGTTCTACGTTTATTGTTTTAGGTATTTTCAAAATGTATATTAGTGTTTAAACATAGCACCGCTTATTTGTTTACATATATCGTTCATTATTTTATATTTTTATGTCATAATGCGAGGCGTGAGAATGACACAATCACAGTTGTTGTGAGTTAATAACTTTTAATCAGTAATTCAGATCACTCACTCACAGTCACTGCATAATTGTGAAATGATACGCCTACGCACACATCATAATTATATTGTTCATATGTAATATATAATTGATGCTAATAAATGTCATGTATTGATTGAGTTAGTATGGTTGTATTGTTCAATGTTGTGATTGGGGAATTACTGAGTGAAAGAAAGCTGTCACTCTTGTCTAAAGTCTAATGTCTTTCTTCTGCATCGGGGACGGGGAGACATCATCAGACAATAGACAATATGCATATCATTATCAATCAGATAGCCTAAAACTTAAAAGAGTCTGTCAGCTAAAAACTCATTATTTCTTGATACTCATTCCAATCATTCGTCCATTTTAGTATATGTCTCATTCTGCTTTATAGTTTTTGTTCCTGATAATCCAAAGGACCTATTTTTATTTTGCATTTCAAATATATTATTAAATTATATAGCAATATGTAAGTTGTAACTAACAGTAAGTACTAAGTTGTAACTAGTATTTGAATGTTGTGGTAGTAGTAAAACTCCTACTATTTAACTATTATATGTTAGTGTAGCTTGTAATTGTCACACTCACAGTGTCCTATTTTTGTTGTAAACCTCCATCATCAGTATCACCATGTTATTGTCAGCATTGTTGATGATGTTCTTAGTTCTGTGTTCAATTTTGCCGCAGGTACTGACCACATTTTATTCCTGATTCCCTAGTCTGACAATAGGCTAACGTCACCAGATATTCTAAGTTCATCAAGTAGCTTTTCCCATCCGAACTTGGCTCCCATGACAGCAGTCCTGAAAAACTCTGTTCTGTGCAAGTTCGTTTGCATCAGCAGCAGTCATTCTCAGATCGTCAATGACATCTTGCACACATTGTCTTCTAGGTCTTCCTCTCATTCTTCTTCCAGGTACCATTCCATCCAAAATTATTTTCTTACGCCACTCATGTCGTTTGATGTGTCCGAAATATTACATTTTCCTTGTTTTTATGTTCTTTAATAGCCATATTATAAGTTAGGTTGGGAAATTAGAAAGTGTATAAGTACTATAATTGATTATATAACTTATAAAGTATAATTGAACACTAACAGAGTTACTCAGTATAAGTTTTCCTACATTGCTTGCTTGCTGAAAAGGACTGAGCACCTAGGAGCGCCTTAGTTCAGAGACATAGTTTAACTAGTTTTAAACATATATTTTATTATTATAGAGTAATATGTTATTAAATGTGACATAAGTATGTAGATTGTCACAATCATTGTGTTGTACCTGGTATGTTCGACTAATCGGTAGAAAAAAAAGTGACAATGTCCATTTTTGTCATTGTAGTGTTTCATTGAATGAGTGTTTAAAAATCTAGCAATTTATTTTTGTGATTATGTAGTGAAAACAACAAAAAAAAGCAGATTATTTTCACATGCACACTTTCAGGCACAGCCATCCTGGCGATCTTATTGGCAGGATACTTTGCACAGCATTACTTGCCCCCACCAAAACCTAAAGTAGTAGGAATGGATATAGGTTTGTATCCTCATGAATTGTTTATATTTAGTTAATAATTTATATATTTTGCTAATACTATAGCCATGATGCTGGAACCCACAAGGACAGCGAAAGAAAGGGAGGCCGAGAAATACTTGGAGACAGAGATGAATAATATAAAGAAGAGCTGGAGGGAGCTGTAGGAGATAGCTAAAGATAGGAAGACTTGGCATGAGTTGGTTGAGGGCATATGCCCCAATCTGGGTTTAAAAAGGCAAAGACAGAAGAGAGATAGCCATGATGGTCAATTTCCATATTTCAGGTGTTTATCAAATCACTTTTTAAATTGCATTTAATACATCATATAATTAATTATTCATCAAGATTACTCTCTAGTTTATCTTGTAATCTTTGGGGATAAAATTACAACCACTGCTCCCTACTGTATATGTGGTAAAAGGCAACTGATTTAAGTTGTGATGTGATTAATTTTAAACTGTTTGGTATTTTGCAAATATAAAAGGGTTTTAAAGCCGAAAGATTGACTTCAATGCACCGGTTTTACCCCATATGGCTCCGCCCCTCTCTGCAGAAATGGCACGCCACCTGCAGAGAGTATTGCATAAAGCACGAACTCGTAGCTCCAGCAACAATCCTAGGGGTCTCTGGAAAAAAACTGCACTCGTGAACAGAACAACATTGAATATATAGACATATTTCAAGCGAACGAAAGGAAGGAATAAATTATAGAGCACTTAGTTGTGCTAAATAATCATGTTTTTAATATCATTCTGACATGTGCTGTTTTTGCTTTGGGAAAAGGGTTTTATTGTACAAATGGTTACAGATTCAAAGGGTTACAGATTTTAAGTCTCTGCTGCCTTGCAGAATCACTCAATTGGGGGAAAGACTAGAAAAAGCTGAGGCAAAAGTCCATAAGGCAGCAGAGTATTTTTAACCATTGCTCTGGCAACATCGGTGATACAAAATTGTACTGACTACTAGTACTGCCGTAAAGATATTAATGTGTGACAGAGAGATATATTGCATGGGCAACCGCCTACTTCCTTTATAAACTGCCTGAGATCTATGTGTTGCAAAGAGCACTTTGCTGGACCCCAGTTTATGTGGGATAAAAACACCTTGGTATACATAGTTGAGGAATACATGTCATTCCTTTATTGTGCATTATCATATCATAAATGATGACTGAAGAGGGGCTATGATGAAAGAATTCTCCTCTAGTGCATATCAAGTGTAGTTCATTGTTTTTATGCCAAGTGAAAATGTGCTTATGTTTTTTGTGCTTGTCAGGTTTTCAACTGGTGGGTCTAAGTTTACTATCTGGTTACTATTTTATTCTTAGCTTAGATAATAGCTTAACAGATGCATTAACCCATTTTAAACTTCTTTATTTATCTTTGAGAAAATTTATTTCTATGCAATATGTTTAGGAACCACATTCTCCTGTGTTGGTATATACCATGCTGTCAGTGGTAATGTGTCGATACTGACCACACAAGATGGTCACAAGTGTATACCTAGTTGGGTTGCTTTTGTGTGAGTATTTGGTTAATTTTGTATTATAGTTGTGCTTGTTATAAAGTTTTGTTTATAAATTCCCATATTTAGAAATAAAGTATGACTGGTACTAATGAAAAGATTAAACAAATAATCAAATCATTTAGTCATTTAATCGCAAACTATTTTCCAGTGCATGTAATAAAAGTGATAATATTTTTATTTAGCATATACTCTCCAGGATTATGAAGTTCCCAGATAACACATATATAATATAATTCCTGATTCAGCAATTCAGGTAGTCACTTGTTTAGCTCAGCTTGGGTATGATCAAATCTGGAATGTCCAAAAGAACCTGGAGGAGAACAGTAGAACAAGAACTGAAAGTAATCACATCATTACAGAGGACGGCCAGGAACAGAAGAAGAGTGTGCAATTGTTGCTGCGATGGCATTACAAAGCGAAAGAGAGATGTATATATTATATGACAGAATTGAGAGCCATAATAACAAAGTGGTTAGTGCACTTGCTTTGTACGTTCTTGATTTCGGGATCAAATTCATCAGGTGGAGTATGATATTCTTCCCATGGAACAGCTCTTAGGTTGATCCAGCCTTAATTGGGTACCAGAGAAACATTGAGAAATATAGGCCGCCGGTTGGATATTGACCATGTCACTCATCGTGTCTCCTTGGTCAAAGAAAAATAAAGGCCCAGCAGTGTATTCTCCAATATACTTCATGGTAGAAAAGTATTTTTACTTATACAGTAGAACCCGGTTATGTCGTCGGCCTAGGGGTTTGCCAAAAAGCGTCGGGATAACCGATGATCGAGATAAACGAAAACCAATATGGTGGCAAAATATTAACATGTGCTTGAAATTTCTTTATGTACATGATGTGCGTTAATAAATGAGAATGTACATGCACGTGTTATTTGTTTGATGAAGCGATCGGCATGCTATAAAAATGTACATACATGTTTGCTAACAACAAAAGGCATATGTGCACCAACTAACAGCAGAAATTTACCAATATAAAATAAAAACCACCGTCGATTCTCGATACAAACCTTTATTTATACAAACTGACACAGCTCTGAAAAGTATCGTACTGCTGGTTACTATGGTTTCTTTACAAAGTCTAAAATGCTTTGTTGCTTTTTGCCTTTAACAGTCTGCTTGAAAACAAATGCTTCAATATTATTTATGCTGTCTAAAACAGTTTCATCTCCTACAAAAGAACCATACCGTCGAATTTTCTGTAGCATTTCTACCACCTCACCAGCTGAGGGAATTGGTTCCAAATCTTCGTCCGCATCTTCTTCATCTTCTTTGAGTCAACACCTGCCAATATTGGACTGTATATATTACTGTAGCATAAGTTAACACCCATGGTCATGGGGATCGAGATAACCAACGTTAAGTGGCAAATTTGGCCCTCTTTTGTGCTCGAGATATTAGGGTTCGCGACATAAAAGAATCGAGATATCCGATGAGAAAATGCTAAGACAAAGAGAGAATTTGGCGGTTCCACTCCAAAAGCGTCGACTTAATAGGGTTGGAGATTAACCGAGTCGAGATAAGTGGGTTCTACTGTAATACAGAATTGGAGATATAAAATTTGTGATAGGTCAACAGAACCAAATACAAAAGTCAGCTCTGGCAGCATTCCCTATGACCAGTCAGATCTGAGACCATGTTGCAGTATAACTCCATAGATGTGGTGCTATAAAGTCAAGTTATTTGTCCATAATATCTTTTCAGTGTGTTCCATCTGTAAAAATGTGTATTCTATTTGACAGTATTCCACTGAGTTATCTGAATTATGACCAACAATCCAAATCTATCAAAATGGCTTTGTTGCAGAAACTTCCAATTAAAAACTATTATAGTCCTGGGAACAATTTTGATACTCTTTCATTATGAAACCTGAATATAAATGTTTGTAATAAGTTGCAACCTATTGTTTCATTGAGAATGAAATAAATGAGAGAGATTAGAACCAGAGAGAAGTGAAGAAGAATTGTTTCAATTGAAAAAAATTATTTTGACCGTATATAATTTGATTTCCTATTTCAATGTCTTACATGTGTTGTTAGATTCATTCCAGTGTTAAATATTTCAAACATGAACCAAGTTATGAGTATATATTATCTGTCGGGAAAAAGAAATAAAACTGTAGTGTTATAGTGCCATGGGAGCAGGGGGTGGATGAGTGTGGGAGCAGCCGACATTGTCAATGGTTATGGTCTCAAAACTCATGACGGTAGACAGAGGATCTCTGTAATAGAGACAATGACTACGGTCATGGACCAGTATGGCCAATTCCAGGAAGGAAAGCAATGACAGACTACCATCCAAGACAATGCCTAGAAAACCCTAACAATAATAAATAGATCTATACAGAAATAACTCATCAAAGAAAACTGGTTTAAGCTACAAAAAAGAAAGAGAATAGAGATATATTGGACATATAAACTATATTGGAGAAGAACATCATGAAAGGAGGCATACCGGCAAAGAGAAGAAGAGAAAGACCACAGAGTAGGTGGATTCAGGATGTAGCTGATGGTTTGAACATGACGGCTGCAGAGGCAGGACATCTGGCCTATGAGAGAGAAATTCTGGAGGACTGTTGGGGCGGCAAAGTTCTTTGAGGACAAGCTATTTGATGATGATGAGTGTTATAGATATGAAGCATAATATAAATGTCCTGCACATCAAGAAACATTAGCCCATAAACAATATCCTGTTCTGAAAACAAACATTTTTGTCACATAACACATCACAGTGGTTTAGAGAGCACAATAATGGAGGGTGTGGTTCCTGGAAGGTAAGGTAAGAGGTTATAGGACATAAATCAACCTGAACACAACTATGCAGAAGAGCTGGCTAGAGATTAAGTCCTTCGGATGGACTGTGAATACCCTGGTATTGCCTACCACAGAGAGCCACACAGAAATATATAATGAATACAAAGCAAGAGGAAGACCATGCAAAACATGGAACGATGGCATCAAAAACAGCCTTGCGAAAATGAGTATCAGCTTACAAAGTGTCTTAAAACAAACACACAAGATCACTTCGTTCTCCCCCACCACCACCACCACCACCACACTTCTATAAAAAGTAAATGGTAGAAGAGAAGAAGAAGGAAAGATTGTGTTGAGAGTGACATTCTGCAAAAGACATGCTACTTGAAGAGTTATGGACATATAACTAGAATTCTTCCTTGCTGAAACTGTCCTTCAAGGGACAGTGAAAAGAAAAAAAGAAACTAGTTCATATCGAAAGTGACAGTGTTTGGGATTACTGGATGGTGTATGTTGGTGCTGTCTTGTTATATACTATTTCATTCATTTTATTATTATATAATCATCACTATATGTTTGGTCATTTCTGGAGGTTGACTACCACAGTGTTTTATACTTCCATCTTGTCACAAAGATCTTTAGAAGCACAGTCGCTCGAGTGGTTGCCAGGGCCCAAATTGGGGTGTAAAGAATAGAACCACTGTTACCAGCCATGCTTTTCATTAGAGTTGACTAAGGAGGTTAGACGTGGGCTAGCTACTCACACCGAAAAAAACACTAGATGACTACAGAACAGAGAGCGAGCCAAGTAAACGTTGGCTGAAACCGGACACATCGCGAAGGATAAGCACCAGAGCTCCAAATGGTGCTGAAGATGTGACGTAAAACACACCAATGCTAAGGCTGCATGAATCAGATTTCCGCATGAATAAACGTTATGGGGAGATCTGGTACATCGGTCTGGGCGGTGATCGAGAGAGATAAGCACAGTTGTTTGATTGCGTTCATTTTTTTAAACCAAGTTGACCACTCTTTGTAATCTATATTGTTTGCATAGAAGAACAAGTGTAAATCTCCTTCACTCTGGATAGGAATATATGTATTTCCACATAGTCACATAATTATTTTGTGTTTCTAGCTATACTTGAAGGTGTCATATCCATTCAGATTTTAATGTAATATAAGATACATCATTTTAGTGTAAAATACATCATTTTTGTTAAGTACACTTGTAATCTTTTGAATTATTAGTCTGCGATGCAAATATAATGTAAAAGGGGGAAGACTGCAGTAAAAATGTATGTCTAATGTCAATATATTTTTTTATTTTCAGTGGCTTTGAAGTATTAGTTGGTTACAAAGCATTAGCACAATCAGAACACAATCCATTGAACACTTTGTATGATGCTAAGAGGTTCATAGGCAAGAAATTCACAGAGGAGGAGCTTATCTTGGCACAGAAGCAATACCCATTTAAGGTAGGACTCACTGCATCAATTTACAGTTTAGTTGTGCATTTTGTGGGTTTTTTTTAAATTCTAATTTTGAAAGTCATTTCATGAGATTTTTATCTGTCTGTGGTTGTGAAAGTTAAGAGTGAAAAAAGGATAACTATATCCACATCCTGTAATGTACTAGTATATGTGAAGTACTAGAGAAATATTTCATAGAATTAGAGCATATCATTTAGAGATGAGGTGGTCACTTATTTTTCTATTCAAAAGCTGTTCTCTTTTCCTAAGCAAATAGTGTTATCGATATAAGGGAAAACTGCCATAAAACTGTGTAGCAATGGCAGAACATGTAAAAAAAAACTTCTGTAGTTTTACAAAGTACAAAAATAATATACATTTCTACCAAAATGTCTTTATCAAGCAAAGTATACACCAGAAGCGAAAAATCAGACTTCTTGTACGGCAGACATAACATATACAATCAGACAATAAATGCCTAACTGCCCTAACTGATATTTTGAAATTATCAGGAGTGTTGAGGCATCATTATTCAATAATAACCACAAGAGAAAACATTGTAATTATTATTTTCTTTTATAACTCCAGCTCAAAGCTGACTCAAATGGCATGGTCAGCTTTTCTGTGCAGATTAATGGAACAGAGAGACTAGTTTCTCCACAAGAGGTTGGGAGCTACATTATTCTGGAGTTAAAGAAAGCAGCTGAGAGAAATTTATCCTCTCCTGTCACAAAGATTGTCATGTCTGCCCCTGCAGAGTTTGATGAATTGCAGCGAAACTTCACAATGAAGGCCGCATCTATTGCAGGTTTGTAGCTACCTCATATTTTCAAATAATTTGCCACTAATCATCTTGGCAGATGATGACAATACAATGTCACATAATTTATCACGTCGTGTCTCATGTAAATCTGTTTTAAGTTTAATTCTATTTTTTTGTAGCAATCGCCTCTTGAAATGAGTACCATTTTAAAGTTGTTGAGCATGCATGTTGTTATTCTTCTTGAGACTTCACAAATGCTGGGTTAATGGAAGAAGGGTTAATTAATTGAAGGGTAAAAACGCTTATGAAGTGTCTACAAAGAATGCTGGGAGTGACAAGAAGAGATGATTTAGAAATAAAGACATCAGGAAAAAAGTGGGTGCAACATCAGTACTGAACTTTATCAAGGAGCAACAAATTAAATGGTTCGGCCACATAAGCAGATTACCAACAGGCAGTGCGCCACAGGGAGCAATGTTGCTTCCGATACGAAAAGGCAGGCCATGCGAAAGGTGGACCTCGAAGATAACAGAGGCGACAAAGACACTATTTGTGAAGCACACACAAAAGCCTGTGCTATAAATCTCTTCTTACCCTGAAGCTGTGAGACAAATCAGTAATGGAGAAGAGAATGAAAGACAAGGCGCATAGAGAGGCTCGCTCCAGGTGTCTCTCCTTTTTCAACCTGATAGGCAAAACAGGATTAGAGAATAGATAGATAGAATTGAAGAAAATAACGTGTTAAATGTGAGAATTAGTTGACACACAGACTACAACTTGGTTACACTGATTTCTGCCACCAGGTCTAGAAGTTCTTCGAGTGATAAATGAACCAACAGCAGCTGCAATGGCATATGGGCTGCATAAGAAATCCAATCTGCACAATGTACTGGTTATAGATTTGGGTGGAGGAACACTGGATGTCTCTCTTCTCAATGTTCAAGGAGGCATGTTTCTCACTCAGGCTATGGCAGGTATGTTCTTTCTTTGTTTTCTTCATTCCTTTCCCGCTAGGTATGATAGCTCAGTCTGTTATTACCCTTTTTTTTCTCAAAACAGATTTGCATCACAAAATTCTGAATAGTTCAACTTTTTTTTTACATATCTTGTGCAAGTTTTTTTAGTAGTCATTCCTACTTCCTCCTTTACTTTATTGGTTATTGAACTTATATCATAGCAGTCAAGGCAGGCAGATTAATGATCATTCTGGTGGTTCCCAGCAGATGATTCACCATATTCTTCTTTTTGACACTCAGTGTCCAGTCCTCATGACACATTTGGATCCAAATTTCTTCAAGAGCTGTATGAATTCATCGTCAATCACTGTGTCCTAATCCAACAAGCTGTAACTGAGCAGCCAATGTATGTCCCTCTTACCCAGCTTCAAGACCATGACTATGGTTGTTAATGCAACTTGTTTGCTCTCTTATTACCACAAACACCAGCATCTCTCGAACAATAGATCAATATAAGCCACTGGGAGGTTTGAGGCCTCAGTAAATGACATCCACTCATCCAGCAGCCTTCTATTCTGAAGCATCAAGTCGGACACAGTTATGGCAGTCTCAAAAGGCAGCAGTAGCGACCTCAACCTCTCTCCTACTGAAAGTAGTGTTCCTGTATGCTACATTCTTCTTTGCAAAGACCCTACTTTGCTTGTTATCTACAAAATCTCAGCCTGATCTCTCACCATACCATCATGCATAGATTCATTCAGATATACATCATTATCACCTGTATCATCTATTATCAGCTGCTTAATTGTGAGATTACTTTTCTTACTACCCAAATCTCTTCATTCTCATCAATGAGTAATGATAATATTGTAAAAGTTTCCTATTCTCCCATCTAATTTAAATAGTAAAAGCATATTATAACTGGACAGCTTCTACAGGATAGATACACAGATTCAAAATGAGACATAAAATCATATTCAAACTAATCAGAGTCAAAATTACATTAGTTTGTGATAAAGACAACAAGTGCAGTCAGTACTGTAGTATGCTTTATTAAATTATAAAGTACTTTAAACCACTGAATGTCTAAAATACAGATGAAACTGGCACAGAATCAACACATACTGTGCATGAAGAGTAAGAAACAGGAAGCATTCTGGTCAAGATATTTCTTCACTTCTCCATAGTGCGTCTTTGGTACAGATTTGTCTGGGTAACATCAATACTCAACATAATCTTTGCTGTGATGAAACCTGCTGGACACCCATTTATGGCTGCTGGAAGGGAGTCAACCCCTTCAATATTTGCATGTCTTTGAGATTGTAAGATAGTCATAGTAATGTCCCCTTTGAATTAGTAGACTGTCAAGCTTGTGATATTACACTGTTTGCCACATCTAGCCAAGCAGCCTTCTGGGATTTAAAGCAAGGTCTGTAAACCTACACCATCAGAACAAGTTATTTGAAGATACATCAACCTGGAGTTGAAAGTTCAAACTCTACTGTCTGGCACAAGTAACAAGGTCAAACTGATATTTTATGGATATATCTGCCATAATAAAAAAACATCTACGGATAGACTTGTATCAACAAACATCAAGAACGATTTCTTCAAACTTCACTAAATGTTTGTGGCAAAACCAGACAATGTAGATGTGTAGTTTATTTTTATTGGCCAGGACTGACTCCCTAAATAGTTTAAATGTGACCAGGACTGACTCCCTAAATAGTTTAAATGAAGGTATTTTTATAGTTTACAAAACTTTAGGGGTATAATGTGTACATGGCTTCACAATACTAGGACATCATATGAAGACCATGTGGCCTGTTCACTTCCATGCTATCTTCCCTTCTCCAACTCAGCAAAGGGAGTGTCAAACTACAACGAAATGAAAATTGCTGAGAGTTCCTTGTATCTTTATGTTGTGAAACCAATGATTAACTTCTTGACTACATTAGATTTATAGTTTATGAATAGCATACATTTAGACATATGTTTACTGATTCATCATCTTTGCTGTATTTACACTTATTTTTGCATACTTTTACTCTTTCAATGGTTTTTTTTGGTTAGGAAGTTTGACTTATATGTTGAAAATTACAGGTAACAACTACCTTGGAGGTCAAGACTTTAACCAGCGCCTGTTGGAATATCTTTTGGGAGTCATCCAATCTCGTTTCCAGCAAAACCTTGAGGACAAGGAAGACCTTCAGTCTTTGAGACTTATAGTTGAAGAAACCAAACTGAATCTCACTTACAGTCATAAAGCTTTTGTGTCTTTACGTTTTAATTCATTAGACAACAAACTTTTTCAAGAAGTAGTGACCAGAGAATTGTTTGAGAAATTAAATTATGATCTTTTTGAGAAGGTACTTCTGCCAATTAAAACAGTGTTGGAAAGAACTGAATTGACTTCAGATGAAGTGGATGAAATTGTCTTAGTTGGGGGATCTACCAGAATCCCTCGTATAATTGAACTAGTGGCAAAATTTATGAATAAAAAACCCAATACAAGTATAGATCCAGAACTGGCTGTAGTAACAGGAGTTAGTATACAAGCAGGTATCTTAGGAGGGATGTGGCCTTTGACAGTCAGTGCTGTAGAGTTACCAAATAGAGTAAATAAAATTCATGTCCATTAACAGTTGCTTCTCAGATAAAGAGCTACTTCATATAAACATACAAATGCTGGCATCATATGTAATATCATTCAAAAATATATATTTATGTCCTGCAAGACTGCGCTCTCCTGTGGGAGCTGGAGCAACAGCATGTGACCACACCTAGTTGACCTGAAAACTAAGCTTTGGGGGAACTTACAGACCTCAAGCTGACTGCCCAGTGTTTATATGTGTGCGTGTGTTCTCTCTCGCATGTATATCTGTGTCTCTTATGAATCTCTTGTGCTGATACAAACAAGTGTCATTTTGTTTACCATAGTGTGGTTAATGCCATTAAAAACACTTCAAGAAGAGGTCCTTGAAGTCAAGAACACAAACTAGCAGAGAAATGCCACATTTCTTCTTATAAACCTCAGTAAAATAGTTTTTGAACTTTCTTACTATCTTGTTTTTTTAATGATGTTTCTAGTGCAGTCATACACAGCTATAAAACGAGTAGTGAAGTGTCCAATACATTGAGGGGGCGGCGCACTGTTATAATGTACATTGTTGAACAGATGGTCTTTCTTTTCTCCAATCCTGTTTTGCCTCACAGGTTCAGGATAAGAATAGATTTCTAGAAAGGGCTTTTGTGTGCACTTCATAAACAGTCTTTCATTGCCTCTGTTATCTCTCAGGTCCACCTTTTGCGTGGATGGCCTTTTGCTTGTACAACTGGTATCTCACAAGTATTAGTCATTTTGATATTTTTCAAGTCACTTTCTTACACAATCTACTAGATGTATTTATTCGACAGTCTATCACATAAACATCTATCACATAAACATCTATCACATAAACATCTATCACATAAACGTCTATCACATAAACATCTATCACATAAACTACTGGACATATTTATTCATTGATTGGTAGGACCATCATCATGGCGCTTTGGTGAATAACAATGTGTATTTCCAATCTCTTTCTTACACAGAAAGATCTCATCGGTAGTGCACAGACTACTATGTTGCACTGGTTATCGTTTCAGACAACCTAAATAAACCTTTCATCAGGATTTGTTAGTTTATTTACCTGTTGTTTATAAACCACATACACAATTTGTAATGGTACATTCCAAGTATGTTACTGTTAGAAAAAAGTAGTTGGTTGCTTGCAGTCATTGATAGTGAATAACTTCCTGTGTATGTGAAATTTGAACACAGTAGTTGGCAGGGAATAACTTTCTATGTGCATGAAATTTGAGCACAGAAGTTGACAGTGAATAGCTTCCTATGTGCATGGAATTTGAGAACAATCACGACTGTATAAAAGTCTTATGTGTTGGAATTGTTACATAATAAAAGTATTTTTTTAGCATGTTCTATTTTTTAGAAAATGTAGTTCGCTAATCGATTAAAGAATCAAATGGCCAGATAAGTGTTCAAAAACAACTACCCTAAACAATCATGGATCCACGCCTACACCGATGATCTGCAACAGATGCAATCAAGAATGGAGGGGCTGGTATCTATATTACATATCCCAACAATCACACGAAACAAAGTACATGCCAACTGGTAAATTTTGTTCAAACTACACCGCAGAGGCTCAAGCACTAATACAGGCCGCAATCATGATCAATAATTCCAACTCTGACTGCCAACAAGTAGTTTTTTCACAGACGCACTATCTGTTTTGCAAGCCCTACAGAGTAACCATCCATCCCTGAGAAAAGAGCTCAGCAAGATCTCTACCAACAAAGAGTTACACTTCAGTGGGTACCATCACATTGCGGAGTGCCAGGTAATGAGAAGGCAGACAAACTTGCTAAAAAATGGAGCAGAATGTAAACAAATAGATAATGAAATCACATACTTTGAAGGAAAAAAAAGCTATCATGGACATTAGAAAAGAACCTAAACCATCCAACGATGACTACCACACACTTGACAGACAAGGACAGACTATCATCTTCCGACTCAGGATAGGTCATAACAGACTGAACAAACACCTACACAGGCTGTGAATGTCCCCAACCCCTCTGTGACTTCGCTGAACAAACCACAGAACATGTCCTGCAAGACTTCCCCTGTATGTCCTCCCAAGAAAGAAATGCTGGCCCTACAACATAACACTACATTCAAAACTACATGGCACTAGAGATGAGCTCCAGACAACAGTCGATTTCATCATAAAAGCAGCGTCTACAGTATAATCATCAAAAAAGCGATCGCAAAGAAGAAGAAGTGTTCAAAAACCTGAAAAGATTTCTATTTTAAAACTATTTCTTGTATGAATCATCAAGTCAAATGCTCATAAGCACAGAAGAGTTGGAAACCTATATTGACAAAGGATTGACTTCATTGCACAGGGCTTTATCCCATATGACTTTGTCCCTCTCCGCAGAAATGGCATTCCACCTGCCGAGATTATTGCGTGATCTCCTTAGCTCCGGCAATAAGCCTATAGGTCTCTGCAAAAAATATGTACTCATAACAGACAAATAGGGTGCACGGTCTTGACATTAAATCGTTTGATTATTTCATGCAGTCTAAGAAGTATATATATTTATTGTGAATGAGTAGTCATGGAAAGCCCATCTTAATGGTGTCTACTTCTCCTTGGCGTAATCGATTAGCTACTGAATTGAAAAACGGGTTGTGGCTGAATTAAATTATGCTCCTATTTTCCAATTGCAGGTGAATGTACAAATTCAGCTGCAGTTTTCTTAATTATAAACAGATCGCTATGAGTAATATACCATTTTGTAGGTAAATGAATTTTCTTTAAGATCGATCTAAAACAAATAAATAGTGGTGCTCCTAGCAGCTTATAGGGGCCAATCTGTTAAATAACAGCATTAACTTTGTTTCTGTTGTTGCAGGTCTTCACACAAACTGTCATTTTGCTAGTTTCATTTATTATCTTATCAACATCAGTTGCTGACACATTCTAGTAAATTTTGACTAAAATTTTTGTTTCTAAAAATGTAAAATTATGATTCTCAATAAAAATGCATCTACTCTGGTTTTTTTATCATTTCCTTTTGGGTTTTTTATCACAAGTGTTTTGTTCAAGTCCTTTAAAATTCAGTGCGGTTTTTTTTTTGCCGACATGTTTATTACCATTCATTACAAGCTCTCTGAGATATCTTATATTTGGTTTTCATAGACTCTCAGTATTTCTCATTCATTTTGATTCTATTCATGACTTCTAGTCATCCAAGATTTCTGACCTTGTGAATAACTAATGTGGACTTGTATCAATGGCATAGATTTTTGTTACTAATCCTTATCACTGGTAATCAAAATACACTGAAGAAATGAATTCAAAAAATCACTTATCAAAATACTTGTTTTATATTAAGTTGTCTATTAATGAAATAGACCATAATTTCTGTCCTATTAGTCTGCATTATTACTTATCAAATTAGTATCCTAATGGATTTGTAAAATTAATTTGATTATTTGACTGTCCAATTAAACTTATTAATGATACAGGCTACTATATAAAATGGAAACAATGTTATATTACATAACTTGATGTAATGAATTATAATTTTAAAAGCCAAAGGATTGACTTCATTGCACCGGATTTTGCCCCATATGACTCGGTCCCTCTCAGCAGAAATGGCACGCCACCTGCCAAAAGTATTACACGAACTGTGTAGCTCCGACAACGATCCTAGGGATCTCTGCAAAAAAAACTGCACTTGTGAACAGAATGTCGCAGTCTGGATTTGAACCCACGACATTCGACTCGTAAGACAAATGCTTAACCACTCAGCCACAGAGACCCCTTATAAATTATAATTATCGTACCATGTGATATTGACCTCAAATATATCAAGTATTTTCCTTGGCATATTGAATTTGTGTTGATATAATTATTCCTTGTTAATGATCACTTCATTTTTATTTTATAGCTTTTGAACTAGAATTTATGTTTAATATTATCAGACACTTTCAACAATATTTATTTGTAGGTTTTGGTATTTATTGAAACATTTCAATTGTGTACATAGATCATTCTTTGTGGATTGGACATGAGTTTCATTGTATATATTGTTATTGCTATCCTTACCCGTGTTTTGATTTATTAGCTTTTTTTTCTACTGTATGTTGTCTTTAATTATTTTATATATTTATTTTCATTCCATAAGATTTTTGTTTCAATTCGCTACATTGTTGCCCATGTTTTTGAACATTTACCATTTCATGCTGGGTTACTATATGGAACTATTATCAAAGAGAAATTGGTGCCTCACCTCCAAATGCAAAGGTCTGTTATTATGTGGACTAGTCACATCCTTACTCTTATATAGTAATCATCTAAGGAATTATATCCAGAGTATTGCAAATCTGCACTACATGAAATCTAAGCTGACCTATTTCATTTGGGGTGTTTTATTTGTACAAAAAAACTCTACATTAAGTCATAAACTATTGGTATGACTGTTTGATCAGGTTCAAATCACTTGTGAAAGCTGTGGAATTCAAGGTGACATAACTGCATATCATTTATGTCCTTCACTACAAAGTTTCAATTGTGTTGTCCTAAACACATTTTTACAAGTTTGAAGTGACTGTTACACAGACTTGTGTTAGCTACAAGCGGCAGTGAAGTTTATACACAGAAAACATGATTTAGTTGAAAGGAATCATAGGATATCCTAACATCTGTCAAAGTCTGCACAACTCATTTGTCAAGCTGACCTTTTTCAATTAAGGGTGTTTGTCATACTGCTAAATAAGACTCATTTATGTTGTATTAACTTTGACAAACGAGAGGATTGAACATAACAGCAACGAAATACTATCTATCTATTGTCTATTCCCAGGTGGAAGATGTAGTTGACTGTCCATATCCTCCAACATATTGTATGGACATGAGTCTTTACAGCAAAAATGTATCAAAGTAGTGCTTACAATTGCTGCTTCTTCTTCACTCCCAAGGAGACATAGGTCCACAACCAAGGCCTTCCAAGCCCACCTATCAATGGCCATCTTTTCCAGATCTCTTCCTTGCGGGGTCCTTCTTTTTCCTCAGGTGGAAAGCTATGAATTTTCCTGTTTGTGGTTTCTGTAGCTATCTAATGTTTTTTACGGGATGGGATAGCTAGCCCCATGCCCAATCTCCTTAGCCACCTCTTACTGCATGCATGGCAGGTAACAGTGGTTCTATTCTTTACACCCCAATTTGGGCCCCAGTAACCACTCGGGCGTTACAATTGCTGCTACCAAATTAAATAGTAAAGTGCATGTGAAAATAAAATCTGATCATCCTGATATATATATATATATATATATATATATATATATGATTTGTAATTTTAAAATGATTTGTTGAATTATATTTCTTTTAAATTAATTGCTATTAACAATTGTAAACATTTGGTCGATATGGAGCACAAAGGGATAAGTTCTTCCATTTTCAATGTCCCAAAATAGTATTAGTCCACTTCCATAGTTGTTACAATGTTGGTATTTATTGTTGAACTTATTGTGTACGGGGTAAAATAATAATAAAGTGATCACAATTTTCAACTTGGTGGTCTGGAGCGCAACTGAAAATTAACAATGTCTCAATCGATTGTGAAGCAAATGAATCCTTTAACTATTCCAGCACTTTGTATGTAGCGTTTCATAATATGCCAGCTGGCTTAGGTGATCATGTATCTGCACAAACATATGTCATGACTATCAGTTCAAATGTTGACATTTTTCTGTGTAAACATTTTTACATTAGGCTGTTGGAAGAGAATGTAGAGATTGAAGCAACATGAAGGCTGAACTCACAATTAAGCAGCTGATAGAAGATAATGCTTGTGATGATGATGTTGTTTATACCAATGGGCCTGTGCATTGTGGTCAGAAGTCAGGCTGGGGTTTCTTGGCTAACACACATGGTAGGGTTGTTGTGGAGCATATAGGACAACTACCTCCAGTATGAGGATGAAGGTTTAGATCGCTACTGTTGCCTTCCATTGGCTCTCTGGGACGTCATTTACTGGGGCCATTATTGTAGCTAACTCTCGGTCAATGCTTTGAAAGATCCAAAATGACAGGTTTCAGTATGAGTGGATGTCATCCATTGAAGTTTGTAAACCCCAGAGGCTTACATGGATCTACTGTCCTGGGCATACAGGTGTCTGCAGCAGTGAGAGTGGACAGCCTTGCTTCAACAGCATTGATTGTCAGGATATATATTCTTCACATATTTTACTTATGTCCATAGCAACATTTTTAAAGTTTATATTAAACCCCCCTCAAAGTAAGAAGATAAAATCCTTGACAAACCTCTCTAACATTTTATAAGAGAGAGAGCAAACCTTAAATCTCTTGAGGTTGTAACAAGTTATATTTTCTTTTTTTTTAAATTCTTTTAATCAAACTAAGGAAAATGGTGTTAGCTTTTTTCTTCTTTCTAAAAAACAAAAAAAATAAAAGTACTATATATGTTTCATTTGATCTGTGATATATTTGTTCATATTATGTCCTACACTGCATTCAGAGACCACAATGTCATGATATAATTATATTTTGTTTTGCTCATAGATAAATGTGTTCTGTGTGTCATTGAGAGAGAGAGAGAAAAAGAAAGAGTTCTAAATTCAATAAATCTGCTGCAAAATAATGATGTTGAAAAATGTTCCATATATTCCAATATTTGTTACTTATCTGTCTCATTTCTGTATCAGTTTTGTCTGTTGTTGCAATGTCCTAATAACACTCAATCTTATTTAAGAGTCGGTTTAACTCAGTGGTGGTGAACTGGATTCATGCACTGGTGACAATTTCCCTATAGAATCACAAAATCTCTTCTTGAGCTACTGTGTGCTTTATTTCTGACACTATCAGTAAGCTGAAAGGAACAAAGAACCTATAGAGATGAAGGGGACACCCCAACCTGAGCTCATAAACATCTATTCTATTAATTTGTAGAAAATGTTTTCTCTTGTATCTGCTGTGACCACTTAAAATGGTGACTTGTGATTGTATGTCCATCATGACATGTTATTATTGAATATGAAAATGCATTGCTTACTAGATGTATATAATTTATTATTGTTACACCATGACCATACATTACTTTATGAAGAATGATGTTGATAACTATTTTAATTATCCACTCAGGCTGATTAATATATGTATGTATCTTTCTGTTTTTTTTCTGATTCATATTGTGCTCTTTTACTTGGATGTTTTATTGCTTCTTTGTGACTGGTCCAAAATTATTGTTCAAAATATAAGCTTTCTTTCCAAATATTTGTTTTGTTTTCATTTTGGGAAGGGAGGAAGGGGAGACAAATTAATTGTAGTTTATACTGACAACAAATGTCTAAAACAGATGAACCATTCTGTTTGATTATTTCTTCAGAAAATGGTGGTAATGATAACAACGCAGTTTGCTTGTATGTGATTTGTAAGAAAGTGTTTGGTATTGCCCTAGTACTGTTGGGTTATTTGTTTCGTTGGGAATTTAGGATACTTTTTTATTATTCTAGTTTTGAGTCAGGTCAGCATGTTCTAGATCAGTGGTCACGGCGAACCAACACCGCTCTTTTAGTAATTTGCACTACTTTTTCAGCGCAGTCCGACAGAACACAAGTCAGCCATTGTGTTTTTCGATCGAATCGATGAAACAGCGTGTAAACAATTGCTTCATATGAAATATGTGTCATTTATATAGTAAAATCCATTGTTCTACTTGTAACTGTAACATATTCTACAGATCTGGAAAATTATATGATTATATGTTAAGTAGAAGCCATTTTGGACGAAATTTTTCGATGGTCACTACCATTATTTTGGAACCTTGAAAATTTCGCTGGTACTACCCATAAACATCTTATTTACGTGCACGGAATTTAAACTTCACTTTACTCGTAAATTTTCATTACTAGAAACATTTTTCTCTTCAAGGGCAACTTTACGTCTGCACTGCGTCAATAATCTACCAGACTTACCATTTCTCTGTGCTAGAGCGGTTTGCTTTGACGTCCATAGCAATCGTTGCAGTTTGTGATCTTCTCGTGAATTTTTTTCGTCATATTACTTGTGTCAACAATATTCAGCAATGCTAAATATAAATTTTTAATTTTCTTTTTATATTTCAAACATTATTTATTACTTTCAGTTGACTTTTGTATCGAGTATCAACCGTAATATTAAATATCCACACTAGATCTAGCTGTCCAAAGTGAACCATTCGTCAGCGATAGACGGCAATAATGACTGGACTGATCTTTATCGTACACTATTCAGATTTACTTGAAGTCTCATATTATTGTATTGTGATTTCAGAATTAAAATAACTAGTGAATCATATCAGTATTCTGTTAATTGTCTTTCTTAATTATAGGCATTTCATGTTTAAAAGTTGTGCCATTTAAATTGCACTCATTGTTTAGCTGCAATCAGCTGCAATGAAGCTTTGTGACAAAATATAGTCTAGTAGTAATTTCAAATGTAACTATTGCAAGATCATCTAAATTTTCTTGTTTATGTAAACTTCTTCTGTGACTTTTAATTTGTTAGTGGTTAACCTAAATGTGATCATTTATATTTACTCCACATATATAAATAATTTACCAAATAAGTATCCAGCATGTTTGTATGTGAGATGTGCATACATAAGTAAATATATAAAACTCACACTATCCAAACAGTCACTCAGAACAGCACAACATATTGCAGATAAATCAAGAAATATATGAATACAAAAATTAACCTCTGATGCTAGAGTGAATAATTTACCAATATGCTTTTATTATTTTCTACATTGTTTTGGTTGTGTGGAACATATAATGAGCACTAGATCAACAGTTTCAATAAATAATATTCATTATGATCTCCCCATGCAACTGACTTCAATCTTGCAATAACATTAAATATATTTATTACTTTATTTTAAAAAACTGGAGATAGAGGTTGTGTGAATAATTTACTCAGAAAGTGTTAAAGCTTGACCATCATTGCAAAGAAATTAGAGATATTATTCAATGAAATTGTTGATCTAGTAGTCAATACATTTTTAAAACAATCAAGACAGTTTTTGACAATAATGAAAACACACTGATAAATCATTTACCTATGCTTCAAATATATATAAATTAGGATTTATACAAAAATCTGATTTGCTATAGCATTGTGTTTACTGTACCATTGATTAATCAATTTTACTCAAAGCTCAGGTCATACACAAAACTTTCAATGACGTCAAATGTGCTTGTTCAATGTATGTTCATGTAGAAGACATGATGCAGTATTTCATCACTAATTACCACATTTACTTCAACCGATAACAAGTTAAAAGTCACAGAAGAAGTTTACATTTTAAAAAAAATGTAGATGATCTTGCAATAGTTACATTTGAAATTACTACTAGACTATATTTTGTCACAAAGCTTCATTGCAGCTGATTGCAGCTAAGCAATGAGTGCAATTTAAATGGCACAACTTTTAAACATGAAATGCCTATAATTAAGAAAGACAATTAACAGAATACTGATATGATTCACTAGTTATTTTAATTCTGAAATCACAATACAATAATATGAGACTTCTCAAGTAAATCTGAATAGTGTACGATAAAGATCAGTCCAGTCATTATTGCCGTCTATCGCTGACGAATGGTTCACTTTGGACAGCTAGATCTAGTGTGGGATATTTAATATTACGGTTGATACTCAATACAAAAGTCAACTGAAAGTAATAAATAATGTTTGTAATATAAAAAGAAAATTAAAAATTTATATTTAGCATTGCTGGATATTGTTGACACAAGTAATATGACGAAAAAAATTCACGAGAAGATCACAAACTGCAACAGTTGCTATGGACGTCGAAAGCAAACCGGCTTCGTAGCACAGAGAAATGGTAAGTCTGGTAGATTATTGACGCCGTGCAGCGTAAAGTTGCCCTTAGAAGAGAGAAAAATGTTTCTAGTAATGAAAATTTACGAGTAAAGTGAAGTTTAAATTCCCGTTGCACGTAAATACGATGTTTATGGGTAGTACCCAAACGAAATTTTCAAGGTTCCAAAATAATGGTAGTGACCATCGAAAAAATTTCGTTCAAAATAGCTTCTACTTAACATATAATCATATAATTTTCCAGATCTGTAGAATATGTTACAGTTACACGTAGAACAATGGATTTTACTATATGAATGACACATATTTCATATGAAGCAATTGTTTAAACGCTGTTTCATCGATTCGATCGAAAAACACAATGGCTGACTTGTGTTCCGTCGGACTGCGCTGAAAAAGTAGCGCAAATTACTAAAAGAGCGGTATCTCAATGCAAATATGACGCCGTGTGGTGAGTAAACCCTGGTCAGCAACATATTTTTATTCAGTCCATTGAAGTTGTTCAACAGTTCAATACTTCTATCCCAAGGAAATATATTTGTAAAGTGATTGCATTTGTGTCAAGCCTATTTGAAACAATAGTTTTGTAAGATCTCTTTAATTTAAAAATTAACAAAACATAGACTAAAACTTTATTCAAAGCGAGCTATTTACATTTCCAAGAAACTTGCATTTCTTATTGTTTGTTCGAGGCGCATTGAAAAGTAATACCTCCAAGTCCATAACTTTGTTAATATACATAATTTACAAATGAAACATACATTTTCAGAAATCTTGAGATGTCCACTACACAATAGAGTCATTATTTTTCGACATAGTTACCTCCACGTTCCACACACACACGCCAACGTCGAACTAGTTGTTGCATCCCGTCGAAGAAAAATCTGATGACATCAGGCGTGTCAGGAACACCTGATGCGATATGAACGAGAAGGCGATGACTTTATCTGCTGAATTGTCACTGGCGATGAGTCATGGGTGCATCATTACGACCCTGAAAACAAGCGCCAGTCTATGGAATACAGGCACAAAACTCACCCACCCCAAAAAATTCAAAACTGTCGCTCAGCGGAAAAGTTTGATGACCATTTTGGGACTGCCAGGCGTAATCCACACTGAATTTTTGGAGAGCGTCAATACTGTCAATTCTGATCGGTATGTGGAAACGACGAAGAAACTACGGGCAAGACTTACGTGTTCGTCCTGGAAAACACGCAGTCCTTCAACATGACAATGCTCGTCCACACACCAGTAGACAAACAGCGGCAGCATTAGAGCGTCTCAATTTTGACGACATTTTAGCGCACCCACCATATAGCCCCGATTTGGCACCTTGTGACTTTTTCCTGTTCCCAAAGCTCAAGGAACATCTCAAGGAAACAGATATGCTTCTGCGAGGATGTGGCAGCAGATGTGCGTACCTGGCTCGTGAAAAATCATCAGATTTTTTCTTGACGGATGCAACAACTAGTTCGACGTTGGTGTGTGTGTGTGTGGAACGTGGAGCTGACTATGTCGAAAAATAATGACTCTATTGTGTAGTGGACATCTCAAGCTTTCTGAAAATGTATGTTTCATTTGTAAATGATGAATATTAACAAAGTTATGGACTTGGAGGCATTACTTTTCAATGCGCCCTTGTATATAATGTGATCATACAGTACATCTAAATGTATAGTATATGTTCTCTCTCGCGATCACCACCCAGACAGATGTACCAGATATCCCCATAAATTCCATTCATGTGGAAATCTGATTCATGCAGCCTTAGTATTGGTGTGTTTTACGTCACATCTTCAGCACCATTTAGAGCTCTGGTGCTTATCCTTCAGCAATGTGTCCGGTTTCAGCCAACATTTACTCGGTTCGCTCTCCATTCTGTAGTCATCTAGTGTTTTTATGGTGTGGGTAGCTATCCCCATGTCCAACCTCCTTAGTCGCCTCTTATGACATGGCAGATAACAGTGGTTCTATTCTTTACACCCCAATTTGGGCCCGGTAACCATTCGGGCAAAATGTATAGTATAGGTTCTGAGATGCATTACATTAATTTAACTCTTTTGTGTTGACAGCATTTAGTAGACACTTCATAGTTGGCATGGCTAGCGCACATGGTAGAGTCATTGCAGAGCAGAATGGAGCAAACAGTACAGCTACTTCAAGTATGAGGAGTGGGGTTTAAGCCATTACTGGTGTCCTCCATTGATTCTCTGAGACTGTTTACTAAGGTCATTGTTGTGTTCACCTCTCTGTCTATGATTCAGTAGGTCCAATATGGCAGGTTGCAGTATGAGTGGATATCATCTATAGATTCTTTCATCTCCAGGGTCACTGTTCTACCTTATGTTCGATGTCATGAGAAAACAAATAGACTTGCAGCGCATCAAAAGCCCCTATTGTCAGACTGTTGACAGGGGATATGTCTTTAAAAGCTGGAATTGTCTGACTGTAAACAAGAGATAAGTGGTCAAAAGCTCCAATTACACCCCTCGAAGATTAATGAATGCACAAGTTCATGCAATAACAACTCTAATGTATTCATAAATTCACCAAAGAATTCAATTAGACCTCTTGTTTATTAATGAATGTGCTTGATAAGTTCACTTACATCTCTTGTGCATTAATAAATACATGCTAAATATTAATTAACTGGACTTGGTTTTTGACAATCAATTCTTCAATCTAAAATGTGCTTACAGTAAACAGATTCTCTTGCAATGCAAACATTTCTTGAATCTACACTTAAATTGATGACAATAAGTCATGATACATGTATTCAGTAGTACAACATTTCACAGAAATAAAAAACATAAATATATAGATTTACAAGACTAAATTAGCCAACTTTAATCAGCTAATTAAGCCTCTATAGAAATTTGAAAAAATAATTATTTTAAAATTTACATGCAACTATTTTTAGTTTAAAAAAATCTTCAATTCATTATGCACTTGTCGGTCACAAAGAAAGCAATTTTATTTCAAGACAAACCATATTTTTTGCTATCAAAACAGCAAACAAACAAGCATTATGCCTTTGGTTTTGAACGGCTAATGACTTCCTCAAAGGATACACTCTCAAAACTTTCTCCTCTGTTTTTGTTTTCAGTTTTCTCTTGATTTTGTTTCTGAAATCATAAATGATAATATAAGCAATGTTTGTTGGATTATTGCATGTTTAATATATTTTTACTTCATTGACATCTATAGAATTATAACATGATACAAATAACTGCACAAGTGGTTCTATTTGTATTCTTGTATTTTTAAATATCTTTTAAAATTGTCTGTTTCTTATGTTAGAAAGTATAAACATTGATGGGAAATATCTTAGACTGATCAAGAATATGTGCTGGCAACAAAGCGCAGCCATAAGACTAGAGAGTCAGAGTGGAATCTATTAGGACATAAAATTAGGAGTAAGACAAGGATGCATACTCTCACCAGACCTGTTCAACTTAATATACAGTGAAAACATCCTGCGACATATAGAAGAAAAGGCAGGAATAACAGTCGATGAATAAAATGTAACGAAAGGATGAGCTAGTCAGAACCGGTTTAAATAGTAAATAGACAAAACACAATGCATAACTAACCCCTTTTGATTTGTCAGTGGGGCTAATTTTATCTTGAACACCCTGTAGTATTTTTAAGAGACATGTAGTTGCGTTAATATTATCTTGGTTGTTATAGTTCTGTACTAAGTGTTGGTTGGTTGATAGATTGAACCACCATCATAGCACTTCTGTGAGTAACCAAGTGTGCTCCGATCTCTAGAAAGATTTCAGTGGGAGTACACATCCTCCGTAGCATCGTCAAGGTACATCGATGTATTTTAGAAAATTGTGAAAATGTTGAGTATGAATTTTATTTATTAATATTTCGAATGAATTGTGTATGAAGTGTGTATGTCGGTACTTATATATATAAACTAGCAGTTTACCCTTTCTTCGAACGTGGAATTTAGTTCAAATCTATTTGTATAGTCCCTTAAAGAAACATTGCCTCAAAATCTGCTTCTTCCCCATTAAAAACAATATGTTTTCTCTCCCCGCTTGGTTTGAAAACTTTGTTGCTTGATCATATAAGATTAAAATTTACCTCATTCCGATTGCCAGTAAAACTATGGAATTCCTGTTCCCGTGAAAGTTGAAAAATAACAATGTGCTAATAAAATTTATTCAGTCAGTTCTATCGATGCAAATGAAGTTCTGTAGTTCTCATAATCAAATGTGTTAATAAATGTTTTAAAAAATTGTTGACCTTCCCGTGAATTGAACATATTCTCTTCAGGATAGCAGCCGAGCATATGCATTTGGCCACAGAACAGACATATTGAAATACCAATAAATATGTTAGTATTCGTGTGACTGATGTGCGTAAGACGTCACCAGAATATAACAACGACCTCTGTGTATCACGGAACTGGGAACGTCGTGAAAACATGTGCAGCGATTTCTATACAGAATGACCATGTGCGTTAAGTTGGAATATGGTTATAGAAAGGAACAAATAGTTCAATTTTTATAATTTTTACCTCTTCCCATGTATGAAAGCTACCCTCTTGCTAAATTTCAAGTTCGTAGGATGTCCAGATATCTTCAAACAATTGGGGCAGACTTACAATTGCATTCAACTCATTCTTATATATGTATAGATGTTAGACACATTCATGTATACATTGAATGTACTAAAATAGACAAACCTCAACTGGAAATCCGTCTGTGACTGGTGTTATAATCTGAGAGTATAGGCCATCAAAGTAATCATTGGGTGTTATTTTAGTACTGGGTGCATTACCTCTTATTACTGTATAGCTGAATAAGAAAACATGTAACTGTTTGAAACAAGAAATTTTGAAATATAAAAGAAACACATTCACCTTCAAGTTATATAATTTTAAAACTACACTACGATATTTCAATTCGGCGAAGTACGGAAATCTACAAAGATCAGACCAGATCTGGAGACAACCGAGGGTAGGTTGCGGTGAAACCAAGTCAATTGGCGTTTAAGGACAAAGACACACGTGTAAGCAAGAGTTAAGCAAGAATTTAATTAAATATAAAACTAACGACAATCCCACGCTTCGATCATAAAACTTTTTCAAGGAGAAATATAGACACAATAAACATTTCAAATGTTGTCTCAATCTTATTCCCTTTCGCTCTTCTGAGCCAATATAGTTTTTCAATGCATTCGTTAAGATGAAGCAAAGTCAGTCGACTGGCTAATTCTGAATATATTGCAATATAAGTGTGATGAGATTGGATTGCACAACAGATGAGAAATATCTCAGAAGTAATGTACCTACAAGATTCCCTTAACCGTTGTCTAAAGATTCTTAGTTGGCACAGAAGCCGTACAATAGTGTCGGAAAAAACTGGTTCTGACATCCACTTCAAAAATCTGTTTGCAGGAGGTAAGTCATGAAACGAAGAATGAAGCTGATTGGTCGAACTAGAATTTACAAAAATTAGCAAAACTATTCATTGGCCGATGTTTCCAAATGTAACTTGGAAAACAAAACGCTCCAAATTCTTGGTAAGTCCTACCAGTCTCGTCATGAACGAAGATATGGAACAATACCGCATACGGACTGGTCCTGTCAATATGTGTATTATGCCCATGGAACAGAACCCCCATCCCCTCTTGCTTGAGAGCATAGATCATCAGCTCTACTTCTCCAGCTATACCTGAACCTATGCATCACGTTTGACCGAAATTGTGATGCATCTGATGTCGTGTTGGGGGATCTAACGTGGGTCGCACTGTAATTCGCGTTCTGCGTAAATCACAAAGTAGTTTACTTGGGTAACTCTTTCCACGCCCATTTATTTTCTCAATTTTTAAGCAGTTAATTCAAGGAAGTAAAAAAAAAAAAAAATTTTTAAATTACGATCCCAACTACTCGTCAATAAATAAACATATATATCTTATTATATACTAAATTAAAGAAAACTGGACAACCCAATAGAATAGCAAGGTTGAAAAGTAGTATAAGTAAAACAGTATAAGTAAAACTAGAAAGACTTCTTATAAGGGAAGCAACTCTATGGCGCAGTGTGCGGCTTAAAGCGTGCAACGGATTTCCGCCGTGGCGCAGTGTGCGGCTTAAAGCGTGGAAAGATAACGAACGAAATCAAACAAGCAAACGCTTACTGAAAATGAATATTTCCCACAGCAGTAGTTGGAGCTCTCCATTGAAGACTAACTGAGTGTTTAACAGTGTTGTTTGATTGGGTGATTCCGTTGCCAAACTGTTAAAACAATAATTGAATGTAATCATTATTGTAAGACATCAAAATATGATACAAGCATAAGTTACAAAGAGATTTATCAAACAAAAATGCAAACTTAATAAGTAACCAGAACAACTTGGCCCTTAGATAAAGCTAAACTAATTCAACAATAAAATAGCAGGTCTTTTAGAAAATTCCCACTCCACACATGCCACAACAAACATCTCTTTCAGAAACGTACAACAACCATGCACTTCTGCTATGTATAACTACATCACTAGCAAAGTGACTCTTAAACATCTGTTAGAAAGTGTCTAGTAAATTAGTCATATTTTCAAGAAACCTCTCAAATAGATTCATTGAAAAATAAATCATTACTAAAGATAAGAAAGCTAAAAAGGTTTTGTCTGGTTGTAATTTGTGTTAAATTCTGCCATCAACAATAATCACCATATAGATGCAAAAATGGTGTGATTACGGAATTTTATTTTTTGTGTCTTTTATCATGCAAGCATCACATTGTTTTAGATTCTTTCTGTCAAATTCAATGGAATATAGAAGGTATATATATACAAGAATGTAAATCTCAGTCTAAGCTTGTTAGAAAAACTATCTTATTATAAATGATATAAAGATATTCCTCCAAATGTTTGTCACAAGCAAAGCGTTATTACTATTTGTTATTGATGAATATCTGCAATTAATTCTAGTTGTATGGTAGCAGTCATAGCTATTGTGTGGCTCTGGTTGTATCATTTTTCCTTCTTTGACAAACCTGCAATTACTATTTATGCCTCGTTCATTCCTATTTCATTTCTCTTTTTTTTGGGAGGACTGAAATGAACCATGATGGTTATGATAATTAATAATAGCGTAACACATAATAACAAAGTACTGTAGTTTTACAAAATACAATAACAATGACAATACACAGCAACGTTTCGACTAAAAGGCTTTATCAAGCAAACGATACAACAGGAGTGATGAATTTCACAGCACACTACATATAGACTACGACAGAGACATTCCAACGGTCCTAACATGAAAATCTGGGACTAAAAACGAATAACGTTTAGTAAATGCAAAAAAGAAACTGGAAGTGGAAAAAGAAGAGAAACGATAAAAAAATCAAATAAATATATAACATATACATTTAACATATACACAAATAGAATATAGAGCATGAGAAGAGAAAGTTCTAAGAAGCATAGGAATGTAGTGCGTTGAGTCCATGAGGTCGCAAAGTATCAAATAACAAAATAACACGATTCTCCAGAGCAAATCGACTACGATCATCAGAGAAACATCATTGGATGGCTGTTTCCGAGGCATGGCAAATGTGGTGGCAGATGTGAGAACACAACGGTCGCAGCAGCTTCCCAGCCGATGGGAAAGGCTGCATGCGAAGGGATGAAAGGTACATCCCAAACCGAGAGGAGCGCCGACACGGAGCAAAACTCAGAGCCCTGAGCGCGAGTTGAGCTGTGTGTCAGGGCAGTCCCGAGGCACGGCAAAGTGGTGGCAGATGTGTGAACACAACGGTCGCAGCAGCTTACCGGCCGATGGAGAGGCTACATGCGAACGGATGAGAGGTGCATCTGCATCCTGAACAGTGAAGTGGATCCACACGTAGAGAAACTCGGAGCCCTGTGCGCGAGTTAAGAGCTGTGTGCTCATGGAACGTCAGGTGAAGGCGACACATAGGAAGATTGAGATAAAACTCCGTACATGAGGCCAAGCGCAGAATAAGATGCTGGGTAAAGTTGGCCGAGCGTAAATCTCAAAGTTACCTTTTAGCGCCTAACGAAACTTCCCTCCCTGAGACAGCCGGGCAGGGTACGAATGTTCACGAAAATTAACATCGCCGGAAAAATTAGGGCGGGTGATGTCTGGCGAGTTAAAAATCTAAGTTGCGATGATAACGCCTAATGAAACGATCCATACATTATGATGAGCGGGGCCCCAGTCCAGTGTTTCGCAGGTCAAGGGAAAATACAGTGCAAATGCAAATTGCTAAGTGCCGACACGAGCCTCGAAAAAGTTGTGGAATACGTTAAAAGCGTCCCAGGACAAAAACTCGGTTCCCTTCACAGGGAACCACTGCTGCCTTGTAGTTTTGATTGGGGACGATCAAAGGTTAGCGGAGCAAACCGTACACAAAACTGGACGGTAGCAAACCAAGCAGTCCACAAAAAGACGGGTTAGCTGGGCAGATGACGCTCATCAGCCCGGGAGGGCAGGTCGTCTACGGTTGCTGCCCTGAAAGAAAATAGCAACCTGCTGCCTTGTGGGTTTTGGCTGGGGACAGCAAAAGGCTAACGGAGAGCGAACCCAGTAAACACTGGTTGAAATCGGACACTTCACCCAAGAATAAGCATTTGAGCTCTAAATGGTACTGAACGTTGTGACGTAGCATATCCATGCTAAGGCTACATGGACCAAATTTTATGAAGAATATTTTTTATTTAGAATCTCGATATGGTGATACGCCTGAGGAGATCCGTCGGGCAGGACGAGTTCCGGGCCCCATGCCTCAAAGGGGCCCACTTTATGCTACCCACGGTCCCCCGGTTTGGCAAACCAGCGGCTGCGGGCCACGGGAAAACACTACTGGTTCGATACGGCCGAGTACTGGTCAGAGGCGATTAAACATTGTGCAATGGAATTCCGAAGGTCTCTATCACAAAAAGCAAGCACTCGCAATAAGGCTTGCAGAAGAAGAGATTGATGGTGCGCACATACAAGAGACGCACCTAAATGCCCAGCACAGATTCTGTATCAGAGGTTACCAAACCTTAAGATTAGACCGAGAAGGGCACAAAGGTGGAGTCATCACCCTAGTACGAAACGGCATTCCAGCCAAGCAAATAAATGTGACCACAGAAGACGCCGGTGCAGCAGAGATCATAGGCGTCCTCATCACATGTGACAAAACACAGATTCTAATGCATAACTAATACTACCCAAGTGATATCTCGCTTTCACTTGAGACGATGACAATTAATACCATAGCATGCACGGTAGTCGGTGGTTTCAACAGCCACTCAGAAAGTTGGGGTTACCAGGAAAAGAACAGCAGGAGAGTCGAAGTCGAGGACTGGAAGATTGAGAACAATCTGTTCCTTATCAATGCCCCAGACGATCCGCTAACCTTCTGCTCGAGAAGGTGGCATACAACTAGCACCCCCGATCTGATGTTTGCAACAAATGACATATCCACAAAAACAGAACGTACGGTCACTAAATAGTTAAGCGACAGCGACCACAGGCAAGTCAAATTACAATTCGATCTCCATTTCGTACCTGAGACCAAAATGTGGAACTACAAAAAATTCTCCTAAGGAACTACAAAAAAGCAAATTGGAAGCAGTATGCGGTACTGTTCGATGCAAATATTTAAAATCCCAACATGCATGAAAAGAAACACATGGGATCATTAGCAAAAGAATTGACAGAAGCTATCCTGGAAACGGAACGGGAGACCATCACCAGAGGCGCACGGAAGGATTAGCACTCTACGGGTCATCCGAGGCTCATAGGCTTGAAGACGATCTTGAGACGGCAAGAAGAGTGGTAGAAGAGGCACAGACAGTAGCGTCCAATACTGCTTACAAGGCGGCAGCGACTACGTAGAAACGGGAAGTCAAACTGTCAGAGCGACATAGCTGGATAAATAAGACTGAATCCCTGAACCTAGATAGGGACGGTCATAAACTGTGGAAATTGGCAAAAACACTGAGCGACAAAAATGCCAGCCGACCCCCATAGTCCTAGACCAAAATAAAAAGATGGGCTCAGGAAGGGAGGCTGCAAATATTCTAATGAAAAAATATGCCGAAGTCAGCACAGTAAGCATATCAAATACCAAAAGCGACGAAACAAAGAGAAAAGCAAGATCACTCCAAGGCGATCCAAGAAAAGCTGACAGTCACCTAACGGACACATTTACCAGAAACGAGCTGGAAGAGGCATTAAGAGAGCTTAAGCTAACAAAATCGCCCGGAAAGTAGGGGATCACAAATGAGATGCTTAAAAACTTGGGGACTAGAACAAAGACAGCTCTACTTGCCGTCCTAAACATATCGTGGAAGACCGGCATAAGAGAATGGAAGGAAGCCATCATGGTACCCGTCTTAAAGCCAGGGCAAGATAAACTCAACCCGGCGAGTTACAGACCAACTCGCTGGGTTGAGTTACAGACCAACTCGCCGGGTTGAGTTACAGACCAACTCGCCGGGTTGAGTTACAGACCAACTCGCCGGGTTGAGTTACAGACCAACTCGCCGGGTTGAGTTACAGACCAACTCGCCGGGTTGAGTTACAGACCAACTCGCCGGGTTGAGTTACAGACCAATAAGCATCCTAATCTGCATGGGAAAACTCATGGAACGCATGGTGAATAAAAGGCTATCATGGTACTTGGAGAGCAAAGGGATTTTCATAGAGCAACAGGGAGGCTTTCTGAAGTATCGATCTACCGAGGATCAGGATACCTATATCGTCCAGGAAATCGAGGATGGTTTCAAGAAAAAAGCATACACTGGCAGTTTTGGTGGAAATGGAAAAGGCGTTCGACACAGTCTGGAAAGAAGGCCTAAAGCTCAAAATGCTAAACCCCGGTATTACGGGGAGAATGTACAGGTGGCTCGATAGATACCTTGAGAACAGAACAGCACGGGTTCAAGTTCAGGGTACACAAGCATAAAGTCTACACTAGAGCAAGGAGTCCCGCAAGTACTCTCACCAACCATCTTTCTAATCTTTGTCAATGACATAGCAACATGCCTACCAAAGCGAGTACACTTAGCCATGTATGCCGATGATCTTGCAATCTGGGCGAGAGAGGAGTCAATGTAAATAGCAACAAATCGATTGCAAGATACGCTTAACAAGTTGGAAAGCTGGTCAGAAAAGTGGAACATGAACATTAACGCTTCTCTCTCGCAATCGTTCTTAAGCCGTTTTTATCATTCTATTGTGATATATAAACAGTCAAACATCACAACGGGATGTACGTGCGCAGCCTTCAGTACCAATTGGAACCCAAGTGCTTATCTTTCGGTGGTATATTCGGTTTCAACCAGCGTTTATGTACGGTTCGCTCTCCGCTAGCCTTTTGCTGTCCCCAGCCAAAACCCACAAGGCAGCAGGTAGCTATTGTCTTTCAGGGTAGCGCCCCGTAGACGACTTGCCCTCCCGGACTGATGAGCGTCATCTACCCAGATTAACGCTTCTAAGACCACGTACACTGTGTTCTCACAAAACAACCAAGACCACAAAATTAAGCTCAAAGTCAACGGGCAAGATCTTCCGGAAAGCAAAACTCCAACGTACCTGGGAGTCACTAGACCGAAAGCTGACGTGGTGCTCTCAGAGAAAATGCAACGCTGAAGGGCAGACAGAGGCTCAATACGATGCAAAAACTTGCAGGCTCCACGTTGGGAGCAAACAGTAGAATCCTTAAAGCCCTATACACTGAAAGAATACGACGGGTCCTGGAGTACGGCATTGCAGCAGGGAGTAGTGCATCCAATAAACAATTCGCCAAAGTGAGCAGCAGTCAGAACCGAACAGCACGCATTATCACAGGAGCCATCAAGTCCACGCTTATCAAGGCGCTGGCATCAATCACTGGCCTCCAACCTATGGCAGACCGCAGGGACAGGAAAGTTTTGACATGGCCAAAAAACTGAAACGACTTAACTCCCACCGTATGTACGCCAGAATGAACGGACTAGGAAGGGGCAGAATAAAGAGGACCAGCTTCGCAAACAATGCAAAATCACTGACCAATGACCATCTGGTTCTGGCAAACTCTAAAGCCAAATTAATACCGGCAACCGATAAGAGACGCCGTGGAAGAGCAAAATGCCAGAATTAAAGGAAACGATCCCAGGTATTCTAAAGAAAGGCAAGTAAGAAAACTGCTAAAGAAGAACGGTCACTGAAAAATACATAGCGACCGAGTACCCTGAGAGTGCGTGGGCACACGTGTACACCGATGGATCGGCAAGAAATGCAATCAGCGATGGTGGAGGAGGAATAGTAACTCAACCCGGCGAGTTGGTCTGTAACTCAACCCGGCGAGTTGGTCTGTAACTCAACCCGGCGAGTTGGTCTGTAACTCTCAAAGTCAGTTAAAATCACGAAGTTGATTGCCACAGGCAAGTTTTCAAACAACTACCGGGCAGAGGCTACAAAATTAGCCTCTGAAATGATCTTGGAGAGAAGCTGCATCTCGCGCAAGAAAGTCGTGATATTCACCGATGCTATCCCCGTCATCACAGCAATAACAAGCGCCGCAAAATCAGAGCTCAATGAGCTGAAAGCGATCCTTGGTGTACTAGTAAACTCACGTAAACGTACAGTCATTCAGTGGATACCATCACACTGCAACATAAGCGGAAATGAGGAAGCGGACAAGCTAGCAAAAGAAGGCGAGCGATTACCGCAGACCCATGACGAGATCAGCTATGAGAAAGCCAGAATAACCATCGGTTGGCAATACAGGAAAAAATGGTCAAAAGACCACCTACAACATAACAGCAGTGATGGGTACTATGGTCTGTCCCGTAGCGAACAAATTGCTATATTCCGCCTCTGTACCGGCCATAACAAGATAAGGGCCCATATGTTTAATAAGTTTAAAATTGGCACAACTAGCCTGTGCCTCTGTGAAAAGGCTGATATGACGGCAGAGCACATACTGCAAGACTGCCAACTGATAGATGGCATAAGAAGCGAAACCTGGCCCGATAACACCGAGCTTCGCGACAAGCTGTACGAGGGCCGGAGTTCCTTAAAACAACAGAAGTATTCATGATAAAATCAGGTTCATCAGTCTAGGCGGGGATCGCGAGAGAGAGAGATGGCTGTGACCTGGACGTCCTTTACAGAAGAGACATATGTTGGTACACAGTCGCCTTAAATCCAATGTCCAGAGTCATTTTGGCACCGTTCAGTGTGGCCGTAGGCAATGTAATACGTGTGCTTATGTGATACAGACCCGTACTGTATCTTTTCCTAAAGCCACGTTTGTTATTGAAGATGGTTTCGCATGCGAGCCCCGCATTATAATCTACGCCATTACTTGCAAGCGGTGTGGAAAAATGTTTGGTGACCGTTTCGGCCAACACTTGCGCGATATACGCAATCTCTGTGACCCCTGTAGCCACTCACTTCAATGGAACTGACTATTTGGGAGCTCGCGACGACCAGGTCACAGCCATTCGATCATGTTTCTCTGATGATCGTAGTCGATTTGCTCTGGAAATGTGTTTTATTTTGCTATTTGGTACCTTACGACTTCATGGACTCAACGCACTACATTCCTTTGCTTCTTAGTACTTTCTCTTCTCAAGTTCCGTATTCTACGTGTGTATATGTTCAATACTAGAAGGCAGGGTCCCAGGACGCAGAGGCAGACCAAGAAGAAGATGGCTACAAGATATTAAAGAAACCATGAACATGACCATCGACGAAGTGGGTGAACTGGCAAGAAACAGAGTGAATTTCAGATGTGCTGCAAAGAGAGCAACGTCCTATAAAGGATACGCACCTTGATGATGATATGTTAAATGTATATGTTATATATTTACTTGATTTTTTTATCGTTTCTCTTCTTTTTCCACTTCCAGTTTCTTTTTTGCATTTACTAAACGTTATTCGTTTTTAGTCCCAGATTTTCATGTTAGGACCGTTGAAATGTCTCTGTCGTAGTCTATATGTAGTGTGCTGTGAAATTCGTCACTCCTGATGTATCGTTTGCTTGATAAAAGCCTTTTAGTCGAAACGTTGCTGTGTATTGTTAATGTATTTTGTAAAATTACAGTACTTTTTTGTCATGTGTTTCGCCATTTTGCATAGTTTTACTGCTGTCTCCCCCTATATCGATAAACTAATAATACAATTTACAATATTCTATTACTATTTGAACGTCTTTCAAAATTAAAATTTGTTTCATTCATGCTTTAGTTAAGAAAGTACACACTCCCACAGCTGTGAACTAATGTTCTAAATCTTACAGGAAAACCAACGCAGGACAGTATGGTATCTACATCAGGGTTCTGGAAGAAACCAACAGGAACACTTCGTGAAACGCCAACAACAGCCCCAACTACCAGGAATCCTTTGAACAATCCACCGCTCAAAATAACTGCGTAGAAAAATAAACAATTTATGTTATTTGCTAACTTTCACCAACATATGTTTCTATCACATATTTTATATTAGAAGTCCAAAAGTATAACATAGATTTGTATAAGAGAGTAAGACAACATCGTTTACAGCCGAAGATTAAAGAAAAAACAGAGATGGATAGAACGACACTCTTATGAAATTGTATATAAATATAACAAGCACGTAATCACAAAGTACTGTAGTTTTACAAATTACAAAGACAATGACAAAATACAGCAACGTTTCGACCAACAAGGCCTTTATCAAGCAAACGAACTGTATTTTGTCATTGTCTTTGTAATTTGTAAAACTACAGTACTTTGTGATTACGTGTTTCATCAAGTTTGTGAATATATAAATATAGCTATACTTGGAACCTACAAGGGAAGAGAAGAATAGGTAAACCAAATAATGCCTGGTGAAGAATAGTAGAAGATCAAGTTTTAGTTGCTGAGTGAGGGTTTAGAAAAGGCAGTCAGGTCATCAGTTATTTTGAAAACCAATCTTTATATACAAGCTATGGTACATTTGGCAGACACAAAATTAGCTGCCCAAGTATTTCAGTTCAGAAAATTTCCAGAACTACAGACCCTTCTTCCTGAACTGTGCAACCAGTCCATGGTTACCATGCAGTGGATACCGTCTCACGGTAGAATACCCAAGAAATGTGACGGCAGACGGACTGTCCAATAAAGATGCTACAGGAGAGCAACTGTATATACCAGTAAGGATTATCAAACAAAAAGAATGATTAGATCAATCAGAAAGCTACCAATGCAAACACCAGACAGCTATCAAAATATGTGAAAATTAGGACGAGCTATTATTCTGATCCTCAGAACAGCACACAATTGACTCACCAGCCACGTGTATACAAAATTGAAGAGTTACCGCTCAGTCAGTAGCATTGTATGCATGTGGACATGTACCCCAGACTGCAGAGACCATACTTCAAGATTACACCGAATATGATATACTGAGGTAAACTCGCTGGCTTAGTGAAACAACACTGGAAAGAAACTCGTACACGTGTGTAAGTGCACGCTTGTGTGTGTATTCTTCAATGGTGCAACATCGTGTGTGTGTGTATTCGTCAATAATGCCGTAGCACTTTAGCCTAATGCCGTGTTATATTTATATTGTTCCTATCATTAAAGAGCGTTGGTGACTGTTAATTTTCTCTTCCCCCAAAATGTCTTATCCTAGCAACAGAGGTAATGGAAGATGTCGTCCTTGTTGGTTCGTGCCAATATATGGTTGTGTAGGAGATGGATGTGAAACATAAAGGACTGTACATTGTGTTCAAAATAAAAGTAGCACGGTTGACAAATCAAAAGTTGCCAGTTACGCATTACGTTTTGTGTATTTATTATTTAAACCGGTTCTGACTAGCACATTGTATAGTAGATCACATTGGTTCATCACCCCTTCTCGCACCTTAATTACACATATCACAAAAAGACTCGGATACTTGACCTATACTACGTCATAATTGAGCCTACGTACTCATTTTCATAAATATATGCCAGATTGGCTCCCTTGACAGACTACTTTTATCTTGAACACCCTGTAGAATGTCAAAAAGACCTCTACGGACAATTGCAAACAGGTATGAGATCTCGAGACCATCATCTACTTTGGTGTAAGGATATATGCAAGACAGATATGCATGATGCATGCGCTGAAGTTGATAACATGCAGCATCAGTGGCGTAGTCTGATAATGCGTGATAGGTGGGCTTCTACTTAAAATGAATATGTGCCACTCCTGTTTAACTTCTTTTCCCGTTTAATTGAAGAGCCAATTATATTCAATTACGCAACGATAGTTATTGACCAAGGACAATTTTTGTTTTTAAATAATATGTATTTTCACTTACATGCTTTTACTAAAGATCAGATCCATTCCTCTTTCCTTTTGCAGAGACTTCTCTGTGACGGCATCGTAAAATGTATTATTCATTCTAACCTTGCACAAAAGTTTCATTTCAATCAACAAAAGGATACGATAGGAGAGTCTATCTTAACCTTGTGTAGTAGATCTGCGGCAACTGTGGATTCGATGTAATGCTGAAAACGACTTTTTATCAAGACCCGCCCGAGTGGTTACCGAGGCCCAAATTTGGGGTGTAAAGAATAGAACCACTGTTACCTGCCACGCATATCGTAAGAGGCGACTAAGGAGGTTTGGCTGAAATCGGATGCACGTGTCCTAAACATGTAGAGGTCTATGCGTTTAGGGGCCTACCAAACCAATGTGCAACGTATACACGTTCTTGGCAAAGATTAAACATATCACAAAGAGTGATTACAATTGGTCGTAAAGAACGAACGCAAAGAAGAAGAAGAAGATTAACAAGACGCAGAGGTCGCTGGAATAGTCATGATCAAATGTGCCAGTTTGAAACCTTCTTTAAAACCTGAACTAAGATCCTTTTCAACAAAAACTGCAGTAAGTCATTAACTAACATTTGTAGAGCTCCTCCGAAAATAAAATACAAGTTCATTATTCAAATCCATCAATCGCCCCCCTCGCCCGATTCATAAAACGTTACAGTTGACGTTAGATACCGAAGACCAGCACGCGTTAAGACGGAAACCACAAAGCGATTTTTCTGAGACAAGGGTCGCAACTCCTAAGTACTAAAATACCGGAAACACACACCATGCATGTGATAACGCGTCCCTAGAGATGACTGAAATTCTTCAAAAGACAGCTACTTATACCTATTCTATAAATATTTTATAGAAAATATTGCAGTGAATACTTTGAAGAATAATTACTTTACTTTTATTGTCGTTCTGACCTGTCATATGCGTGCGCCGCACACATAGCACGCATGGAGAATACCCCACTGGACAGCAGGAGGTTCGGGTTCGCAATACACGGAAGAGAAAGATCAAGAGCACAATTAGAGAAAAGGAGAAACTTATTGCAGAGAACGAGCTAATTGTCTGAGATGGCATAACTGAGCACAAAAATGGCATAATGTTTGTGAAATCCCATACAACAATAGTTGAGACATTTTCGCTACATATTTGTCTTGATAGTCGCATACGTCATTGTTATCAATTGCAGTATGTATCTTCTGGAAACACAACGTCGTTATCGTATGCAAAGACCTAGACGTGTCAACCATATATTAATATACATATATATATGAGTGTGTGTGAGCGCGTGTGTTCGTGCGTCCGTGCGTGTGTGTGCGTGCGTCCGTGCGTGTGTGTCCGTGTGTGTGCGTGCATGCGTGCCTGCATGTGTACATTTATTTGTATTTGTGTATAATACCTGTGTCGGTAGACTTTATTTATCAATAATTTAGAAAACATAACAGAAAAGAACATTCATCTCTCACATACTAAGCCCTCCCCCCTCCCCACAACAAACTACCGGTCACTACTCGAACTGACGTACCTGTAATAACTTGGTTTTCAGTGTACGTTGTTGAAGAAAGCCGAATAAAATAAGGTGAAGGACCAGTGGCCGTAGTCGGACCATGAGAGTCAGGTATAAGAGTTATACAGGCACTATCAGGAGCGCCGTCGGGATAAGATATCACCATAACTGCATACATCATTATAAACACAACATTTCTCCATAAATTTATCGCTGCCATTTTTTCTGCTCAAGTAAATAAAGAAACTGTGAATATATATAAAATATACATAGTGTTAAAATATCAGAATATAGACGCTTCTAAATATGTTTATTTTTAAAGATATTATTGGAATATGACATAGTAAAACTTTGTTCAAATTGTTAAATAATGCGTCTTCTACTTATCTGTTCACTCTCAGGCGTAAATGTGGGTATGTTCCCACAAAAACAGTGATCCACACAATTTTGTCGAGATCTCTAAAGAGATTGGCATGCACTGAAACATATAACTATCATATCAGTTTTCTCTGCTTATTATCACATGCTAGACAGCTTTGAAAAATATTTTCAGAATGCAATTTATAGGTATCACACCTCACAGAAGTACATATTTTGGCTGGTTAAAAATGTGGTTTCTCAGTGTGATATGGCTGTGCGCATCTGGTCATCATAACTTGCTCTTTTCTATTGATCTGGTAATATGTATGGTTTGGTGACACTAATAATCTAATTTTCACTTCGTCCTATATTTTCTTGTGACAAATCTCTTCGTCTTTATTTAACTCTTTGTGTACCAAAGGCCACATTAAGTGGCTTTGGGCTGAATGCGTTTTTTACCTGGATGCCTCTTATTCTGAAAACAAATGGCTTGCAAAATCATGGCTTTTGTCCTAGTCCGCTAGAGTTAATGCTGATATCAAGTTCTGGTAGCTTTGTCCCTCACCTTCCTATCCACCCGTCTCATCATTATCAATTATGTTGCAATGAGATGGGATCCACTGTATCGCAATTCTTTTAAACTATCGAATATTGTATGATTCTAATGATGTGATATAAATGATTTGGTGCCAACTCCACATTAAAATCGGCTGCAATGGATTTCCAACATTTCCTATTTCATGCCATTGTGGTGCATTGTTAAACTGTTAAAACGTTCACATAATGCCACCCTTCCTTAAACTATTTTGCTGTCTTTCTCTTGTCCGCCATACTACAACCTTTCTTTCAAGTGTGGTTTTCAGAAGAACAACATATCTCTTTATATGTGTTAAAAATATTTCAATAGTCTCGCTCTAACTTTGTCCTTTAAGATTTTTATGTCGAGAGGTAATGAATCTACGTAATTCACAAACTATTTTTATGTTACTTTTAGCAAGATACGGTAAACAAATTACGTAATTTTGACTGACCCGATAGGTTAGCCTATTTTTAGAGCTTCTAGATGTTTAGAAAATAGAGATTGAGTAACCCCCATCTGGAAAAAAATGAGCTTGAAAACGGTATATTGCAGACTTTGACGATTCCACCTTCTTGGCGAAGAAAATAAACCTACCAAGAATTGCTTTCATGAACGCCACCAAGATGGTATTCCCGCCATATAGTAACAAAGAGACGACGGACTTGTGTGTGTCATGTGTGCAGAATCGTTTCAGGTACCATAATCAGAACTTTCATTTCGTCGGCTCCAGAATGAGAAGTTGAACAATGTCAACTTTGTGAATAAATGGTGAAAGCGTCTCTTTCAAGAAACATTCTTCATCAATGAAGAAATATGCTTTTAAAATTATAAACACAGTAATAATTGGTTACGTAAACACAGACAATAAAAATAATAACAGGGAATTATCATACGATAATAATTATATTTTCTTTTTAATTATGAATCTTATTTATTATTTTGTGTTTTCATAAATATTGTTTCTAGAACGCACTATAGTAAATTCTAGAGCCCACAGAACCAATTTAAAAAATATGAATTTTCACTAAACTCAGAAAATCAGATCACCAATTTTTAGTTCGGTGAACTAAGAAATCGACATACTAGTAATTAAACCTAGATCCTTTCTGACTGAATCTATTGCTCGGCCACTATAACAGACCGAGTCCTTAAAAATGTAACAAGTTTAATCATATTTTGCAATAATTGTTAAAGTTACTACCCAGTAGAAACAAAACATGGACAACATTGGGTTACCTAATTGATCTTTGTTTAGTTAAGTATCGACAACAGGATCAGATATTTGAAAGAATAATCTAAACGTATGTACTTAATACTTATACTGTTATAAACACACATCTAGACACACATGCAGCATATAAATACATATATATTTTTTTTTTTAAATAGCTATCAGTGTTAACTCTTAACGCACATAGGCGTCGCTAATGTGTTGTGGGCATCTCATTGTGGTCTGTATGTGATTTGCTCCTTAACAGTAGGTTTTCGTGCGATTTAGGCGCCTACAGGCATGTAGATTAGCACATCCAGTTTCTGTCTGCTTTTTTATTCGGGTTCGCCTTCATAAGTAGAAGGAAAAAAAACTGATAAAGGGGAGTCAATCTCCCTAGACGAACCAGATTTCCGTTAGCTTTGGACCTCATTGTCAGTTTTATCGGTCTACACCACTTGTAGATGAAGCTATAGCTTGTGTGGCTGAGTGTTCGAATTGGGTGACGCAAATCCTGGCGACGCCACTGCTTACACATATTTCACAATAACTTATCGTATCGATTGTCACATTTTACTTAGGTCACAATCTAGTGCTATTTGATAAAATGATAAATAACAATTCAATTGTTATTCAATTGTGTGATTCAATTATGTTTTTCACAAATTGATAATATAATCTAATTTCAGTTAACCCTTTCACTCCGTAACTTTAAAAAAAAAATTGTCGAACTTATTTACATTGTAAAGTATACTAAACTAGCAGTTTACCGTTCTTCGCACGGGGAATTTAGTTTAAATCTATTTGTAAATTCCCTTAAAGAAACATGCCACGTTGTTTCAAAATCGGCCATTAAAAACAGTACGTTTCCTCTCCATGCATCGGCCAGTGAAAAAATGAAATGAAAATCGTGGCATATCCTAAAGGACGAAGCCATCAATCACAGTAAACAAGTCGCTGATTTTCTCGGCACAACTTATACGTTCAGTGGTTTGTCATTGTTTTCTGAAAGGTGAGGTCTATTTTTACCTTTTGTAAAAATCCCACGGAAACGAATTTGCTTCCAAATTTGCCCACCGTGGTGTTTGAACCAGGTACGATTGGGTCTGTGATCGTGCTCACTACCGCTTGAGTTACAGACGCATCGGCCAGAACAACCTGATAAACAGAATTCTCGTCACCGTGAAAGTTAACAAATAACAATTTAAAGTTTCCATCATTTCGATTGCCAGTAAAACCTGATACAATTGAATTTCCGTGAAAATTGAAAAATAACAATTGGCAAATTAAATTTATTCAGATTATTAACTTATCGACATGTTTAAAAAATAAAATTTGGCCCGAATGTGTATCGACCGTATGTAGCTCATGTCTACTGCAATCTAGGCAGGCACGCTATCAACTACCCTAGAAAACAGTTATTATAAATAAATGTGTTTAAAGTACGTTGTTGTAATAAAATTGCCGCTATTATAGCATTTTATGACCACAAGACTTGAGCGGAAATTAATAATCTTTGTCAAAGTCCGTAATGTGCTGTGACATTCGTCACTTTGTTGTATTGTTTGCTTCATAAAGGCCTTGCTGGTCGAAACGTTGCTGTGTATTGTCATTGTTTTTGTATTTTGTAAAACTATCGTACTTTGTGATTAGGGGGTTTCGCCGAGAGTAACAACATGATCACGTGACCAGCAACGTCGTGAAATCGTGAATATACGCTATCGGTGATTTCTATGCAGAAAGACCATGTCCGTTAAGTTGGGAATATAGTTATAGAAACGTACAAAAAGTCTAGTTTTATCATTTTCCCCTCTTCGTATCCACAAAAGCCACCTTCTTGTCATATGTCAAGTCCGTAGGATGTCCAGATTTCTCCAAACAATTGGGACAGATAATACAATTTCACTGGTCTTTGTCTTATATATATAAGATAAGATTAGCCAGAATATTTGCTATGCATTATCTTTAAAAATACTGCCAGCCAATGCATCGGCTCAGACTGGCGAATGGCTTAAGTGTAAGGTGATGTACAGAAACCGACAGATCTGAGATGGTCATACTGGATCAAATAGATCTGGAGAAAACCTTGTGGAGGACTGCTGTAATACTGGAAAAACGGGCAAATTCATCGTGGACAAGTAAATAACAGTATTACATAAGAAATGGAAAATGAAACATTAAATATAAAAAATGGCAACAACCGACATTTCGACCATATGCCTTTAACAAGAAAACACGGAATACTAGATAAACTAAAATATAGTTTAAATAAGAAAGATGACTAGAAATTGATAGTACATAAGACATGCTTCCTAGATCGCGAACAGGTACATAATCCAATGTCATAATGTACGTATCCCGGCGGTCAGAAGTATAACACGCTAACTATACCCACATATGTATTACCCGAAGATTAAGTTCGGAAGAGAATGGTTAGAATAGATAGTTATGTATACGTTGAAACATAACACTAGATCATATTCAAGTAACTCACCTGCTGGGGTGAAGAGCTCAACCGCCGTAAACCTGAAGCAGCATGAGTCCTACCATGTTAATATGCATACTGGATGTCCCGTGAACGGACATATACAGAATCCAATTTCATAATGCTAGAACGGTGTAAGATTAACCCCTCAAAATATGACAAAGGAGCCGTATTCAGACGGTGAATAGGACTGGTAGTGCCATGTAAGGTGCGTGTATATATATATATATATATATATATATATATATATATATATATATATATATATATATATATTTTCAGAGCAGAAATGGTGACGAGAGAGATATTGATGTAACTAAATATGTAATGGCTTTGATGGCCAGGAGGGGGTGGGAGGAGTAGAACAGAAAGGGGCAATAGAGTGTAGGAAGTCAAATGGAGTTGCCGAAATGGCTGAAAAGTAGTCAGCTAGAGGAAGAAACGACCGGGAGTAAATGGGGTAGGGAGGATAAAAAAAGAAAAGGACACATGGAGATAGAAACTACGCATGCTGAAGTCGTACATTTATATATGTGTGTCCACCACATCAACTTGGTCGATCAAGCGACATTCCAACTCTAACCGACTGCGGTCATCTGAGGAGCACGGCACCAGACCAGTGATAGAGATATCCTTTCTGGGGCCATTGACATTGACAGCCATAGGAGTAGATGCGCTGTTGGAGATGCCTATCGAAGCGGTCTCCAAGAAGCAAGTCTGTCTCTCCTATATAGGCCATGCCACAGCGTTTACAGAAAATGGCTTGGCCTTGAAACCAAAATTTCCGCTCCATGTTGTAACTAGTGCAGAGTGCTAACAACTTCGTTATCTGCAACCCCTCTGTGTGTGTATTTTAAAATGAAATTGATTCTGTTATCCAACATTTATTCTTTAATCAAATTAGAAAAACTACAAAAAGTGCGAGAAACCATTTAACAACAGTTGCAGGAAAAGACATTAGAAGTACATTGCCAGGACACTACACTATTAAACTGAAATGAGGAATGGGTGTATACATCACCCACAGTGAAGCGAAACAGTGAACCAGATTGGTGGTATATTTTGAAACAAATTCAAAGCAGGAGCTTATATTCAAACGTACATTGGAAAACTGATGATACTTTACATCTCTGCATTGATTCTACCCCCATAGGTCCTTAGTCGCTTTTAGTCTGCTACAAGTATATGTCAAGTGCTGCGTAATTATATATTATTTTGATTACAGTACAATACTGTAATTTTCCCCAAACTCAGAAAGTCCAGGTATTTTACAGAAATACAGACACCATTTCTAGAACATGCTTTGTGTGTGCTTCATAAACAGAGGTGACGAAAAACACTATTTATAAAGCACACACAAAAGCCTGTTCTAGATCTCTTCTTATCCTGATGACGTGAGATAAAACAGGATTAGAGGAAAGAAGACAGACACCATTTGTTACAGTTTAATAAATAGTGCATTAATAAATGTAACAAACAGGTCCAGAGTTTTACGGCCTATATATAATTATTATGCACATTTTCAGTGCATCATTTTTATCACAGGTGAAGTACTTGTGTGTAGTTCAATCCATTTAAATTAGTCTCAATAATATAGACAAGCTTGTGATATTGATAACAGGTCGATAATTGAAGATACAAAAGATAAAAACCGTTGCAACAAATTATATAAGGTAATTAAAGATTATGATTATGTCGAGTCATGAAGTTATGGCGAAACACGTAAAAACAAAGTAATGAAGTTTTACAAAAACAATGACAATACACAGCAACGTTTCTACCAAAAGACCTTTATCAAGCAAATGATACAACAGAAGTGACGAATTTCACTTTTTTCACAGCACACTACATATAGAAGTTAGTTAGTTAGTTTGTTCCTTTCGTGCCAAAGGCGGCACATAGGGCAGAGGTTTTAGATCTCCATGTGATACGGTTCTTTGCTAGCAGTGGGCAGGCAGAAAAAGCCACAGATTCCCCAGATTCACGGTGTTCGTGGCACCGAACCGAAGGGTCACGATGTCCATGGCACCGAGCCGAAGAGCTGAAAAGCTCAAGTGCTTCTGGATCGGAAAAAAAAAAAAAAAAACATCCCAATAGTTTACTTTCTTGTTGGATGGTTCTTCGAAGAGTGGAACATATAGAATACAACAATAAATTTCTAACATCCCTAAAATGAAAATATGTGACTAAAAACAAAAAAACGAAATAAATGAGAAAAAAACTAGAAGTGGAAAAAAGAAGATAAACAATACAAATCAAATATATATAGAACATACATTTAACATATACACATATAGAATATGTAGCATGAGAAGAGAAAGTACTAAGAAACACAGGAATGTAGTGCGTTGAGTCCATGAGGTCGTATGGTACTATATAACGATTAAAAACAATTCTCTAAAGCAAATCGCAAATCCATATTTTATATGTGTATATGTTAAATCTATATATGTTCTATATATATATTTGATTTGTGTTGTTTATTTTCTTTTTCCACTTCTAGTTTTTTGCATTTATTTCGTTGTTTGTTTTTAGTCATAGATTTTTGTTTTAGGGCCGTTAAAAATGTATTGTTGTGGTCTGCTGTGAAAGAAGTTAAATTCTTCACTTCTCTTGTATCCTTTGCTTGACAAAGGCCTTTTGTAGAAACGTTGTCATTGTTTTTGTTTTTTTGTAAAACTACAGTACTTTGTTTTTACGTGTTTTGTCATTGCTACATAGTTTTATGATAGTCCTGACTGATAGTTTGGACACCTATTAGATAAATATTCTGTTCTGTGTTGATGTTATTCAGACAATGATTGTGTAATAGAGTTGACAGTAATGATATGATAACATTTTATAGTCAGTGTACTTGGGTTCATCTAGTTAATATGGGCTTCTCATCCCTCTGCATAAGGAAGTAGATTGTAGTTATTGGGAACTGAACTGAAGTCTTAGCTTCAGGACAGACACATAGGTGTTCAGTCTCCACCAGCAAATGTTGGAGGGGATGCATGCTGATAGTTCCTGTGGTTTTCTAGTTAAGTACAATCCTCATTTTGTCCCTCAATCATCCAGTACTGCTTGTATAACATATGATTCCAAACTCCTGAAATGATTGTCAACGTTGAACATCAGTTATCGTGTCCACATTCAGGATGTAGTCGCTGACCACACGAAGGACATCTTTTGTGTGATCTTGGTAGCCTCACAGTTTCTCAGTGAGTTTGTAGCAGCAGGGTCTGTACCTGTGAATTTGATTAAACATCTCGCACATTAATAAATGCACTAATTTCTTAATTACACTCTTCTTGTATTAATAAATGTACTAATTTTCTCCATTCATTGGTATCTTTGTCTCAGGAGACAATATGTTTTGCGTTACGTAGTTTATTCTGCCCTGAATCACAACGTCTCATGTGACTGTAATGGCCTATTCTGGATGTGAAAATCCTTGCCACAGTTGCTGCAGGTGAAACCTTAGACTGGAGCTGATACTTAGGATGTTTTCTCTGCCCTCCGTGGTCTCTTTTTGCCTCCATATGTGATGGTGTTTTTACTCTTTTCTTTGTGAGCCACCTTCCACTGCTGCTCGCATGCTTGCCTGTCTTTGGCCAACCGCTCTCAGTTTTCTTTGTCTGTGCTGCATGAAGTTAAATCACGCTTGCAGGTGTCAATGGAGCGTAGTTAATGGATGGACATGCTCTCTAGTACCTGTTGCTAGTTGAACATATAGAATATCCTTTGGTATTCTTACCATCGCTCATACGGCACACGTGTCTCAGCCATCTCAGACGCTGCTGTCTCAGCAAGGTGTGCATGCTTGGAATGCAAGTACTGTCCAGTATTTCTATTTTGGATATGTGTTCCTGCGATAGGATGTTGTATATTCGCCTTAGACAGCGCATGTGGAAAATGTTGTGGCGATGTTGTTGTCTGGCATATGTGGTTCACGTCTCACTACCAGAGTTCTGAGAACACAGACCTTATACACTTGTGTCTTGGTGATACGTTTGAATGCAATATTTTCCCAAACACGCGTTGCTAATTTGAACATAGCAGTGGATGCCTTACCAATGCCTTTCTCCATTACACTTCTGTATAAAGGAACGCTCTAAATCATGCATTTACACCACTCATTATTAAACGTGACACAGTCTGTCTCCCAACATTATTCTATCAGTACTAAACCTGAACACCAAATGATAGAAGAAAACTAGTCACGACAGAGATGAGGTGTCTACGCAGATTCTGGGAGTATCAAGAAGAGACCTATTTCGAAATTAAATCATCAGGGGAAAAGTGATTGCAACACCCGTACTGAACTTCATCAGGAAACAGCAAATTAAATGGTTCTGCCACATACGCAGATTACCAACACACAGTGAACCTTATAGAGCAACGTTACTCAGATACATTAGATACAAAGCAAATGGCCGTTTACGCAAAAGGTGAACCTCAGCGATAACAGAGGCGGCGAAAAACACTGTTTATAAAGCGCGCACTAAAGCCTTATCTAGAAATCTCTTCTTATCCTGACACAGCAAGGCAAAACTTGATTAAAGAAAAGAAAGATTATTAAATGTACAGGTTCAATTACACCCATCGAAGATTAATGAATGCACAAGTTCATGCAATAACAACTCTCATGTATTCATAAATTCACCAAAGAATTCAATTAGACCTCTTGTTTATTAATGAATGTACTTGATAAGTTCACTTACATCTCTTGTGCATTAATAAATACATGCTAAATATTAATTAACTGGACTTGGTTTTTGACAATCAATTCTTCAATCTAAAATGTGCTTACAGAAAACAGATTCTCTTGCAATGCAAACATTTCTTGGATCTACACTTAAATTTATGACAATAAGTCATGATACATGTATTCAGTAGTACAACATTTCACAGAAATAAAAAACATAAATATATAGATTTACAAGACTAAATCAGCCAACTTTAATCAGCTAATTAAGCCTCTATAGAAATTTGAAGAAAAGAATTAAATTTTAAATTCACATACAACCATTTTTAGTTTTTTTAAAATCTTCAATTCAATATGCACTTGTCTATCACAAAGGAGGCAATTTTTTGTCAAGTCAGACCATATTTATTGATCAAAAAACAGCAAACAAACAAGCATTATGCCTTTGGTTTTGAACGGCTAATGATCTGCTCAAAGGATAGCACCTCAAAACTTTCTCCTCTGTTTTTGATTTCAATTTTCTCGTGATTTTGTTTCTGAAATCATAAATGATAACATAAGCAATGTTTGTTGGATTATTGCATGTTTAATATATTTTTACTTCATTGACATCTATAGAAATATAACATGATACAAATAACTGCACAAGTGGTTCTACTTGTATTCTTGTATTTTTTAATATCTTTTAAAATTGTCTATATTATTCATACAGTCCCATGCTGACTGATGTTTCTTTTTTTAAAAAAAAAGGTTTAATGGCAAATGAGTGACTTTATTACACAGAGTTCCCCATTATGGGTTAGTCCCTATCTGCAGAAATGGCACACCACCTGTCAAAAGTATCTCACAAAGCATGAACTAAATAGTTCCAGTAACGTTCCTAGGGATCTGCTAAAATAGTGCATTTATGAACGGAATAACGTGGTCTAAATTCTAACCCACAACATACAGAACACAGAGTAAATGGCTTGATCACTGTGACACAGACAATACAGAACACAGAGTAAATGGTTTGATCACTGTGACACAGACAATACAGAACACAGAGTAAATGGTTTGATCACTGTGACACAGACAATACAGAACACAGAGTAAATGGTTTGATCACTGTGACACAGACAATACAGAACACAGAGTAAATGGCTTGATCACTGTGACACAGGCAATACAGAACACAGAGTAAATGGCTTGATCACTGTGACACAGACAATACAGAACACAGAGTAAATGGCTTGATCACTGTGGCACAAACATGGTAAAATAAAGTGACAAGGCTGTGCTAAGGTCAGGAAGCTGGCACTGAGCAAGTATTTACTCCATTTTCACTTGGTGTCAGTGCAAACGGGTTGATGCACTGTAGCCAGGCAAAGGGGGTAGGGATCGAAGGGAAGCTACCATGTGAATAGTTAGTAGTATGAGCGAAGCCACATATGGTATGAGATCTGCTCGCACTACAGACTAACATAATCTCATAGTGGAAGCACCTGCACAAGTCTACAGGTAGACGTCTACAGATTTATAGAAGAAAATCATAAATATGTAAAAATACAACCTACTGGCTGGTCCCGTCATAACTGTTGATATAATTAATAATATAACATTTATTAATCTTTCAATTTAGCTTAATTAAGATTTTATTTAGTAATCCTAGTTTATAACAACTTTCTCTAAATGTTCACAGAGCTTGCTCAGTGTAGCTTCACCAATTTTGTAACTGCTGTTATTCTGAGCTGTCAGTCTTGGATATATATTTACATGGCCACCAGATCTGTTGTCGGTGCTTTCACAGTATTACTTATGTTAAGGACATCACTTGTCTCAAATGAGAGAATCATTAATTCAATTTGGTCATCTTGAAAAGAATCTAACAAAGTGAAGGTTGATAAGACACCCTAGGAAACAACTTAATAATATAATTAGACATGTACTTAACTGGAATCCACATAGGAAGAGAAAAACAGAGAGACAGAAGAAGACAGGCTCATTAACCACAAAAAGGCAGTGGAAGACGGAAATACATAAGAATGATAGTTGCAACCATATATTCGATAGAGAATGGACAATAGAAGGTAGAAATAAATAAGTGATAGTTGACCTCTTAAATTCTACTTAATGGATCAAGTCTACTTAAATAGGAGTTTATTTGCATTTTAGAACTAGTCTGTTCCGTTTCAGTTCTAGTCTTTTTAAGTCATCTGTAGTTTCATATTTTCATGATTGTTAAAGCTCTGTACCAAGTGTTGATTAATTGAATGATTGATTGAACCATCATTATTGTACTTCTGTGAGTAACCATGTGTACTCCAATCTCTTTTTTTTTACACAGGAAGATTTCAGTGTACGAACTCCATAGCACCGGCGAGGGTCCCCGATGTATTTTAAAAAAATTGTAAAAGTGTTGTGCAGGAATTGTATTTATGAATCTTTCTATTGAATTGTGTACTAAAAGTGTGTATGTCGGTACTTATATACATAAATGTTGGACACATACACGTGCATGCATTGAATGTACTAAAATAGACAAACCTCAACTGGAAATCCGTCTGCGGCTGGTGTTATAATCTGAGAGTGTAGGCCTTGAAAGTAATCATTGGATGTGACTTTAGTACTGGGTGCATTACCTCTTATTACTGTATAGCTGAATAAGAAAACATGTGACTGTTTGAAACAAGAAATTGTGAAATATAAAAGAAACTCATAAACCTTTAAATTATATAATTTTAAATCGAAATTCGATCAATCAATCAAGTGTCATGCCTGCCGGCGTAGGCGATCATGTCTCTCCCCAACTCTCTCTGCTTGGTGCATGTAATCAGTTCTGATGTCGATCTTGTGTTGAAACATGATGTCAAGCCATCCAAATCGAAATTACGATTGTTCAATTCCAATGTTGTCTCAATTTTAACACCTTCGCTTTTCTAAGTCAATATAGTTTCTCACAGTGGCGGCTCGTGATTATTTCTGTTGGTGGGACCAGACCCACATTTTCGGGAAAATCATGGTTTTGGGTATGGTTATATTTTAATCCATTAAATAATAAATACACGTTATACTTTTTTGGTGGGGCCTGGCCCCTCTGGCCCTTAATGACGAGCCGTCACTGGTTTCTCAAGGTATTCGTTAAATGACGTAAAGCCAGTCGATTGGCTAATTCTGAATACATTGCAATATAAATGTGACGTAATTGGATTGCACAACAGACGAGAAATATCCAAGAAGTATTGTGCCTACACGATTCTCCTGACTGTTGTCTAAAGATTGTTAGCCGGCACAGAAGCCGTAGCCTACACTGGTGTCAGAAAAAACAGGTTCTGACAACTGCTAAAAAAATACGTTTGTATTCAGAGGAAAGCCAAGCTACCAAGAGTAAAGCTGGTTGGTTGGACCAGAAATTCCTGTATTTAAAAAACTGTTAATTGGCCGATGTTTCCAAGTGTAACTTGGAAAACAAAACAGTATAAGCTCCTAATTCTTGGTAAGTCCTACCAGTCTCGTCACGAACGAAGTTTTGGAACAATACCGCATACGGACTGGTCCTGTCAATATGCATATTATGCCCACGGAACCCCCCTTTCCCTTTCCCCTCCGTCCTCCGTTACCCCATCCTTGGAAGCATAGACCATCAGCTATTTCTAAACCTAAGCATCACGTTTGGCCGAAATTGTGAAGTACCTGTTTTACGTGCTGGTATCGAACAGGGTCGCACTGTAACTCGCGTTCTGTGTAAATCACAAAGTGGTTTACTTGGTTAATATAACGAACGAAAACAAACAAGCAAACGCTTACTGAAAATGAATATTTCCCACAGCAGTAGTTGGAGCTCTCCATTGAAGAATAGATGAGTGTTTAACAGTGTTGTTTGTTTGGGTGATTCCGTTACCACTCTGTAAAGGCACAATAATTGCATGTAATCATTATTGTAAGACATCAAAATATGATACAAGCATAAGTTACAAAGAGAGTTGTCACAAAAAAATACACGCTCAATATGAAAACAGAACATTTTATCCACTAGATACAACTATACTAATTCAACAACAAATAACTGGTCCTAGTCAAACATTGGTGGCGTACTTGGCCTAGGGGATAGTGACTCGGTCTATTAATCCCGACGTTCTGAGTTCGAATCACGTTGCGGACAATTTGGTTGCAAATTGTTTTGCGTGGATTTTTGCAAAAGGACGATGGCACCACCAATTCAGAAAGCAATGGCAAACTACTGAACGTAATAATGCCTTGAAAAATCACAAACAGCGTTAAAAGCTAGGGTTGATTCGCAAAGTCCTGTAAAGGATATGCAATTAACTTAGTCACACATTGCCATAACATGCATCGTTTTCAGCAACATACAGACATGAACATCAGATATGTATGACTACTTCACGTGCAGAGTGACTCCTAAACATCTGTCAGAAAGTGTCTAGTATATGGACAATATTTTCAAGCAACTTCTCAAGTATATTCATTGAAAATTGTATTATAAATCATTACTAAAGATAAGAGAAGAAGAAACTCTAACTGTTAGAATTTTTATTACATTCTGCCATCAACAATAATTACACTATGGATACAACAATTTGTGGTTACTGAATTTCGTTTTTGTATATTTCTATCTGGCAAGCATCAAATCATATTCGATTTTATTCGATTAAATATGAGGAAATATATAATTTAAATTGCAAGAATGTAATTCCCAATTGAAGCCGGATAGAAAACTAGTTAATTATAAATGATATTGCTCCAAATGTTTGTCACAAGCAAACCGTTATTACTATTTGTTATTTATAAATATCTGCTATTATTTACGTTTATATGGTAGCTGTCATAGCTATTGTGTGGTTCTGTTTTTATATGGTAGCTGTCATAGCTATTGTGTGGTTCTGTTTTTATATATTTTCCCTCTTTGATGCTAATAAACATCCATACATATTTTTGTTGGTAGTGAATCATAATGGTTATGATAAACTAATAATATAATTTACAACATTCTATTACTATTTAAACCGTCTCTCAAAATTAATATTTTCATTCATGTTTAAATTAGGAAAGAACACACTCCAGCGACTGTGAACTAATCTTCTAAATCTTACAGCATAAGCAGTGCAGGCCAGTCTGTAATCTACGTCAGGGTTCTGGAAGAAACCAACAGGGTCTGTTCTTGTGACATCAGTACTAGTCCCTACTATCAGGAATCCTTTGAACAATGCACCGCTCAAAATAACTGTGTAGAGAAATAAACAATTTATGTTATCTGCTAACTTTCACCAACAAATGTTTCTGTCACATATTGTATATTAGAAGTCCAAAAGTATAACATAGATTTGTAGAAGAGAGTAAGACAACAGCGTTTACAGCCGAAGATTAAAGAGAAAAGCATAGATGGATAGAACGACACTCTTAGGAAATTGTATATAAATATAACTATACTTGTAACCTACAAGGGATGAGAAGAATAGTTAAACCAAATAATGTCTAGTGGAGAATAGTAAAAGAACAAGTTTAATTTGTTGAGTGAGGGTTTGGGAAAGGCAGTCAAGTCATCAGGTATCTTGAAGATCATTCTTGATCCACACACAACCTGCGGTACATTTGACATGTGCAAAATTAGCTATCCAACCACTTCAGTCCAGATAATTGCCAGATCTATAGAACCTACTTCATAAACTGTGCAACCAATAAAGGGTTACCATGCACTGGATACCGTCTCACTGTAGATCACTCAGAAACCAGGAAACAGCAGACCGATTGCCCAATTAAGATGCTGCAGGAGAGCAACTAGATACACTAGTTAAGTATTATCAAACAAAACGTTTGATTCATGTGTTTGATGCTGTCGTCATGATCGCTTTCGAGTTACAGCTCAACCAAAAAGAATGATTAAATCAATCAGAAAGCCACCAACTCAAACACAGGACGATTACCAAAATATAAACAAATAAGGACGAGCTGAGCTATCATTCTGCGCCTCAGAACAGGACATAATCGACTCCGCAGCCACATGTATACAAAATTGAAGATTGAAAATGCAGCCATATTACATGTGGACAGGTACCCAAGACTGCAGAGAACATACTTTAATATTGCCATGAATATAATATGCTGAGGCAAACTCACTGGCCTAATGAGATAATACTGGAAAGAAAATGATATGTATGTGTGGGTGTGAGTAGGCAATTTTAATCTAGGCCATTGCTCTCATTCCCCATCATGAAATTGACCGCTGGTCGCGTCTACTTTTAATGTATTCTAGGCGTATGTCCAAATGCTCGAAACAAGAAGATTATCACGTCCTGAATTCATTTTACGATAAGTGTCAGTTATTAGAGAGTGCTGATGTCTTGACTGACAAACAAACGCGTGTTTTCTGTCCACCAACTTAACACTTGCATCCTTCAAGCTCGCCATACATCAACTGTTTTGGAATGAGTTTATCTAGCATCCGAGCAACGTGACTATATTGAATATAGTTAGCTTTTCAATTAAAAAAGGGGGAACGTTAAATAAAAGTGGCACATATTCATATTAAGTAGTAGCACACATACCTTGTATTATCAGGCTATGCCACTGACTTATTGCAGAAAGATTAAGAGCTGATCGCCTGAGAAGGAATATCAGGGCACGAAATGGCATAATGTTTCTTGAATCCCATGCAACCGGGAACGCAAGAGAATCCCATGCAACAATAGTTGAGAGATTTTCACTACAGATTTTTCTTTCTAGTCGCATACGCCATTGTCATCAATTTCAGTTTTTACCTTTTTGAAGCACAACTTGCCCATTATCGTATGCAAAGATGTAGACGTGTCAACTTTATATATATATATATATATATATATATATATATATATATATATATATATATATATGTTTGTGCGTTTCTATATAATATACCTCTACCTCTGTGCCTTTATGCTTTATTTATCAATAATTTAGAAAACAGATAAGATAATAGGAAAGAACGTTCATCTCTCACAAACTATGTCTCTACCTCTAAATAAATTACCGGTCACTACTCGAACTGACGTACCTGTAATAACTTGGTTTGCACTGTACGTTGGTGAAGAAAGTCTAATAAAATAAGGTGCAGGGCCTGTGGCTGTAGTCGGACCATGAGAGTCGGGTATAAGAGTTATACAGGCACTATCAGGAGCGCCATGTGGATAAGACATCACCATAACTGCATTCATCATTATAAACACAACATTTCTCCATAAATTTATCGCTGTCATTTTTGCTGCTCAAGTAAATATGGAAACTGTGAATATATTTTTAAAATACATATTGTTAAGATACCAGAATAAATACGCTTATAAATATGTTTATTTAACGAATATGATATACTGAAGCAAACTCACTGGCCTAGCGAAACAGCACTCGACATAAAACTACACGGACCTCTGTGTGAGCTACAAAAACAGTGAAGTTTATACAAGAGACAACATTGAATATATAGACAATATTTCAAGCGAACAAAAGGAAGGAAGGATGTTTATTTTATTTTTTTTATTATTGAAACATGAAACGGTAAAAATGTGTTCAAATTTTTAAATATTGCATCTTTTTCTTATCTGTTCATTCTTAGACGTCAACTTCAATATGTTAGAAAAAAACAGTGATCCACCCCATGTAGTCGAGATTTCTAACGAGATTGTCATGCAATGAAACCGATGACTGTCATTATACGCAAGACAACTTTGTAAAAGATTTTTAGAAGTCAATTTATCAATATCACACTTCACAGAAGTACATATCTTTGGATTGTTGACAAAGTGGTATCTCAGTTTTATGTGGCCTGTGTGGAGTCTGATCATCACAACTTGATCTTTACTATTGATCTGGCAATATTTATCGTTTGAAGGCACTTATATTCTACTTCTCACTGCATCCTATATTTTCTTGTAACAAATCTCTTCCTTTTTATTTAATACTAATGTCAAGTTGTGGTAGTTTTGTCCACTCACTTTCCAATCTACCCGTCCCATCAATATCAGCTATGTTGTAATGTGATCCACTGTGTCGCAATTATTTTAAACTATCGAACATTGAATGATTCTAATAATTTGATATTTAGTCTGAGGGTGTATAAATGATTTGGTGCCAACTCCACATTAAAATCTGCTGCAATGGATTTCCAACACATCATGTTTCATGCCATTGTAGTGCATTCTGTTAAACTGTTATTTGACCATCACATAATGTCACCCTCACCTAAACTATTTCACTGTCTTTCTCTTGTCCGTCTGTCTACAACCTTTCTTTCAAGTGTGGTTTTCAGAAGAGCAAAATGTCTCTTTATGTGTTAAAAATATTTCAATAGTCTCGTTCTGTTCTCTAGAATTGCAGACAGCAGAAACAACTTTGTCCTTTTATATTTTCATGTAGAGAGGTAATGAATTCTACGTAGTTCACGAACTATTTTCATATTTAGTTTTAGTAACACCCGACAGGAATGCCCTGGTATCGCCTACCACAGAGAGTTACACAGAAAAACTATAATGAGTATAAAATAAGATGAAGACCACGCAAAAGATGGAGCGACGGCATCAATAACAGCCTAACGAAAATGAATATCAGCTTACAAAGTGCCTTAAAACAACACACACCAGATCACTACGCCCCCACCCCAACACTTCTATAAGGAAGTAAATGGTGGAAGAGAAGAAAAAGTTTTAACAAGATACGGCAAACAAATGAAAATGTAAGTTTAGTCTATTTTTAGAGCTTTTAGATGTTTAGAAAATATGCATTGTGTAAAACATATCCCCACTGGAAATAAGATGAGCACAATGAGTTTTTTTTTTTAAGAACCCCAGAGGAAGCAACGAATATGATCAACAAATAAACAGGTACAGGTATTAAGAGCTTCCGAAAAACAAATAGACAAACACGGGACTCGAACCACTTACCTAGTCCTTACGACACCAATCGCCTAGCCTAGCAATATTCGAACGAACCCTACCTGATGGTTTCTGTGTCTGGTAATAACAAGCGTCTGAGAAAGACACTCCCCCGTGAGTCATTTTTATAGAATGGCTCATTGGTTGTGTGCGTAAGGACGCACGTATTGCTATGCTAGGCGATTGGTGTCGTAAGGACTAGGTAAGTGGTTCGAGTCCCGTGTTTGTCTATTTGTTTTTTCGGATGCTTTTAATACCTGTACCTGTTTATTTGTTGATCACTGGAAATAAGTAAGCTTGAATACCGTATCTTGCAGACTTGGACGATTCCACCTTCAGGGCGAAGAATATCAACCAACTAAGAATTGCTTTCAGAACGCCACCAAGATGACATGCACGCCATAGTAACAAACACACGATGGACTTGTGTATGTCATGTTTGCAGAATCATTTCGGTTACAATAATCAGAATTGTCATTTCGTGGACTCCAGAATGAAAATAAAGAAAAGAAGTTGAACACTATCAACTTGGTGAATAATCGGGAAAACTGAAAAAGAACAGTGAAAGCTACTTATCCAAAAAAAATTCTTCAGCAGTGAAAGACAGAATCTTTTAAAATTATAAACATTAATAATTGGTAATGTAAACACAGAAAATATAAAAAGCGACAGGGAATGTTCATACGATAAGAAGTGTATTTTCTTCTTAATTATGCCCAAACCAAGGCATATATGCGGCTTAGTGCGGATAAGAGACATCCACTGCACAAGAACACTATAAATGTTAAGGGCACGAGAATCAAGCGTGGTATGTGTGGATGGCAGAGGCTGAGAGAACAATTGGCCAGGTGACCACGGTTGCGACCCTACCAAAAGGGGAAGAATGGATCCCAACAGATGGTAGCATGACCAACTATCTCAACTTTATCATTACTCTTGGAAGAGAATGTAGAGATTGGGGCAACATGAAGGCTGATCTCACAGTTAAGCAGATGATAGAAGATAATGCAAGGGATAATGATGTTGTTGTATATACCGATGGGTCGGTTCAACATGGTGAGAAGTCAGGCTGGGGTTTCTTGACTAATGCGCATGGTAGGGTTGTTGCAGAGCGGAGTTGAGCGTAAGGACAACTACTTCTAGTATGAGGATGGAGGTTGAGGCCGTTAATACTGCCCTCCATTGGCTCTCTGGGACTTAATTTACTGGGGCAGTTGTTGTGTCTGACTCTCAGTCGATGTTTCACAAGATCCAGAAGGACAGAGTTCGGTATGAGTGGATGTCGTCTATAGAAGTTTCTAACCTCCAGCGGCTTACGTGGATATACTGTCCTGTGCATGCGGGTGTTTACGGTAATGAGAGAGCGACCAAGCTTGCATCAACAGCATCGATTGTTGGGGAGTTGAAGATGGATAAGGGATGTTCTTCGGTCTCTTCGCGACTGTGTTGGATGAGGACACTAAAATAGATGTTGAGTCTATCCAGCGATTTAGACAGTTTGGTGTTACTCGTTATACAAGTAGAACTGGATGCCTGAGGGACAGAGTGAGAAGTGTGTTTAATCAGCAAGCCTCGGGAACCATCAGTATGTATACTCTTCGATATTTGTTGGGGGAGACTGAGCACCTATGAGTCTGCCCGGTGTGAACTGAAGTCAGTTTAGTAACCAATAACCAAATATGAATTTATTAATCTTATTCATTATTTTGTGTTTTCATAAACATAATTTCTAGAACACACTAAAGTAAATACTAGAGCCAACAGAACCACCAAAAATTGAAGTTTCACTAAACTCAGAAATTCAGACCACCAATTTATGTTTGGTGAACTAAGAAATCGATATACTATTAAACCTATATTCCTTGGTGACTGAATCAATTGCTCTGCCACTGTAACATACCGATTCCTTTAAAAATAAAACAAGTTTAATCAATATTATGAAATAATTGTTACAGTACTACCCACTAGAAACAACACATGGACAACATTGAGTTACCTATATTATCTTTGTTCCGTTAAGTATCGACAACAGGATCAACTATTTGTAAGAAAAATAAAAAAAACGTATGTACTTATACTGTTACAAATACACATACAAACACACACACGCAACAAATAAGTATAATTTTTGTAAATAGTCCATCAGTGTTAAATCTCAAATGATAAAAATAATAATAATAATAATAATAATACCGTCTTCAATCACATAGGCGTCGCTAAGGTGTTGTGAGATGCACCTGTTGACATCATCAAATGGTGATAGACACTAAACTGAACGTCTGTAAAGTGTATGAACAGTATTTCAGCACAAATGTATTATTATAAAACAATATCCATATAGTTAATTATGACCATAAAGTATATGAACAGTATTTCAGCACAAATGTATTATTATAAAACAATATCCATATAGTTAATTATGACCATGAAGTATATGAACAGTGTTTCAACACAATGTATTCTTTTTAAAAACAATATCCATATAGTTAATTATAACCACAAAACATGAATCGTAAAACATGGCATATATGTTTTCATGTAGAATGTTCTTTTTTGCTGAACAGTTACTCTCTTGACAATCGCTTCTCGACCTTTTGACTAAGATCAAAGTGTAGTATCACTTGATCGCCGCTAAGATCAAAGTGTAGTATCACTTGATCGCCGCCAAAGGGTGGGAACCTTCATAGAGCCAATAACGAACTAAATTAAACAAATTCCGAGCTGCTTTCATTCAAAAGAATGACTACTCTGGAAGTTTTTACAAGTTTCAAACGTACACATGTACATGGGTTCACCCGGCACTACCGGGTGAGGGTTTAAAAAATTAGCGGAAGACTCTCGGAATCAAAGTCAAGTTCGGTTTTTTTTACGCTTGCTGGCCAATCTATTGTAAATTATGTTTTGGATTTCAGAATTGTTTAACTTTGTTGATTAAGTTAATTCTTTCCTTGCTAATGGGATTGGAAATGTTAATATAAATAGTTGTAAGTATAATCATTCGTGACATGTCAACTGGTTATCTTTCTTGTTCTACTTCAAAATTATTTAATGGTTGATTTATTTTTGCAACTCTTAACTTTATATGCAGTGCGAAATATGTTGACAGTTGTTAAATGGTTTCTGTATTTCGAATAATAGTTTTGGTAATTGAGCAATGTGTACCAGCTGTGCTACCCCTTACCAAATATAGGCTGTTTGTCAGCTTTTTTCATTTGATTGGATGATATATTTGTCGTGGAGAGTAACTACTACGGATACGCCTGATCTTCTATGAAGCTTCTCCATAGACAATTGTTTGTGATTTCTTCTTTAGAAAAGTAAATTAATCAAGATTGGGTTGTATTAGACGTCTTGACATTTATAACATGGGAGAATCCGTCCTAAATCTCTCACTAAGCCTAACATTATTAATGACGATACGTTTATCTGTGGCATTATGCAAGAGGAGCTTTCAAAATGTTCAACTTTCAAAGAACTATCATTTGTTATCTACAATAGAGCAGTGAAGGTTTTTTTTATCTTGAGAAATTAGTAATTGAGAGAGTTAGTTTGATTTCGGCAAAAGGTATTGGTTTCGACGAAGTTATTTAGAAGTTCACAGAATTGAAGGTCAGAACTGATTTAGTCGAGATGTTCATTGTGTTGAAATATTTGTGATTTTGCTCTCGTTTACTTGGGTTCTACGGAGTGTTCAAGATAATTGCAGCCCCATTGACAATTCGAAAGTTGCCAGGTACAAATTGAGTTGTGTTTATATTTACTATTTAAACCGGTTCTGACTAGCTCGTCCTACGTCACATTTGTTCATCGCCCCTTCCCGCACTACAATTACACACCGTCACACAACCTTGACCTATACTACATCATAACTGAACCTTCTCATTTCCATACATATATGCCAGATTAGCTCCATTCACGGGCTGCAATTTTCTTGAACACCCTGTATATGATCTGGTGCATGAATGGATTTTTGAGGTTACGCGTTGAGTGTTTATCATCTACTTCTTTATTCGCTCTGCATCAACCACTTATTGAACAACTTTTTGTGGTCTGTATGTGATGTGGGGTTAGCTTGTGTGACTTGAATGAGTGCTCGAACTGAGTGATACAAACCATAGCGACGCCACTGCTCTTCAAAATAATTCATCTTAGCGTTCATCACATTTTAACTGGGTCAAGATCAAGTACTATTTGTCAGAATAATAAATAACATTAAGTGTGATTTAATTACTTTTTTACAAACTGATAATTGGATCTAGAGTAAGCTAAGTGTTTATAGTAACGAACTTCGATTGTTATCAGATCGTCAGCTGACCTACAACAAGCAACAACCTATCTGACCTCGGTAGACATCAAATGTTTCAAGAGTATACACGCGACATCATTTCACTAGATTAAACAATAGTCGACTAATGATCAACTAGGTACATATCCTATTACAAGGCATTACAATGCACAAAACTAATGTACTTATTAATTCTTTATCTTCTAACCTTGTTAATATTTTTGTTATTGTTGCAAGCGAAATCCAGATATTTCTCTCGGATGTTAAAAGTGTTGGCCTACTTTTGACTATCTTGTTAGATAATCTTCAAAATATCTTCCAGTTGTTGAAATCACTTGAGATGAAAGACCTTAAATTAGCTGCTAAATGTATAATTTTGGCTTCTTTGCATAACTGAGTTTATAAGCAATTTTCTAGTTTCATTTCCTCCCTATGCCAACAATGTTGATAAGACAAGGAATGCTTTGCACTGAAAATGTGGATTTGATTTTAAAATAGTTGGGTGGATTGGGGATTAAGGGTGGGGACGAAACAAAAGGATTACACCAAAGAGTCACAATACAAGTCTTACAGAGTCAAGAAACTGAAGGACTTAAACCTTAATTTGATCAATATTTTGGGGTATGTAAATTCTCTGATTAAGGGTGATGTAACTTTGTCTGACAATAGTGATTAGATCATCATCATTAAATAGTCTGTAGGCCCTACTGAGCAGAACTTTGACACCGTAGCAGTACTTCGGAATTTCTCTCTCTCATAGGCCAGAGGTTACTCTGCGGCGGTCATGATCAAATCATCAGTTAGATCCTGAATCCATCTTCTCCAGACGAAGATCGATACAGGATTTGGAGATAAACTGAACATGACAGCAACCGAAGCAGAACATTCACAACTAACAAAGATATAAGTCTTATGGGAAAAAGCTAGTGTATTAGAAATTTGATTGTCTTGTAATTATCTGCCTATTGGTTGAATATAATGTTTTCGGTTGTGTAGCTGATGTCCCCTGTTGCAAAAACAAGACCATGCGGTGACGTTGATTACCATCTTTTTGAGTAAAAGTTGGGCTTTTCTTCTGCTTTTAAAATCAGTTTCAGATGATCTCAGTGTCATAGTTCTCTACCTCTGTGCCGAGACTGTTGGTCTCAGAGTAACCTCCCTTATCATAGCGACTGCTAAAGTCCCCAACAACTGGCTACAACACCAAGACAGTTTGTTGAAGCTTCAACAATTTCAAACTGATCTACGTTGTCGCTAGTGAAAGGTTTCTATCAACAAGATCATAAAGATCTGGTCGTTTACGTGGCTGTCAGCACCAATGGTTTCAACTTGACTGTCAGTATCAATAATTTCAACTTGACTGTCATCATCAATAATTTTAACTTGACTGTCAGCATCAATGATTTCAACTTGACTGTCAGCATCAATAATTTCAACTTGACTGTCAGCATCAATAATTTCAATTTGACTGTCAGTATCAATAATTTCAATTTGACTGTCAGTATCAATAATTTCAACTTCACTGTCAGTATCAATAATTTCAACTTCACTATCAGTATCAATAATTTCAACTTGACTGTCAGTATCAATAATTTCAACTTCACTGTCAGTATCAATAATTTCAATTTGACTGTCAGCATCAATAATTTCAACTTCACTGTCAGCATCAATAATTTCAATTTGACTGTCAGCATCAATAATTTCAACTTGACTGTCATCATCAATAATTTCAATTTGACTGTCAGCATCAATAATTTCAACTTGACTGTCATCATCAATAATTTCAATTTGACTGTCAGCATCAATAATTTCAACTTGACTGTCAGCATCAATAATTTCAACTTGACTGTCATCATCAATAATTTCAATTTGACTGTCAGCATCAATAATTTCAACTTGACTGTCATCATCAATGATTTCAACTTGACTGTCAGCATCAATGATTTCAACTTGACTGTGTATAGAAATAAAAGTCTATCTACTAGGCTTGAAGTTTGTAATAAATATTAGTACTCCTCCTTTGTGTCCCTCTCTGTCAAACTGGAAGAGTTTATAATCTCTAATGGAGAATCAGTGGTTTGAATTGATGTGGGTTTCTTGTATGTAGGTAATGTTGATGTATTTCTCATACAGTTTGTTTGTAAGAGGTAGTTTATTCTTTATACCGTATGCATTCCAGCGGAGTTTATTAAGTAACATTATGTAGAAATTGTTGCTAGTTGTATATCCCCTAGTATCCAGTGCACTATTTCGAACGTGTGATGAGATAGGGAGGTTTATAACATATTGTAACAACCGGTAAAATCGATGAGAGACGAGACAGAGGAAGAACATTTTTACAGCCTGGCTTCACTGTACAGAAGAGCGTCAACATCTGAGATGATAGCAAACACGAGAGACAAAGCTAGCCCCACTGTTAAGGCACCCAAAAATTTCACAGGCAGCTAAGCAACAGATGGTCAACAGCATTTTTATACCTACTTTGTGCTACCAGAGCCAAACATGGACATTGAGCAAAGCGCAGTCACAAAAATAACTACATGTGAAATGCGTTGCCTGCGAAAAGTTACCAACAACACAAGAAAAGACAGAATCACTAACATTAGCATAAGAAAGAAAGTTGGCACAAAACCGTGCTTGAATTACATAGAGAAACAAAGAATGAAGTGGTTTGGCCACTTAATAAGAATGCATCCAAACTCCACCGTATACAGTCTTCTACAACAGAACATCGGGAAAGAAGGCAAAAGAAAGACCACGGAAAAGATGGTTAGATGGCGTAGCAGTATCCTGTGAAAGAGCAAAGATAACAATCACATAAGCCACCAGAACAGCGCAAGACGACAACCCGGTAGCAGTGTGACGACAAAAGAAGAAGAAAGAGGAGCATGCTCTTTTAGAGAGTTTATGTTGAATCCATCACCTATATATAGACTACATTTTTACCTCATAGACTCAGGGGACTGGTTTTTGATGAGCTGTATCTGTAAAAAGTTGTATTTGATTGTCCTAAGTCTTCTCATCCCACAACTGTAATGGATGCAGATGAAACAAATTGTCTTCTTCTTCTGTGTTCGACAGCTATCAATTAAGGCGTGTCTGGTATGGTGCTTCTGAATGATTCTTACGTGAAATCATGTTTTTTTTATTAACAGTGTTCCTCCGCCATACAGGCGTGTCTTATCCGACTTAAGATGTACTAAACAAAGTTGCTAACTTCAGATACTAAAACGCTGGGCAGAACACTACCCTGCTGTCCTTAACCATTCATACACCATATGTGGTGAAGCTATAGAACACATGCTTCAGGTTCCAGTTAATACCAAACGTGATGTCACGCCTAGCTTAGAAGAGGCCATGAAAAAACCTGGCGCAGATTAAATACAGATTAAAATTTACAAACAGGAGTCCCAATGCTGATGCTAAAGTTGAAAGATTTCTTTACGTCAATCTGGAACAAAAGTCGCATTCCACAATAATTAAAATATGCCACTAACTTCCCCATGTATAAGCGCGGAGTTAATCGCCAGGCCTGCGATAACCACAGGGTCTCCCTGTCAATCGCTGGCAAGATACTCGCCCTAGTCCTTCTCAATCACTTAATCAACCATCTGGAACAGGATCTACTCCCTGTACTAATATCTACGATATTTGCTGCTCGTAAACTACAGGATAAATGTCAGCAGCAGTAACGCAATCTTTATATGATCTTTGTCGATCTGAGGAAGACGTTCAACACGATTAACAGAGACAGCCTGTAGAAGGTCAGGAAAAACATGTGACTGTCCAGTACAATTCATCAAGATCACAGTTGCACGACAAGATGATCGCGCGTGTACTTGATGATCGGGAGCTGTCAGAAGTCTTTCATGTTACAACGTCGTCAAACAGGGCTTCGTGCTAGTCCAAACACTTTTCAGTATGATGTTTGTTGACATACTCACGGATATTTTTCAGGAATGTGATGAAAATCGACTACAGAGCAGATACAGAACTGATGGTCAGGAAGTTACAATTTCCCACCAAGGTGAAGAAATCAACCATTACAAACTTGTTGTTTGCTGATGACCGTGTTTTCTCTACCAACTCTGAGGAAGATATGCAGATATACACTGGCATGGTTTCTATGGTCCGTGACATGTTTTGCATTATTATTAACACCAGGAAAACTGAGGTCATGCTTCTGGCAGCCCCTAGAAAACAGTACCATTATTCAGTCCTCAATATAAAACATCAGAATATCCTGCCAACGGAAAACGTTGCCTATCTTGGCACTATTCCATCCACAGCGGGAAACATCGACTTTGATGTCAACAATAGAATATCCAAAACCAGATATCCATTTGGAAAACTGTGTCCCTGTGTGGTAGCTAAGAGGATAATTGTTGCCAAAAAGAAGTTTATCAGGCCATAGTGTTCACCACCATGTGGTACGCCAGTGAGACATTAACTGTAGAAAGGCACACACACACACAAAACTACACCTCTTCCACACAAGTTGTCTCAAATTGGCAGGACAAAATCCCAGACACCGAAGTCATCACGAGAGCCAAGATTTCAAGTATTCACACTTTGTTGCAAAAGGCCGATGTGAGATGGATTGATCATGTTGCTCGGATGTCTGATAAGCGCATCCCAAAACAACCGATACACGGCGAGCTAGATGGAGGCGAGCTAGATGGAGGCAAACTATCGGTTGGTGGACACACAAAAAAACACACGTCAAATACATCCCAAAAATGCTCAAAAAGGGTTCGATAAAGACACCACGTTCTGGGAATCCATTGCGCAAGATCTTCAAACGTTGTGCTGCAACACCACAAGAGGGACTTACTTAGCTGATCTTCGTCGCACTGCTGAGGCGTAGGAGCAACGAGCTGCGCAAAAAAAATACAACACGCAGCATCCACATGCCAACCCTGACATGACCTGTGGCAGGGGATTGCGTTCCATGACTGAACTCTACAGACACCTCCACACACACCAGAGAGGTGCAAAATAAACGTCTGAGGCAGTTGCCATCATCGCTTGCGGTGGACGGCTAATAATTTGTAAAAATAGGAAGGACCATGTGTAAATACGACTTGCTTGATTGACATATAAATATATTTAGGCAGGCATTATCATATATTAAGGAAGAGTTTAACTGTCAACCCTTACATCCCACTCACAGTTTAAAAATTTGACAACGTCCAATTGCAACCACCAGAAAAGAGAAAGATAATCTACATTTATTCAGTGTTATACATAAATAAATATTTATTTATTGGAAAAACAAAATTAATAATACTAAATTGAAGTGCAAGAAACATATATTTTCATACTAAAATGTAACCAAAAAAATTATGGAAATGGAAATAATTTATTCTTAATATATGGCAAAGACCTTGATTATTAAACACTACCAACTCTAATGCTGAGTGCTGTCACCAATTGTTGTAGGTGAATATCACAAAATACATTATCACTAGATGCATCAATACTTGTTAGAAAAAGTTCACTTTTATAGTAATAAAATGTTGGCAGGATGGTTGACCTAATATTCTTCCTGTTAATAGTGCCATAAATACAGTGTTATTATTCATTTTCTCATTTTGATTTGCATAAGTTTTCTTTCTGCGCTGGTCAGCAACTCCTCATTGTTATGTTTGATTGTGGGCTATATTCATAACATTTCTCTGTAAAGTCAATGATACTAAAGCAAGGACAGAAGAAATCAACAACAAAGAAAATCAGAGTATCCACCAATATGTCTTCATCAGGTTACAACAGAACAAGCAATGTAACTAGAAACGTATGAGAATATAAGAATTTAGATGTTAATATTATTTCTCGTATTCTTAAAACAAGTTTTTAAATAACTTTGTTCTATTGCAAGAAGATCTATTGGCTGATAGATTTTTTTTTAATGTTATCTGTCTGCTTGTGTAAAACTTTCAGAAGCCCATTATTAATTTCTGGTTTTATAGCAGTCCCTCATTTTCTCCCATTTTTAAAATAGCCTCTAATTTTCCTACAGTTTTACAGCAGTCCCTCATTTTCTCCCAGTTTTAAAATAGCCTCTAATTTTTCTAGTTTTACAGCAGCCTCTCATTTAGTTTCAATGTTACCACAAATCTTCATCTTGCTTCTAGTTTTGTAGAATCACACTATTATCTATAAAACCACATCTATCTATGAGGTATCTGATCATCTTGAATGTTTATGTATTGTCCCAATTCACTTCCATTTAAGAGGATTGATCTAAATATCACTGAAAAATGTTCTCCTTAATTTGCTCTATTTATTTTTCACTCGCCCCCTATAAATTCAGGCCTAATATGGTGACTGACTGAATTTTATATGAAGGCTTTATTTCCTTATCACCATAGTAAGTGCTCCTAGCTATTCAGGCGATCCTTATTCTGACTTCAGAAGTACTTGTAATTTAGTTCTTCAAATAAAGGATCAAGGTTTCCTGTAGTCCAACCAGTACTGTAGTACTGTATGTGCACACCAAGAATTTTAGCAGAATCTGACCTCAAACCCTAGAATTTCCCCGGTATATGTCACTAGCACAGAGTGTTACCAACTTTGTTATCAGCGACCTCTGTTTGCTCTAGTATAATTACTTCTTTCTTTGTGATTTTTGTGTGTTTTGAGAAATGTAAGTGTAAATATATTGTGTAATATTTGCAGTAAAATTGTGTTAGATATGACTTTTGGTCCAACAAATCTAATATTGCAATGCACTTTACAAAAATGTGGATTTCACTATCTCAGTTGTTCCATGAAAGAATTAGTAAGAATTAAACTGAACTCGCAATATCTAATCTTATTTCTATTTCTAAGTACCACATGGTCAATTTTTATTCAGAACCTCTTTTTAAAAGATTTTTTAAAAGGTTTTTTAAAAGACCATCTGTGATAGAATTAATGCCTGACATCACATTTCCAAAGTTCAGGGTGAGTTGCAAATTTTCAGAATGTTTTCTGACAAAGTTGGAAAAAACACAGAAACTTGTTATTGCAAGGACAGTGTTTAATCTCCATAATTAAACAATCCACCAAAACTGTAGTACTTCTAATAACAAAAATGTGTTGCATATGATTCTTTTAATGTTCTGGAATGTTGTTATTGAATGATCTTTTCTATTGTTTGCTTTAGCAAAGCATTTCTTATAATATTCCATTCTGCCTGCTTCACTAGTGTATCAATGAAGATTGATTGATTTATCCAGAAGCTACTATATAAATATAGAAACACCAAAGTATAATCAAAACATAGTTCCACATCAATCAAGGAAAATTGAATATTTTGGACACTTAAAACGACATGAGTGCCTAGAGAGGATAATTTTGGAGGGAATGGTGCCTGGAAGAAGACTTAGAGGAAGACCTAGAAGACGATGGGTGCAAGATGTCATTGATGATCTGAGAACGACTGCTGCTGATGCTAGGTGACCTTGCACAGAACAGAGCGTTTTTCAGGAATGCTGTCATGGGAGCCAAGTTCCGGAAGGGACAAGCTACTTGTTAATGGGTTCCACATCTTTAATGCTTATGTTAGGCTACAGTTAATGCAAGCGTTCAGTTAAATATGAAACAAAATTATAGCTTGCAAAGAAAAACAAATTCATAAACAGTTCTCAACAATAAAAATAAATAGGACTGAGAAGTTTATGCTTCAAGTAATCATAGAACTGCACTGTTTATATTGTCTAATACAAAATGTAGACCTGACATTAAATATATAGCTGCTTCAAAAATACACATATTTTATTGTAGAATCTTATTCTGATAATTCTGCAACCAACTGGCCAAACAGTAGGTAAGTTTTCTTACAGAGAAACAAGGCTAAGATTTCTGTCAGTAACATAGAAACATGTATCAGCTGGTCAAACAGTAGGTAAGTTTTATTTCAGAGAGACAAGATTAAGATTTCTGTCAGTAACATAGAAACGTGTATCAGCTGGTCAAACTGTAGGTAAGTTTTGTTTCAGAGAGACAAGATTAAGATTTCTGTCAGTAACATAGAAACATGTATCAACTGGTCAAACAGTAGGTAAGTTTTGTTACAGAGAACTAACATACTAGCCCTTGTAAGTCTTCTAGATACTTCTTCGCTCCTTGCGGTGAATAGGACTTCAATAGCAGTCCTCCACTTTCTCTAGTCTCTGGTCATTTTCTTTATGACTTCCCAAGATAATCTGGCATAATTCAGCTCCTCAAGAAGACTCTGTCTCCAGATCTGATTAGTGTGTCCTGTTTCCATTTCTCTTGCAGGTTCCCCTCTAGTGCCTGTCTGTCTAGTGGCACTTGCACCTTCCGCAAAGTATGCCCAATTAACTGCCATTTTCTCCTTCTGACCTGGATCACTCTTGTTTTCCTTCCAGTCCTTATCCATAGATCTGTGTTGTCACTCTGTCATACCATCTCAGTTTGAGAATCTGTTGTAGATATTTGTTGATTCATTTCTCTGTGTTATTTTCCATTATGAATTATTTTATAAATGTCTCTTCTTTTGTTGTTACACTGTTACCGGGTTGTTACACAGTATTGTGGTTTTCTGTTTTTGTCCTGCACTGCTCTAGTGGATTGGGTGATAGTTATTTTTGCATTTTGAAAGGATTCTACTATGTCATCTATCCATCTTTTTCATAGTCTTCTTAGTGTCACTTAATATTACTTAAGTTTGAGTACCTTTGATTTAAACAAAATAATAACCTCAAGTTAGCATAACTAAATCCCAGATATAGCTTGCAGTGAAATAACTAAAATTGCATTAATTAATAAATTAAACAAGCAGACAATATAGCGTTGGGCAAAACAAACAAGCAAGAATACTGATCCCCAACAGGTCTATGAATATTCGCTAGTACGCTGTTATAGAGATATACATTACCTCTCAGGCTGGAATATAGTTATATAATTTCAAATATTGAAATGATTCAAATAAAATGCCAAAGCTCCACTAATAAAAAAGGTACAGCTAAAATACGTAGTGACACTATAAAAAAACCCAAAAACATGAAACATTTGTGATACACTAAAACAAAACCAGTTACTAGTAAGAAAGATCTCAATAATAAATTCACTTCTTTTCTTCTGTATTGCCTCACAGTGACATGATAAGAACAGATTTCTAGAATGGGCTTTTGTTTGAGCTTCATAAACAGTGTTTTCGTCGCCTTGAGGTCCACCTTTTGTGTGGATGGCCTTCTGCTTAATCAAATAAGCTGATATTTGTTGATATAAAAAATGTATTTCTAAGAAGCAATCCTCTTGATCAGTTTATGTAAAATATAAATAACCGCACTTTATAAAGTGGAAATATTTTCACTACAATAGATGTAGCCAAGACTACATGGTGAATTCTTCATCAATTTCTATTCTCTGAGAACAGCTTGAAGTTACACATTTTCACTACAATAGATGTAGCCAAGACTACATGGTGGATTCTTCATCAATTTCTATACTCTGAGAACAGCTTGAAGTTACACATTTTCACTACAATAGATGTAGCCAAGACTACATGGTGGATTCTTCATCAATTTCTATACTCTGAGAACAGCTTGAAGCTTTTAAGATAGATTATCTACAACCAACATTTACAACTTGCAAACTAAAGATTACTTTCATGTTAATTTCAAATAACTTTGAATGGTCCCTAGAACGTCAGTCAATCAATCAATCGATCATGTGCTGTTTTCATACCGAAGGCTGACTTCAATAGCTCTCCAATATGTTTGTCTCTTGTCTTGACAGTACACGTTGTCCAACTATTGCCTGTCCACTTCCTGATGTTCCTCTCTTGATGTTGGTCTCTGTCTTCACCTTGTTCTCCTGCCACTTTTCCAAAATTGTGCTTAACAGGGTGTCCCGTCTTTCAATGTAACCAGAATATCTTAATTATCTCTCTCTCGCGCGTGATCACCGCCCAGAACGATGTACCAGATCTCCCATAAATTCTGTTCATGTGGAAACCTGATTCATGCAGCCTTAGCATTGGTGTGTTTTACGTCACATCTTCAGCTCCATTTGGAGCTCTCTCAATTATCTAATTTCTATCTCCCTGAGCTGTTCTCGTCTCACTCTTCAGTGGAAAATACTGAACAATAATTTACATTTATTTGCAAACTCACATTTCAAACATAACCCTCTTGCTAAATTGAAGAACAGACAATTTAATAATTGTTTTCTACATTACAGTGACCAGTAATAGAACTTTCAAACATTACAAAAATCTTCAAGAATAAAACATAATTTTATATGATTCTTGTGTTGTCATAGTATGCAACATTTCTAACTCTTTACTACAAAGATGGAAGTGAAGAAATAAAACAAAATTATTATAAATGCAACCATTGTCATAGGCACAAATGAAAAACTCCATAAAATGTGGATTTATTTTTTCCCGTATAATATCACAGATGGCTATATTTTTGCAACATTTCAGTGATGGTCTCATTTATAAACTATCAATATTGATTTATCTGTTGGTATTAACTAATAAATGGTTTGCATTCTTTAAATATTTATTGCAAACAATCATATGTTATGTCACAGACTGTTTAAACAGGAATATACAAATTTACATGCATTAAAGTGGGAGGCAAATGGTTTCAGAAAGAAAGGATGCCCTAGGGAACCTCTGAGAAGAAGTTTACTGAGAAAATATCAGACTCAATTCCATAGAAAAGATTTAACAAGTTAACCTAGCGGGACTGCAGAGCCGATATATCGGTTCAGAGTAATGTTCATGATGTCGCAGAACCGATATATCGGCTTTGGATGTCTGTTCACGGAAACGAATGTATCTTCAGAACCCCTTTACTGAAGTTAAAAAATCTTCAAAAACGGAAAGTACATATATGTAGGTACATTACTATCTCCATTTAACAAAGATTTGAAAGAAGGAAAGCAATGTATTATTGTGTTCAAGTCGAGACTTTTTTTAAATGTTAATGTTTCCGATGATGTTTACATTGTAATCTTGAGTACTGTTAGATCAAATTATAACTTGTGATAGTAATGAAGAAGATTTGATTTGATGGTAATAATGACATTTGATTGTTTATGAAAAGCAGTATCTATAGTTGTAAGTCTAATGTAATAATTGCATCTAAAGAATGGGCGTTCCACATTCCATTTATTGACGTGTCCGCACTAAAAGTGAATATTATAAAAACTACTGCACCTAGTTAGATGAAACTTATAGAATATGTTCCCACATGGTTTATCTTCATTTAAATACTACTTCTGGAAACATCTATAAATATTAAGATGTAATACAAACCGGAGAGTAATAATATTTTTTATGATTTTTCGTTTTTTTTTCAAAATAGTCATGCTACAATAATCTAATTCTCTTAAACGTATATCACCTGATGTAAAATATTATTATATTAATGTATTTCACATCCAATTAGCAACAATTTAATATATAATATGTCATACTTTAGAGAAACAGTACAAGAGTTATAAAGGATTAAACTAATTGACATTGAATGTTAAATTTGAATCGCAAAATAAATGCGTCCAGAGGTCAAAATAATACAGGGCGAAAGGGTTAAGCAGTATGTAGAAATTGCTTTAAGACCCTATGTAACAGTATAGCAGTACGAGAGAAATACAATATAAACTTACAGCTTTCAGAAAGAAAAAATCAAACAGATTAGTATGCAACATGCTAAGCTCCTGAATGAAGTGCACAAAGATATTTGCTGTTGTAAAATTACAAAATAACCAACTTTGTAATATTACCCAAAAAAATATAGTTTACAACAAAATATATATTCACATGTTTACAAACAGTTCATGGATTCAAAATAAAGAAAAGCAATAAACATACTTGAAGTAGGGAGAATGACACACATAACACTGGTTAACATGAATGAGAACACACAATCAAGCTACTTTAACCTTCTCACAGGACCAATGTAAAGACACTACTGTCAAGTCTGGAAATCTGATTAGAAATGTCTTTTTCCTCTGGTGTCCCCATATGTATTCAGTCCGATCAGTAAGACAACAACAACTAGATGAAAGTATCAGAAGATAGCCAAGCTCCTGAACTGTGTTAGATCTGTAAAACAATGAAGTCAAAAGCAAACAGAAGAAAACTATCATGATCAAATGCTCAACAAAAAAGTAAGTCAAACTCATCAAAATCAATGTTATATATGAAACCATTTTAACCCGAAATCCCTATATATGGATTCGATTTGTAAACAGATCATGTTTTGAGCAAATCCACCAAACAGTTTTTTTCCCTGCGTCATCATACAGGTCATGGAACACATTTGAACCACGCATTGGCGGGAACGCAAGAGAGAGAGAGAACCACGGATTGGAACCCCGAAAAAGGTGGTTAGATGGCATAGCAGAACCCTGTCAAAGAGCAAAAATAACAATCGCCCAAGCCACCAGAACAGCACAAGACAAAAACAGAAAACCACGACACTGCGCAACAACCCGGTAGCAGTGTGATGACAAAAGAAGAAGAAGATGTGATATATCACCAGAAAAAACAAATCTAACTGAATTTGATGGAAAGGAAAAAAATGCAATTTCAATTAGACTTAAAGTTTATTATTTATAAAATAAAAGTGGAAAGTTAATAGTTCTGCACTTAAAAAAAATTAAATTAAATAAAACACTGAAATCACCTCCAACATTTTGCAGATCTTTTAAAGTAGTGGTTCCCAAAGTAGGTTATATTTGCATCCTCTTCAGCACCTTAGTGACATGGCACCATGGACCAATATGAAAAATAATGGATCATTAGTGACTCATGGCTAGTTTCTTATGGGTCAAAATAAAAGACCTTGCCAGATATATATATATATATCTATATTCTAAATGCAACCTGTCAATATGGTGTCAAAAATGAAAAGAATAAAGCTACAAAATGTTCAAATATACAAACAAAAATGGTAAATTTCATTAGAAAATGCAAATTCATGTGACCTAATTTCCATACATCTTAGTTTATACTGGGGTAATTATTTAATACAACCAGCAATCACATTTCTTTTTTGCAGGCAACCAAGGAAGGGAATAAGAAGAAACATCCATGTTGAGAAAAATAGACAAATTGCTTATAATAAAATTTAAAACTGACATTTGTCTGTCTCCCTCTTTCTCTCACTCAACATTTTGTGATGCATTATCTTTGTTCTTACAAATCTATGTCTTAGTTTATTTAGGTCTTCCTATTTGTATGTGTTGTCTTAATAAAGGCCTATAGTCTAAATGTTGATTGTTGTCATTTTACATATTTAATTTTTCCTTGCTTTTGTAAAACTGCAATAGACCTGTCATCTATATCACCCGTTTATTCAGTATTACTGCAGCAACCCCACGGTTTTCTCCAGATCTGATCTGATCCGGTCTGACCCCCTCAGATCTGTATGTTTCCATACATCATATGATACTTATATTCAGTATTACTGCAGTGTTTCCATGGTTTTCTCCAGATCTGATCTGGTCTGACCCCCTTTTTTTTTCCCGATCCAGAAGCACTTGAGCTGAAAGCTCTTGGCTCGGTGTCATCGACATCCTAACCCTTCTGCTCGGTGCCACGAACACCGTAAATCTGGGAACCTGTAGCTTTTCTGCCAGTCCGCGGAGTTGAACCCGCACTTACAGAGGACTAGTCACCCGTAGTCCAACGCGCTACGAACACGCTGGGCACGCGGGCGTCTGACCCCTAAGATCCGTACATTTCCATCACTTTTATTGTTTTTCTTCATAGATATTTCAGGTATTTTTTTATGTGGTGAAATTTCTATCACTAAATACTACATATATACTTCTCTTTATATATTACACTCAGTAAATTCTGTCCACGCTTAGCATGACATAACCTGTGTTAGAGTTATAATCTCCAGTACTCTGGTATTTGTATGAAAGTAAAATAAAGTTGCAACCTCTCCTGAATTCAATAAAACATTACTAACTGTGAGAAAATATGTGTTTAAACACATAAAATAGGTGTACCCTAACTATCCATAGTACAAATGTACGGGAAAAATGAGAACCATAGAAGGATTAAAAATGGCATGGAATTTTGTCTAGGTTTCATATAGAGAAATTTTGATGCATGTGCAGTTTACAGTTACTGTATGCATAAACCTAACTTTTTTTATATAGTGTTCAAAATGATATGTACAGTAATATATCATGTAATATCAATAATAAGGAAGCCGACGGAGAAAAAAAGCAAAAGGTTATAAGGGAGCCAACTGAGAAAATTACAATCAGTTATGAGGGAACCAACAGAGAAAAAATAACTAAACGAAAAAGCAATGAACAAACACATTGAGAGAAACCACTGCTTAACTCTTTTCACACTTTTCCCCACACACTGCGCCACAGTGGAATTCCATTGAATGCAATTTGCCATACACTGCGTCATTCAAATTGCTTTCCTTAGAAGAAGTCTTTCTAGTTTTACTTCTACTACTTTTTAACCTTGTTATTCTAATAGGCTGTCCAGTTTTCTTAAATTAGTATATAATAAGATATATGTATGTTTATTTATTGGCGAGAAATTATGATTTTTTTTTTAAATTTGCTTTTTTTCCCTCCCTTGAATTGATTACAAAATGTGGAAAGAGTTAACTCATTTGCGTCCAGTCAACGCTCCCAATGTAGTAAACAGTTCACTCATTATGCCAAAACACGCTGCCAATGTCTAATTTGGGTCCATGCATGTTTTGTTTCACTGTTCAGCTACTAGATGTCCGACACGTTTTTTGTTTACAGAATTCAACGCGAAGATAACTCCCATTTCATTAATATACTATACGGCATGGCAGAATTTATTTTCGAATATTTAGAAATAGTTTTATTCGCAAATATATTTTTCCTGTTGTGAAAAAGTGAACTTTCGTGTGAAAAGTTTAGTTACAAGATGTTTCGCCCTCCAAGTCGTTAAAGTGCCGAACAAGCCATCTGTGATAAAGCAGACCACATTATTACCTATTATTGTAACTTTGAATGCTGTTGCAGAAAATGGTGGAAGAAAATTAACTTCTCGCTGTTTGAAATCGCTCAGTATAATTCTTTTATATTATACAACTTTCACTTCTCGGTAACAATAATTTACTAAAAAAATACTAATTTACATATATAACTATTTATTATCAGATTGTTCAGAATTTAATTCATTCTGCATATTTTGATGCCGACAGTATAAATCTAGCTTACATAGAACTAAAGTTATAGGCATATTTCCAAGATCACTCCATTTTAAAAAATTTTGCTAGAAATGTGTTCTGGCAGAGCATATTTACCCCCCAAAATTTTCTGGAACACAAAGAGTTAAAAAGAATCTTGCCAATGGTCATTTATAAAAATGTCAATAACAAATGGCAGTTATATTGCAAACATCAGATAGGATATACGATTTGACCATGTGCTGTATGTACAGGTGAAGGCCTAACACTTCTGCTGTTGAAATTATCATATGCAACATACTCTAGAAATAGAGCACCGCCCCCTGAGATGATTACAATATCACAAGATAAAAGTCATATGCACAGATTCTCATTATATCATAAATTATAAATAAATAGAGCATGACTGGATTTACAAGGATATCCTGTATGGAGATCTGACTTTCGGCTAAAGAAC